>JAYKKI010000048.1:10667500-11190000 GCA_039881145.1 Druceiella hillmani | reverse complement strand
TAAACCGTGGAAACTGCCTACTCTGTAAAGAGTTTTGTGTAAACCATGTTGCTATTAATTATAATACTAGAGTGTAGAATCATGGGACCATTTTTTTTAAATACTTCTAAAATTAATGCCACGCGAATTAAAATTCTTAACCTTTTCTTCTTAATGTTTATATTTCAAGACAAAGCGCCGTAGGGCGCGCGTGTTTCTTTAGTTTTTTAAACTGTTTTTTCTGCTTCCCAATCTTATATTACAGGAAATTATATTTGTTTTGGACTTGCTTTATATTCAATTTTGAATTACTTTTACAAATACTAACACCCTAATGGAAAAAAATTTAAAGAATTCAAATTAACAGAGGAGCACAGTTCATTGAGGCGTCTCTTCTTGATTCTGCATTTTTGGGCGACTGATCCCGCAACCTCTGACAATGTATTAATATTGCAAGTCGTATTTTCGGTAATCTTGGAACAAGTCAATTCGATTTGAAGTTCATTAAGTATTTTTGGTCCGCTTAGAGCTTTGTATGCTTGCTCAGATGTAATGGTTCGTGAACCTAAATTACTAATACTTATATAAAAATTAGAAATCCAAAAACAGTTTGGATGTGTTGCTTCATTATCGAGATTAGTGTCTAACTTCCGTTTCTATTTCATCGAATCAGTTTAATAGTGACATTTTACTGTATTATCATTAGAACTACACAGAACTGCCAAGTTACGTGATGATTAATAGTGCATGAAATTTTAGTTTCGTAGATTCCATTAGATATTTAGTTACAAGTCAAACTAATAAAAGCCTGTCAACAATGGAAAAAACAAACTCGCATTCTTAGCAATATTATTACATATTAAATTGCAGCTAGTGGTATATTTAATTATATTTTGACAACCCCTGTGTTGATATTACGATTTATTTATATGTCAAAAAGTGAAAATTATTTATTACAAAGAAATATCACATTATCGAAATTCTGCAAACCGAAAATTGGCCGTAAGTAAATTATAATTTTAACAAAACTTAAATATGCCCCATATAAAAATTTAATGTGCCCCATTAAGACTGGATTCTTCTTAGTCATTATGAAGTTACAACGACCATTTTTAGCACTATCATTAGACTTTGAATATAATTTAACACAGAACAAGGTCATACTTACTAAAGTGGATTAAATGTTTCTAAACACGACCGATTTGCTGCGTGCCATTATTTAATGATTATGGCTGCTTTTCCACTCAATCATTAGATATGTTCAATAATATTATAAAATTGTATTACCATCAAATTCTAATATATGTTTTTGTAAAAATTTTTGTCTCAGTCGGATGACCAGAGTTCATTCAAAATCGACTTGCATTGTTTAACCCAAATACACATGGCGACGAAGTTATGTAAAGCTTATGATGCTTTAGGTATTTACATATTTTTGTTATTACACTTAATATATTTTTGAAATCAATTTTACTTCTGAACAGACATGTGCCCATGCATTTTTATATATATGTTTAAACACGTAATATTTGTAATATTTGCACCAAAAATTATTCAACCTGCTATCTATTAAGTTTTATAAAGTTACAAATTGCGGACTAAGAACAATGTAAGTCATCTAGAAATATTTTGTTTTCAAATCGGGAGTAGGTTTGAAGAATTTTGGTACATCTTTATTTTGACTTGTGAAATAATTCATCTCCATAGTTACCAGTTAAAAGTTATAAAATCTTATTATAAACCTATTTTTAATGATGTAAAGTTTGGCATAAAGTAATTATATTATTTTCTGGCATTATATTATATCATATTTATTTTCTGACATAGCAAACGATAATGCAACTTTTCTTGCAACTTTATATTAGATGCTAAGCTTTACTCATGTTTTAGATTTTTTTTATTATATTAATTATTTATACATAATTTCATTTATATATTAAGTGAGCACGCTAAATTAGTAATTTTTCTTTTCAAGCGCTAGAGTAGGAGACATAAGTTCCCTTAAAATATTTTAAGTTGCGACCAAGCCGGCAGTAATCTGAAATAATTGTCTGCATACATAATATGTTTTCATGGTTATGTTATCATTTTAATTATACTGGTTCGATTTATACACGTGTTCAAACAACATCTCGGTGCTTATAATACAAAATATGAAGTCTTCAACGTTATTTTAAATCCCAAAATTGATTTAGTTTTACCTAATTTTAGTAGAAAAGTAAAACACAGAGAATAATTATTCAATGAATAGAAATAGCACATTACTTCCTATTTTAAGAAATGAAACAAAAAATGGTGAATACACAAGGCAGAATTTATTTATATAAAGTATATGAAATTGGAAATATGTTTAAATATTCATATTATATATAGAGAAGTTATGTTTGAAATATGTATGATCACATCTAGGAACCGATTAAAATAAATAATATAAGTTGATAAATAGTTTAATTATTCGAAAAATATTTATATTTTGTGATGATTATAAACATCTATCGTACGAATTATTTTGCAGAATAATTACACACGTAACTTCATTTTAAATTTTATTATTTTCATTTTTATGGTTCCGTGCCTACAAAAAGTGGAACCCTTATAATATCACGGTTCCGTCCGTCTATTTGTCGGTCATACTTCCTTTTCTCAGAAACTGTTTGATATCGAGACTTGAAATTTCTTTTTTCTGCAGATATCAGAATAGTTAACACTTAAAAATATTTATGCAAATTTAAATATATGGACAAATAAAATTTTCGATATATTTTAAGGTTTTGTAGACAAAGGAAAAAACCGGAACCCGTATAAGTTCGTCCTGCCCGACTGTCCGTATGTTTATCCGTATATCACGGCTATTATTAAAATAATAAAAGACTATTGGCATCATATAGATGAAATTCGAACGATCGACGTATTTAATGGACTGCCATTGTGGTCGCTCTGGTGACAACATTTTGTTTTGATTTTGAAGCTAGTTCTATGTTACTAATGAGTCATCTAATTAATCGCCGTACTCTGATATTGCGTGGTTGTGCCAGCAAAAACGTATCTTTGTTGGTTGACGATTCACGTCATCCGTGCGAGCGATTAGGTTAACATGTTTGAATTTTTAATTATTACTGAAATCATGGACTAAATTTAAATAGAGTATACCTAACAATATTTTGTTTTCTATTTCAGTAATATCTTTATTAAAATCAATCATGTAGTTGCCATCATTAGGTATTTGAGCAATTTTTTTTATTTCATTAATCATAATTTCGAAGTACAAGCTGATGAAGAGCGAATTTTTTTTATAATGTTAAAAATTGACCGAGTTATAAAAGTTTAAATTTAACCTTTAGAGAAGCACGGCAATACTGTGTTGTGAGGTTATTTTTAATGTGCAATACATTATATTCTACGAGAGGAAAAGAGACAGGGATTTTTTAATATTGCACATTATATTCTACGAGAGGAAACGAGACCCAACTCTATCCATATCTTCAAATTTAGAACTGGCATATTTTTCAATAAATTTTTGAATTTTTTTCAAGACTGGTTTTTAATTAACTTATATTTCACAATATTGTACGAAAAATATCAAAATTTTATATGAGTCAATTACCGTGTTATATTATTATGATGTTATAAAATTATTGTTACCGAAACAAAATGGCACATAGTTAAGAGTAGCAGACTGCAAAGTTACTTGAGGAGGAAAACGAAGATAATTTTGTTGAAGAACCTGCCTATTGTGGTAACGAAGAGCTGAGCCAAATTATTGAGGAGTCAGAAACTTCTATAACTAGAACTCATGCATATGACAAAATCAATCTAAGGAGAAAATCGTAACATATCTATGGACAACTAGTGTACATCACTGGAGGCAGCTAAAACCTATTTACAATAATAAAATACAATACGGAGCACAATGAGAAGAGATATATCGAAAGTGCCTAAAGTTTTTCGAACAGGTAAATTAAAACTTTATTTTTTTTTTACTTTTTTTTTTTAAACTTTATAAAGTTTGGCTTCCATGAATACGCTAAGTTGGTTAAGTACATTCATAAAAAAAGCCTGTTGTCTCCGCTATTTCAAGTAGACATTACTATTTTATTGATTAGTGCTCAGAAAAAAAATTTAAAGCAGAAAAAATTGGGTGTATTTAGTTGATCAAATGAGCTCATTCAGTGATGATTCAAGAAACTCACATTGCTGGTCACTAACTGCGTTTTTAGATTTGTTGAACATAGGTGCTATTGATGCATTATGCGTGTATAAAATTAATAAAAGCTCGTGGCGGAGCGGAGCCTCGTGGCGGAGCACGTGGTGGCTGTTTTTTTTGTAGATCTGAAACTTAATAAATCTTCGCGTAAATCTAGCCAGATATACCAAAAAAATAAATATCTTACTCACTGTCACTACATGTATGACACTTGTTTTTATATTATGTTCATTGATAATATTATTTTAGTATTTTAAGAGTTCCTAATGATACAATGTGATTCCTAAAGCCAAATAGGTAAATTTAAGTTGAGTTTCCAATAATTAAGAAAGAAGTGTTTTTTTTATTTATTGAGTATTAATTCTTTAACAGATAGCAAGATTTTATTATAGTAAATGCCTAATATAACTTTACGTAAATTGAATACTAAATTTTTACCTAAAATTGGGTGAAAACTCTTTTCCTCGCGACCACTCGTAGTAGTAGGAATACAACGAAATAGTGGAATTAAAAAAAACACATGCACATAGGCGGGTTGAGTATCGTTTTATAGGTCCTAAAATTGTTATAAAGTTTTGAAAAGCACTTTTTTTAGTTAATAGTTGACAAGACATGCGCTTCTAAAATTTTAAAAAGGGGAACCCCTCCATCCTCTAACTTTTTAACAAACATGTGGAAAATTGTGAAAAAAAATGAAAATAACAATTTGCAAAATCGTTCAAATGAAATTGGTCTGAATACGATATGTTGTGTAATTTTGGAGATACTGGATTTTTCCGTATCTCCACAATATTAACTTTATTTTTCACAGTGTCTTTGAGAAATACAAACTTATAAGTTTAATATTGTTTGGTGCTACAGAACGATTCGCTCTTGAGCCTGACTCGCGCTTGAATTGTTTTGTTTCATCTACGAAAATAACAAGTTCATATAACTTAAAGTTTATTCAAAATTTATCAGAGAACTGTAGCGATTATTCTAAATTTTACACGTTTATATTTGTGAACATAAACTAGGCAATGTATTTCCTTGATGAAAAATAATAAAAATATTTTAATAAACATACTACATATTTAAAAGTTGATATACGCCTTTGAGCGTATCAATAATCTGACGTGAGTATGTACTAACTTATATTGGAAGAAACATTAAAAAATTTAATAGAATTTATTACATCTTTTATCGAATGCATCAGAAAATTATTTTGATCGTGCATTTTTAATTATTTCAATAATTATGTTGACAATTTTTGATTCTAAATTTATTAATAATTTCTGCTGCTCGTTGTTATTTGATGGGTGAACTTATAGTTGGTTTCAACTGTATAAACATTTTTCAATGCATACTGCTCACTTACATTGATCAATAGTGATACACATTAACGATGGAATCATCATTGTTTAATTTTTATTTTAAAACAGGCAGACAGACGAACAGGACGAAATTAAAAGGATTCAGTGTTTTTTTTCCATTTGGCTACGGAATTCTAAAAATGAGTTGAATTACCACCAATTTGACCAAACAAATTTTTCCCGAATTTCAAAGCTACATCACACAATACATAACAATGGAAAAAGGGACTTTTTCAAAACAAAAGCTATTACCGGAAGTGGCCCACGGTATTGTCCCTAATGAGATTGTCCGATAAATTGTCTGTCCCGGGGGAGAGTTTAGCTTTTTCCTTTGTATTTATTTCCAAATCCGTCCCCAAATTTAGTTACCCATCACATTTATAAGTAAGTAGACGATGAGATTGTTTTCTCTTGCTTTTTATTTAAATGTGCCTATTTTACTACTTTTGGACTATTTTGAAAGTAAAATGACTATATAACATTATTACATAAAATATAAATATTAGATTTTAATGCTAAAACCCATTCTGGAAACATCAAAAGAGATTTTTAAAAACACATATCAGTATGTTTGAGTTCTAATGGCAATATTCAAAGTAAATTTGTATTTTGATTAATAATATCACCTGATTTTAAATTTCATTTCATCGTTTACAGAAAATTATCTGGGAGATATATATGTGTATTTAGAAGTATGTCATTATTTTGCTAACTTGAATAATTTAAAAAAAAAATGATTTATACTAGAATAACTTGAAAAATATATTCAATATAAATTTAGAATTTTGACTAAATACGTCAGAATATTCTTTCATAACCGTGTTTCACAAACCTAACCGAGTGGCTGACGGTAAGGTCAGAGCTTATAAAACGAAATCACAGTGAGCGACGTCTATGGAGATACATAGATAAAAGTTTTCTGGTCGTTTTTGACTGAACCATAACTCTATGCTAAACCGTTATTTAAATTCTCTATTGCTCCATAGAAATAAATAGATGATTAAATTTTTAAATATAATTTTTAACATACAAAAAATTATAGAGTAATGTTTCAAATTCATTATTTTTAATAAGTTGTAGGACCAAATTAATAAAAAATCCGAAGATTATAATGTAACGCTTTTCGGGTGCTTCGTTAAAATAAAATGTTACTTTTTTTCAAAATGTGGGTTGCATATGTTCGGAGTTTAAATATAAATTACTTTTTGTCAATAATTTGTAATTACGTGTTGTAATGAACAGAAATGGAAATAAACTAAGGCAGTGATATGTGAGATGAAGAGTATGTTAAATATTAATTAGAAAGACTGGTATAATACGCTGAAGATAATTAAAGAAATTTGCCCCAAAAATATATTATTTGGCGTAATGTACTGGTAACATAACGCCCAAAAAGCAACTGTCGCCTATAGAAACTTAATCTATTAAATTATTATCCATTGTGTTAATGACTTATTTACCTTCTTTCCCTCCATGGCAATATTTCCATTATTCAGTGGTAATTTATTTAAAATGTAGTTACCAGAAGCCTGAAAGGTTTAAAGTCCTTATCGTCAGTTAAAGTTATATTTTGAACAAAAATAGGAGAATAATTTATAATGAAAATTTATGAGCAAAATTTTAAATAAATCAGCATACTTTATGTTCGTAGGATATTTCATTTCTTCAAAATTTTCGCACAACTCAACATTATCACTTTTAGAACTCTGGTAAAACAACATTACTTCAAAAGATTATAATAAATTAACTACTATATATTGCTAAAGCTCAAAGATTTAATCTAATAAATGCTCTTTTTACATTAATTCAAAATATAACCAGTCATTATTTGTGAAATTCGGGAACTTCCGAAACTTTCTAATACGTATTCTGATGTTTGAACTAATAAAATGTTACCATAAAAGCTGCGACAGCAAATATTCAAACTCAACATTAGATATGCCGTAAGGGTAATGTTTTATTGCTTGGGGAAATAAAACGAAAGTTGCCAGAAAACAACTTAATTCAATTTTGGGATCAGTTTTATGACAGAGCAGGGACAGTACGCACTCTTGTACATCTGCTGTACGGTAACAGCGGTGAATTAGATTTCTGGTAGTGTTTTTTAAGGTTTAGTACCCAAATATTCTGACGGAACTTTTATTCTCGATATAACATATGCATATCAAAACCGAACAATCTACCAAATTAAAATTTAAAAATTGCTTGTACTCAGTTTATACAACTTCATAAGTTGTGTTCAGATATTATTAGTTGTTTTAGGGATTTTCATTACATCTATTAAAAGGTGAAGCACAAAAATATATGTTTTTTCGTAACTGTTGCTGTTATATATTTCCTTGTGTGGTATGTTTGTATTGAACATCAGTATTTTAAATAAATAATTAAATAAAAAGAAATTCTTCAAACTAAAACCAAACAGGAGAACAAAAACCAGCATATCAGCAAAAGGAGTGAGTGAGATATAATGATAGATAAATTTAAACAAAAAGGTCAATAAAGCTATTCTTGGAAAATATTGGATTCTGAAATGGAATGTAGAATTTATTTTGTAAAATTGTATTGTTTGTTACTTCCTTAATTCACATGCCCCTGATGGCACAAACCAAATTTGTGCCATCAGGATATAATCAATCATTTACATAAATAAAACTAATCGATGATTAATAGTTTTTTAATTCATTGTTTTACGACATTGTTACATTAAATGGTTATTTAAATATAAAAGCCACATGCAAATTTATTTAAGCATTATATTCGAGTTATATGACTTTTTATTAAAAACATTCTTTGGTTATTATAGGAAAAAGAGTTATAATTTTTGAACAACTATAGTAGCGATATTAATATCACAATATACAGTTACATATATTTAACTACTATAGTAAAAAAGCGATAGGTTTCACAAAATTGTATTTTTAACCTAACACAGAAGTAACTTTCCAAAGTAAATTAATTTTACCAGATGCTTATTAACGAACCGTAAATATAAATAAGCAGTCTTTGCTATAAGTATAAAAGGTAGATTTCATCTAGAAAATTAGGCCTAACATAGATTCGAGCTATTTTTATTTATTAAATATATTGCGTCAATGTCTATCCACAACATTTTTTATATTAAAATTCATCACAATATATCAATTAATTTACGTATATGAAAACAGCTTACCATAAATATATTTAAGTATTTCTTATAATAATAGTTCTCAAGTCGTAAATTGATGTATCTGCCTTACACCCGCCCACTCTCCTCGCCCCTGAAAAACGGCGAATCCTTTCCAAACAAGAAACTTAGATCTGGAAGCATGGGGGGTTCCAGATATACAAGATTTATAAGGTTAAAAATGAAATTAATCATTTTCCAAAGAATTAAAACATAGAAAGATCTCAGCGGGAAGATTATAGTTCCAAATAAAAGATAATTATTCTTCATGTAAATATTGCGTATAATAAATTTTCCCAGCCAATTAGGCAAGACAAATGTAAAAATTTCTACATGCAACCCTTCGCTGACAAGGAATACCAAATTACTTTATATTTCATCGGGTAGTACGTGAAGTTCCCCGAAAAATTAAATAAATATTTTCCTTCATTTCTTATTTTCATCATGTAATTTGAAGAATATATAAATTATACTACATTAACTGCGTAATGCAAATTTAGGAATAAGTATAAACCTCACGTGTTTAATTCATCTATTGCATTTACAATGACATATTATTGTTATATCTTTAAAAAAAATAGATATAATCAAAAAAGCTTTTGTTATTACTAATATTTCCAGTAAGAATATATTAAACATTTTCCGTCAATAATTTTGTAGTGCAGGTTATTTTATTTATAGCTTTCAGAAAACTTTTGTTGGAGAAAGATTGCAAGCAAACGGTATCTTCTGAATACGCTTTCTAAATTGAATGTACGTATATTTGTCACCAAGTGTAGAGATATTCCGTTATTTTCATCAATAGTTGCAGACAAGAAACATTTTTACGACTTGAGAATATAAATGAAAAAGTTATAGCGTATTTGCAAATAATATGAATATTGTATTGTTTGCACGATATTCACAAAAGCATAAATTAGTCGATACATGCATAATGTTTAAATTTTCATTATTTTTTTGGCAAAGCATTTGATGGCAATTAAATAAGATGGGGACGGTGAAAAACAGTTTCAAAAGAAAATAGATAGTAAATTTAATTTTTCAATTTATGACCAGACCCACAAAAAATACATAAGGTGAAGTTATAAATTTTCTTAAAATATATACTATGTTATTTCCCATTAACATAAGAAATTACCTAATTAGCACTAAAATCACCCATATTTGAAATCATCCATCCATTTTTTACGAAAATTCATTACTGTCTATTTTCATTAATACGAGTATCATTTAATTCGTTTCCTTGGGGTTTCACGCAGCATGTAGCGTGTAAGAGGAGAAAGGATAAAGTGTGAAGTACCGTTTGTTTAACGGGAAAATTTGATATAATTAATGGACTCACTTTCATCACATTTCCTTTGGTTTTTAAGTAACAAATAATTCAAAAACATCCTACCAAAATAGCAATTTTTTTATGCAATTTTACGTTTATTGCCATACAATTATAATATGATCTCGTATCATATTAAAAAACGGAAGCATCTATTTTAAATTTCAGAAATTCCTTAGCGAACTTAAATATTACTAATTATATTCAACCAGGTTTGTAGTTATTTAAAAGAAAAGTTTATTAATTTTTTCCATTTAACTGATATAATTTATACTTGGGTTTTGAAATTCTAATATAATATAAAACGGGCACGCGCACACACACGCACATACACACACACACACAAACACACACACACACACGTGTGTGTGTGTGTGTGTTTGTGTGTGTGTGTATATATATATATACATATATATATATATATATATATATATATATATATATATATATATATATATATGTATATATATATGTATATATATATGTACATACTTATTTATTTATGTATATACACACAAGAATATAAAGGCGAAAATTATGGTATTTAAACACAGAATGCCTTAAGTTTAGTCAAAAAATTTCTTATCATCTAAATAGTCTTCGATATTACACATTTATAAAATCTAATAACACACATTCTGAAATACGTTAAATAGTTATTGAATAAAAATAAAGTAAAATGCTGGAGGAACTGAACATTTTGATTGTTATTGTAGAAGAATTACGTAATTTTGTTTATTTCAATTTTATTGAGGAAATACAACATACTGAGAACGAACTTTCAAGATCTTCATATTCCTTCTTGTTAACAAGAAATATAGATTATTAGCCATACCTTTGTTGTATTTACTTACAACATAATTTTAAATTCTTGCTCACAAAATGTTCCCAATAATATATTCTTATTTTAGCCACTTTAAATTGCCATAAACGCAATTTCTTCAGTAAATATAAAAACTTTGTCACTTAAAAATAAACGCCTTCTAAATGAGTTGGTATTACGTAACTTTGAAATGTATAGGAAAAGCCGGCTGCTGTGCTTTCGTTGAGTATGAAAGCATCACGAAATTTCATTACTCTCTATTCATCATACTACATTTCAGTGAGACGTCCCGCATGAGCAATAAAGCACAGGATGTCATATATTTGTGCTTGGTAAAATTAGAAGATGTATTATCCATACCTATTATATTTTCCCAAAAATTTGTCATACTAACAACGATGTGATTCTTTACGGTTCTACCCACTTTATTGCGATGGTTTCTAACACTGTTTTTTTAACAATGCATGATTAAATATATTTTATATTTTCTTGTGTTGAGTTGGATTCTATTATTCCACTTTTAATTAAATAAATTTGACGTTAATTTGACTTTATGCAAATTAAAAATTCTAAAAAGAAAAATATATTGAACTAGTGTGTAACATTTACAGGTCTTCATTTTGTTATGTTCTAATCTCAATCAGACTTAAAAGCAGTTTTTGTCAATTAACCCCAAGTCCAATTGGAGCCAGTCATAATCTGCCGAAAGTGAGTGATGTTAGAGTTAAATTAATATTAAAGAAAATGTCCGTACATAAACAAAAATTAATTCGTATGAAAACTTGTGTTTCAATAGTATAATAATAATCCAAAACAAAATAGTGCATGAAACAGTACTTTATGAATACGAGTGGAAATCGCAGTATGAGAGTTTAGTATACACTAAGGCACGTATGGAAGTTTTAGGATGATCTATGTATTTATAAAACTAAGTATAAGACAATGTAAATACAAATATATATTTTTTTTTTCAATATTTAAAATGTTTTTCCTAGGAATGAATTGCCTAGTGTGTTTAAAAACGTAAAAAGATTTTCCCAAAAATTATGAGATTCCTAATCACTTTCCCAATTAATGTCAGGTAAACTTTTAATAACTTTCTTAACGTTGTATTTTTATGTTTTAATGTGGCAGTATCAAAGATAAGGAAAAGAAAGTATAAACATTTTTCCATTCCATAAGTGTCTTTTTCAATTAATACACCACACGAAACACAAAATCAAAAACATTCAAGCATTTGCTTCCAAATTAAAAACATCCAAATATTCATTCGCCATCTATGCCGGCGATTGATGCTACAAAATAGAAATGTACATTACATATTCTTCGTCTATATACGAATTGGAAAAACTGTCTAAGTAAAACATATAATTTCCAGTATTATTAATATTGTCCTTTTTACCACTCGTGTTTCATCACTCTGCTTCTTTTATTATCGACAACTTTACGTTCATGTTATAATGGTTCCGAAGAAGTATAGAAGAACTCTATTGCTATCTCTTAAATATCCGTTCATTAGGTTACCTACATGTAGTACACACATATTATATAAAGGCGAGATTAAAAAGAATTAACGGTATGCAAAATATCTTTTGAGTAGTTGAGAATATAAATTGAATTTTTGCTGGCAGCTATCGATTGAAAAATAGAAATTGAATTGTTGCTGCAGCCATCAATTGAAAAGTAGAAATATAATTTGTGCTCGCAGCAATCAATAGTGGGCAAAATATTCTATCTCTTTAAATAATTTTATTAAAACATAAATAACTATTTATGATGAAACGTCAATACCGAAATTATTTGAGATTGATACACCAATGAATTTGAAAGTGTTTATAAACATCGACATTATTTTTTTACCACGACCTAGGTTTCATTGTATTACAACATCTTCAGGTGGGCTATTAGCAATGATTAATCTTTGGTTATAGCCCACCTGAAGATATTGTAATATAACGAAACCTGGATCGTGGTAAAGAACTTTAGAAAAGTAGAAATAATACTACTTATAATAGAAATAATACTTTCATTTAATTATTCATTCTACTTCAGTTTTGTATACTACATACTATATTACCCTTATATATGAGTTTAAATACATATAGATTTCAACTTGATATACGTATATATTCAAATGTTGAGTTTAAAAAGAGTTAACTAATGATAAATGCTTTGTAAATTTAATCATATTTCTGTGAAATAATTGATCTAATTAATAAATAACAAAATGTTTCAGAAATACTTCCATTCCATAAGAAGCCATTTTATTTTTGTTAAAATATGTTTTACAACATTATTGCGTGACCTAAGTATCCATGAAAAAATTTCAAAATTACAATTTTCGAAGTCAGATTTGTTTGTCGTATGTAGCATGACAGTTCCTATTATCATATCAGTCATTTAATGATTATGAGAAGAAATCGTAAATTTAGATCTTACGCTATACTAAGTAAACAGCTGTTGAAATAATTGATACCGTTGTGTTACCTGAAATAATCTACATTACATTGCATTTCATAAAAAAAATCTTACTATTAAAATATCCTTATCTATGCTTCTCATGTGTTGTTTTTTTTTAGAATAGTAACTTACTAATGAAACCTTATCCAATATATATATTGGCCTTTACTTACGTAGAAAGTTGTACTGTATTAAAACGATCAAAGTTAAGAAAGAAAAATACCGTGATTAATACACGGCTCAAGTCAGATCAACATGCTAATCCCGTTATATATATATTCTGCAGTAAAGAAGCAACTGTAGTTTTCATTCGGTTCACTTGATAATAAATAATTTTCTTTCTTCCATCTTTCATAAATAATAATCATACTTTCAGTTTCATACAAATTACTCGATATAAAATTACTTACTTTTTTCGTAAAACATTTTATCATGCATATTTTCTGCACCGATGTAATTAGAAATATGAGGAGTAATTGGCGTATTTGAAAGTACCATTTTTAAATTAATTTAAAAACGATATCTCAACAATTATATTCCATTGGCCAAATAATATTAGGTATTTAATTTAATAAAGAAAATAATTACCTTGAACTGTAAACCTGCAACTGAAACGTTCTATTTTTAAATAATCTATTTACTGTTAAAACAAAATTGGTACATAGAATACTCAAGTAATCACATTAATGGTTACGATTAGTCCATCATTGGCATTTTTCTAGAAGATTACTGATAAGGAAAGTGTCACGGTGTTTTTCTTCCTTAATTTCTTGGCTGTTGATATGAATTCATCACTATATAACAGAATTGGGAAATTTTCCAATCCTTATGAAGGAAAGTGTGTATTTTGCGTGATTTGACTGATTGCGTTTCTAAAATAGCCGATTTTCTAAAGTGGTCTTTCCATGCTAATCATTTATTAAGCTTTATTATTTACTATACAGTCAAGTAATTGGAGTGGAAATTTGTTCATTACCTGATGATACCGACAATTATTGCTAAATCGGAAAAGCCTGAAATTATTTATAAAATGGAAATATGAATTTGTAAATTTTCACGAATCCAGAGGAAGAGAATTTAAATAATGTTGCCTTATTTTGAAAATAAATGTATGCTGAAATTGATCAATGATACGGTAAAACGAAAAAGAGATTCGCTCTCATGTATGCAACTCCTTAATAATTTAAGCTGGGGTTTTCGTTGTTTTACTTGAATGAATTTTCAAATGTTTTAAGTTAATTGCAATAGAAATGGGTGGAAGTTTGTCAAAATTTGTAGAAACATGGAAATGCTTGATTTTAAAATTAATAATATTTTTTATTCTAAAAAAATTAAATGAAATTATTTTCTGACTTAAACTCTTACCAGAATTATCAAAAAATCACTTTCATTTAATTTATTTTACCATTTAACTCAGTTATACTAAATGGTCATCAAAGCAAGGGCAGCATTCTAAAAAGAGTAGAGGTGATCTATCCATCCTCCATACTTCTCTTTAATACGACGTTACTTTTACCATATGAAGTCATTGATATTCTAGCTACACAAAGTTATTTTACAATTCAAGAAAACCAAAAAAATATGCAAAAATTATCACAATAAAAATATTATTTTTCCTGGTCGACACTGCAGTCCTAAAAATGTGTTACATATCAATCAAATATTAGCTAAATATTAATATAATACTACTTTTTTACCGAAATAAGGTACTTGACACAAATTATGCCTATGTTCTAATAAGGTATATACATCCAAAAATTAAGAAGAACAAACCCAACTTCGGAAATACTTGATACAAATAAGACTTACCTAATTTAATGCTTATATTTCAATAAATATTAAAGCAAACAAACAAAAACCCAGTTAATTACAATCTTTTTGGTTGTATAGGCCTTATTAGAAACATAAGTGTCATTCGTATCATGTACATTAGTAAATATTAAGACCACATTATATGAAGAATATAGTGGCTAACCCACTATATTCTTCATACTTAGAATTATAGATTATTCCAATAGTAGATTATTTTCAATTTCAAGGTTTTTGAGTAAGACAGAGATGAAATCATTAAGTGTTACCACCTGTGTATTTGTATATATATATATATATATATATATATATATATATATATATATATATATATATATATAAACGTACATCTATTATTTATTCATGTGTTATTGATCACATACATTAATATGAAAGGCTCAAAAGAAAACGAATTTATCCTATTTGCCATTAATAATTAGAAACTTTAACTACAATTTTCTAATTGTAGTTAGGAAAAACAAATTTTAATATCACGTTTTACCTACTTTGAAAGTAAAATTTGTGTTATGAGAAGGTTATTTGGCATAAAAAACTGTAAGCTAAAGTTGCACGGCTGCAACATGCAGAAGCGGAGTAAGTTTCACAATTTATAAGATTATTGAATGAATGAGCAACAATGTTTCACGTTATTTGAAAAACAGGGATTAATGAAATGAAGAACTTAATATTTCGGATTTAGAAAAACAAAGTTCTACAATTATAATTAAAAAAAGTTTCACTTCTTATATCAAATCAAAGTATACCAACGAATTGTAATCATATATTATTTTGATTGACCATCCTTCTGCCCGTTCCTATCATTCAAACCTTTTAGTTTTTATAAATTTATATTTACATTAACCAAATTTTGCGAGTAAATACTATTAAATAATCCTTTAAATGTGTACGAATATTGCAATCAATATTAAAAACTAAATAATAGAAGGATCTCGTTTAATATAAAGTAAATTAACAATATAACTTTAACCTATTTTATATTGAGACTTTTTGTTTTAAAATAAAACATACAGATATATATCAATATATAAATCATAAAAAACTTTTCCTAAGGAGGTACATAACAAAAGTAAAACGTCGATTTTTTCCTTCGAAACTATTCCACAAAATATTCAATAAGTAGAGAAAATGGAGTATATTTTATCGAGAAGGAAATAAATTGAATACACAATTTCACTTTACTTTGATTTGTTAAAGTGGTAGGAGACAAAAAAATTGTATCCTAACTTTAATATTAAATATCTAAGCAACATGGCTATTTATTATAACATTTTAGCTACAAATATTCAATCAAATGAAACAGACTATATAACTATAAATTGTCGCAAACATACTCACATAAATATAATGGCCTAAGTAATTATCTTCATTACTTTGACATAGCGGTGGACGATTGTGAATTATTTTCATTCTACTTATGAAATTTTTATTCTTTCCTTATAAAAAAAGTATTATTTTGATTATATAATTTTTTTATATTTCCGTTGTTTTTATTAAAATACGTCGTATTAGTCAACATGCTTTAAGATCCGTTTAAGAAAAATATAAAGTTAAGTTATAGATTAAAGTATACATATATAACTATACCATACATAATGCTATATATCAATTATATCAGTATTTTAATTCGATATATCTTAAATATTACCAATATTTTGCATATCGATTAAGATTTTACGACCTATTAGTTTTATATATCCATTATATATCCATTTTCACGATCTAATAGTTTTATATATCCATTCATATCAAAAAATAAAAAAATGGTTCCCGAGACGAAGACGACTAAAGAGAGACTACGAGAATTATGAGACTACGTTATATTCAAAATTCAATTATTGCTTAATTACCTAAATCAATATCTACACATATTTTACCACTATTGTTGCCACAGAAGAATTGACAGGGAAAGTGATACGTTGTATTTAGTCGGTGTTAGCTAAAAACTCTGAGGTTTCAATGCCAGTTAAGATATATGATCTTGTATTGGGTGAAAAATGTGACAGAGCGTTGTCTTGGTGCATCCATTTTTAAAAATTGAGAAAATATATATTTACATAAACTTTTAAACGAAGTGAGTAACCAGGCTATTTAAATAAATATTTTTTTAGCATATTATTTACAGTTTGTTGACATTAAGAGGTGTCTCTGCGCAATTAGTTCCATGTCGAAATTGTTATTAAAAAATTACGAGAATTGTTTACTTATTTTAACAGAAAAGCAAATACTTATATGTACATACGAATAAACATTTAAAAGAAATGTAAGTATGTACATGTATCTGCAAACAACTATGACAGATATGCTACTACGTAGGTGTATACAAGTATTTAAAAGTATTCAATGACAATTGGAAATCAACAAGATATTAAAGATTACATCAAAATGTTGCGTTCAATTTTCTTCAAATAGTTAAGCACATAGCATTGCTTGGGACAGAAATTTCAGCCTGAGTCTAAGAATGCTATCTATCTAAGAATGCTATCTAAGAATGAATCTACAACGTAGAGGCCTGATGTCTGATACAGAAAACTACGTATAGTAGAGGATCCCAAGTAAGAACGACCTTCACCGATTTGATAACCAGGTGAAAATTATATTTTAAAGAATAAAATATGTTTGTGAACGTGTATCAATAAGGTTGCCATAAAAAATATGTTCATGGCTATGATTAATTAAAATTATAAAAAAGTATTATTTTTTAAAATTTGACTGTCTTGGTTGCCAAATGGCTCATAGTCTAATTGAAAGTATACAACATCTGCTATATCCAGTCGATCGGTTGCCTACCTTTTTCTGTTCCCTTTTACCTGGTAGCCGCGTGCAAACAGGTAAATTTATATTAGTAATTGCGCTCACCTGCTTACCACGATATTTATATAATAAAAAGGTAGGTAAATTTATTGTGAGTAGAGTAGTATAAGGTTGCTCAAGAAAATCTGTTCATAGATTACGGTAGCCAGGCTTTGAAGTTGCAAAAATTGAAGCATGTAAATATGTGTGACAGAGAAGCGTTGCTCGTACTGTACCATGCGATAAAGGAGGACGTAGTATAGCAGCTGCGCGCTACTGGCCGGTAGAATATAAGAGTGTGCGCATGCTTCCTATTCGAAGGATAGAAAAGAAAAAAATAGTATACTATAGAGGATCATTTTCAAACGTAGAACGTTGTGATAAACGTGTTTTGTGAAAAAAATTAAAAATGGAAAAAAAATGCTTTTCATGTGGATTGAAAAATTCTGTTATTGATTTTAATGACAGAACATTTGATCATTGTTATTTAAAATTAGCATATCGACGATCTAAAGGCTTTAAGTACGATGAGTTACACTTACACAGAAATTTATTGGAGTTTGTAGGTCCTTCCTCATGTTACAAAAAAGTGACTTTTTAAAACAAAAAAACGTTGAGGATTATAATGCATTTGTTAACAATGTTGATGTAAGTATATAATTAATTTACTTTTGATTATTATAATAAAATTTTTTGAAATGTTATTCATAAGGATTTTGTCAATTATTCTGCTTAAGTAAATAATTATTTAAAGTTCATGCAGTACTTTAAAAGCTATTATTTTTTAAGGTTAAAATTGAATAAATATTTTATACGTTATTATTTAATTAATTAAATTATATATTCAGGTGCAACCTAGTACTTCATCAGCTATTGAAAATCCAAGTCCATCAACTATTGCAGTAGAAGAAAGTAGTGCTGATGTAAGAACTCCTCCGGAGAGTGTTGACGAGGTAATAAGTTTAAAATATTGGATATATTTGGCGTTAATTTTGTAGAAATTCATTATTTACAATTAAATGAAACTACGTGATGTAGTATTATTTCTACTTTCTTTAATTTCTTTACCCCGACCTAGGTTTCGTTGTATTACCACATCAAAGATCTTTGCTAATATCCCACCTGAAGATCTTGTAATACAACAAAACCTAGGTCGTGGTAAAGAAATTAAAGAAAGTAGAAATAATACTACATCACGTAGTTTCATTTAATTGTAAGTAATAAGTTTATTTATATAAATCATATTTATATAAATCATATCAAAACATATTTTCAGGTTCTTGTTACGGACACAGCAACAACTTCTTCAACTTCAGTCACTTGCTTGTTTTGCAATTGCAAACAAAAAAAACTGGCAACCGTGTAGTCAATCTTGTGTATCCTCAAAGTGATCAAATTACAGAACAACTGAGAACAATAGCAGATACCTTACATGATTCGGAGATTCTTCAGAAACTCGATCAAACCCAAACTATTGCTTATCACAAACCATGTTATGCTGCATACCAAACAAGAGCAAAGCGGTGCACCGAAGTAAAAGGTGATTCCTATTGGCATCAATGTAGACGAATTCATAGATTAGCTTTTGAGTCTATTTGTAATTTTATTGAGTGTGAAATTATTGAAAGCAGTGCAGTTATGAATTTTACTCAATTGTTTGGACGGTATCAAGCTTTACTACTAGAGTTTGGGGATTATGAACTAAATCTTGATGAATTTAAAGATTACCGACAGGAAATGCTGGAAAAAAAATTACTTAAACGATTTGGGGACCAAATAATAATAGAAGCATCTAACGGACCGCGTAACCAAAAAATAGTTTATAAAGCAGATATTGATATTTCTATAATGGCTAATGACATAACATTTCATCACCAAAGTAATGAAAAAAAAATTGAAAATGTTGCATATAAATTAAGAAATTGTATTAAACATATAGACCTTCATCCACTACCCAGGAAATTAACCGCTGATGATGTCATTCGAGGAGAGTGTGAAATTCCGGAAGAACTGCTTGATTTTATGGAAAATCTCATAAATGGACCTGACATTGCTCAGAAAGACTGTGAAGAAACTAATTTAAGAGTAAAATCTATTTGTAGCGATATTATTTACGCAGTTAGCAAAGGTCGATGTAAACCAGCAAAAAATATTACTCTTGGACTAGCATTAAAATCCTTGACAAATTCGCGCCAAGTTATTACCATCCTGAACAGATACGGCCATACAATTGGATATAATTTAGCAGAAGAACTTGAAACAGAGATGACATATACATCGGTTCAAGATAACAAGGTTATACCGAAAAATGCCAGCAAAATCAAATCATCGTAACATACGATTTAGCAATTGCAAAAATGGCGATGCAAATCCAAAACAAAGACAAGCCTAAATTCGACCATATTTTTATAAATCTCGGATCAAATGACATTTTTCAAAGCTGTTGGAAAGTTCATTGACTCTAGTGGACTCATTGATATATTAGTTTCTAGTGGACTAATGGATATTGTTGAGCCAACGAATATTAATGTTGAGATCATCGATGGATTTTATTACTTGCACCTGATCGGATCTTCAATGCCTCAAACTTTTGACAAAATTGCAGAGTCAATACTCATTAAACTTTGTTCAACAACTGCTGACAAAATACATATAATTTTTGACCGTTATTTTGCACGATCAATCAAAGATTATGAACGTCAAAATCGGCAGGAATTCGACATTCCGTTCAATATTTCTGGTCCTCAACAAAGTAGGCCTACATATTTTTTGCAGAGTCTTAAAAATTATCGTTTCAAAGAGAGTTTGGTACAGTTTTTAGCTAACTACTGGGAAAACGACCATTTAGCAACAATAATCAAAAACAAAACAAAAATTTTGACGGTAGAAGAACACTGCTATTCTTATATAACTGACCAAAATTGCGTTATAAAAACAACAGAAAATAATTATGAGTGTTATCACGAAGAGGCGGATAGAAGAATAATTTTTTACGCTTACAAAGCAGCACCAGGTTCAAGAATTTTAATAAAATCAGTTGACACAGATGTTCTCATAATTTTACTTGGAAACATGCATAAAATTCCTGATTCTGAAATTTGGCTTGCTAGTTTAGGGACAAAAAAAAAAGTAGTAATGACCTCAATTGCATCAATTGCACGGAACTAGCATTGAAATTAGGATTTAATTTATGTCTAAGTCTACCTGCTTTCCATGCGTACACAGGTTCTGATTACACGGCTGCGTTTTACAACAGAGGAAAAGTAAGACCGTTGAAAATTTTTTCGAAGAACGAGACATACCAAAAATGCTTTGCTTCATTAACTGAGGAAGCCGACATTTTTCTTAGCGAAAAAATGGACGTTGTTCAAGAATTTACGGTGGCTATGTATGGTATCAAACATTGTACTAAAGTAAATCACGCAAGATATCAAATTTTCCTGAAGAATTTTTCTGCAAAAGAAGATAGTGAGAATTTCCTTAAAAAGTCAGAAGTTTTGACTCAAATACCATGTTGGGAATCATTGAAGCAAAAAATTTTACGCACAATTTTTGTAAATTCTATGTGGTTACATGCAACTGATTCTAATTGTATAAAATTATGTCCTGAAAGTTGTGGTTGGTTTTTCGATAGTCATTTGAAACCAAAAGGATTTGATGGAGATCAAACGCCTTTACAAATTGATGATATTTTGCAAATATCGGAGAATGCAAATGAAGAAGCTTCTTCCGACTTAGAAGATGACGATATAACTTCCGGAGATTCCGATTCGGAATAATTTACAATTATGACTTTGGCATTTAATGTCTTTTTTATGTAAATATTGTTTGATAATAAAGATTTATAATTTTCAAACTATACAAATTTATTTTTAAAATTTTTTTTTTTAATTTTGAGAACGTTTTTTTATTACGCTTTTCTTATTTATTTTATTACGCTCCAAAATGATCCTCTATAGTATACTATTTTTTTCCTTGTCTATCCTACGAATAGGAAGCATGCGCACTCTCTTATATTCTACCGGCCAGTAGCGCGCAGCTGCTATACTACGTCCTCCTTTATCGCATGGTACAGTACGAGCAACGCTTCTCTGTCACACATATTTACATGCTTCAATTTTTGCAACTTCAAAGCCTGGCTACCGTAATCTATGAACAGATTTTCTTGAGCAACCTTATACTACTCTACTCACAATCAATTTACCTACATTTTGATATATAAATATCGAGGTAAGCAGATGAGCGCAATTACTAATATAAATTTACCTGTTTGCACGCGGCTACCAGGTAAAAGGGAACAGAAAAAGGTAGGCAACCGATCGACTGCATATAGCAGATGTTGTATACTTTCAATTAGACTATGAGTCATTTGGCAACCAAGACAGTCAAATTTTAAAAAATAATACTTTTTTATAATTTTAATTAATCATAGCCATGAACATTTTTTTTATGGCAACCTTATTGATACACGTTCACAAACATATTTTATTCTTTAAAATATAATTTTCACCTGGTTATCAAATCGGTGAAGGTCGTTCTTACTTGGGATCTTAGACTAGTACTATTTACAGTGAATGCTATTCCCTCCAAAAATAAAACAGAGACATATTAAGGGACGTAAATGTGTTACTTATGTAAATTGTACGATAAATAAGAGGAGAAAAAAAACAAACCCGAAAGAAAATATGAACATTCATTAATAAGGTAATTTGCATGCTAAAGATATTATAACTCATTGTACATAATATAAAGGAAAATTATTTTGCTACGATATGTGAATTTGGACATACGGGAAATAATTAAAATTAAAGAGACTGTTGAATAGTGTGAGTAAATGCACAGTGAATTCATACAATGTCGCATGTATTTACGTAGATAATTTTACTGAGTTTGTCACGAAAGTTACACTTGAGCATTTTCTGCTGACAAGCCCTTCCACATCTCACGATGATTAATAACTTATATACGTGCTCCGTAAACAACACTTCTTTTGTGTAGGGATAATTTGGGGACCATGAGTGCCACGAAACAAAATTATTTGTTTCATACAAGGATATTTTTCATCGCTTACTGAATTTTGTTAAATAGAGAATTAATATTTAAATATTAGTTGGGAAGATAGATTTTTCATCTCAACAATTATTAGTTGAGATTCAAAATCTATTTTCCCGATGATTTTTTCAAGAATGCAAAGATACAAGTGAATATATAAGATAAATTATATTTCAATACCGAAAAATTGAGTATCGAGGCTATTTTCGTTTTTCCAGGAAAAAATAAGTTTTGACCGCAATATTTCTTTCAATTTCAAAATATTGTGTTTGATTTTTCACATCGCGGATAGATTATAACAGTATTCGAAATTATTGTAAATATGAGGTATTGAATTTCGAACGTCAGTTACTCACTGCTTCTAAGCACTTCAATGAATAAATTTAATGTAGTTTTATTTTCATTCCCACTAAACTGAAAATACATGTAAAACTGAGAAGCAAAGTCATATGAAGTTTTATGAATTTTTAACATTTTTAATTTCTCTGGTCAATACTCTATACTTTCTGTATTACATGCCATCTACCATATGGGTAAGCCATGTACCCATATAAAAACTGAAAAATTTCATTATTTTCCGCCATTTTAAATATATACGCCATACACTACTCTGAAATGTGGCTAACGGCACTGATTTATTTTTCTGTTAGTTCACACATTTCCTAAGGAGCTGACATACGAAAGCTTCTGACTTCTTTGTGCAGCTGATGTGAAGTCTTCCGGGATGTGTGCGTACAAATATTGCGACTTATTCAATCGTTCGTACATACATAGTTTCATCTTATTCATCATGAAATACCCTCCCCTCTATCTTCATCATCCTTTATTCGAAGATGTAATATTTTCCTTTTAAAATCTCTTCTCTGAGTTGTTAAGTATATTTATGTATATTACTATAATTTATTATAAAATTAGGTTTACCTTTACATTAAAAATAAATGTCAACTCACAATTTTAATATATATATATATATATATATATATATATATATATATATATATGTATATGTATATATATATATGTGTGTATATATATATATACATATATATTTGGTAATTTTTTGTATACAAGGTTACAACACACTGTTTAACAAAAAAGGTTTTTCGTTTACCTTGCTGACTACATCTTTACACTATACTCCGCACATGAATTTTTTTATCATCAATTCAGTATACATTCAGAGTTCAAATGGTCTCAACACTGCTTTTTAATTTGTGTAACCAAAAGTTTTTAGAATATTATTCCACCAAAGGATCTAACTTATAATATTTCTCAGTTAAAAGAATTTACATCTCTTTTAGGATACAAGATTCAGTAATACGTATATTTTTTTATATATGTGCTGCCTTATGAATCACCACTAATATTTTCTATAAAATTCATTTACAATCCATTATTCTGCCATGCTGTTCGTATCGAAAGTACTGTATACATTTATAAGGAATAAAACTATGTGTATATATATATATATATATATATATATATATATATATATATATATATATATATATATATTCAGGTTTACGAGCCAATTTAAAACTATATCCATAAAAATGCTGCGTAAATGCTTGTCTAAAGTTATAAAATCCCCTATTGTATTTTTTTTAAGTTTATATATTATATTTAATTCAGTTTTGTTTCTTTCTCTGTCTAACTGATTATTTTTTACATAAACTTTCTTCAATATACGTTTACTGGCGATTCGTTTGGGTTTCTAGGGAGACAGAAAGGTTTTTTACGCATTGGCACGTCTCGCGCCAGTGTGGATAATTTGCTCTCTGTATAATTTTGCTAACTTAGCAACACTCTCATTCTTTTTAAACCAGTCAATAGAAATGTATTTATGTAACTTGAGATAGATAAGATCATTATAAAATGAAATTAGTAAAGATTTAAAATATTTTCGCACAATATGTCCACGAAAATTAATTTAACACATTATGTCTCTTTTTGTCAACGTTTATAATGGATTTCATGTAATATATGCACATAGACTATATGCGACTTTATTATAGAATTTCTCGTATATTTCTAAAAACTTAAGCTGCATACCCCAAGTTGTATCCGAAGAATACTCAACTTCTAAATTTATCGGTATTCTTCGTTACAGCAGATTTGGTAGCTGATTTTAAAGAATTCTGGTACGCCGATTACGAATATGTACTTAGATTTCCCCATCACCCAGAGTTTGTTTTGGAAAAGCCCTATGAATGAAAACGCAAAAAAGCCAATTAACTAAGTAAAAAATTTGTATTACAATCAAAAACAATTACATGACTTTAAAATATTATAAATACGTTTACGTTACCTTAATAAATAAGTAAGTTAAAAGTATTAAATAAATTGTGGTATCTTGTCTTTTTTTTCACCGAAGTTCCGATTCTGAGACTTTCGCTTAAAAATCCGACTTGAAACATTTCGCTTTAGCAACCAACAATAGTCTGCCATCACACCTTTTATTTAACCTTTTCCTGAAGCAACGCTTTCTTTCAAATCTGAATGAAATATTTTGCATTGTTTTTGACTTACAGCTCCAAAGTTATCAGGTTAAATTATCAGATTAAATTATTTCAGGTGCAAAAAATATTTCCAGGTTTCAAATTTAATTTCACCTAATTTTTCATTGGAAGTTCTGCTTTTCATTAATTTTCTTATGTCCGGGCCAACGAAAATACATTCTTTCATTTTAGATTCAGATAGAGATGGAAAAATTTGGTGTAGATATTTAACTTTCTCCTTTTTTATTCAGTGCCTTCGCAAATAGTTTCATCATTCCTAGTTTTATGTGTAAACGGGGTAGTAAAACTTTTTCTCCAGGACTTGAACTTTTATGGTTTTCTAGGAAATTTCTCTCTACTTCCTTAAAATATTTCCAGGCTTCAAATTTAATTTCACTTAATTTTTCATTGGAAGTTCTGCTTTTCATTAATTTTCTTATGTCCGGGTCAACGAAAATACATTCTTTAATTTTAGATTCAGATAGAGATGGAAAAATTTGGTGTAGATATTTAACTTTCTCCTTTATTATTCAGTGCCTTCGCAAATAGTTTCATCATTCCTAGTTTTATGTGTAAACGGGGAAGTAAAACTTTTTCGACAGGGACTAAATATTCTTTCACAATATTTTTGGTTCCAGGAACTAGTTCAGTTCTCGGTGGTCACTCTTTCTTCATCCTATATTGACTATCTCACAGGCAGAGAGAGCAAGGATATTTTGTGTAACCACCTTATTGACCGAGCAGCATACTTATAATTTTCAGATCTCCACAGACCATCCAACCGTGTTATACTTTATTTTATCCTACACATTTTTCAAATTGTCGTAGCATTCTTTCAAATATACAGTACGGGCGACTGGCAATGAAGCGTCCTTATTGCCATTATGCAAAAGGATTGCTTTCAAAATTCGCTTTGATGAATCTATGAACAATCTCAATTCGTTCGCCTCATATTCGATGTTAAACGTTTTCAGTAAGCCAGGAATGAGTTTGCATACACTAGATTACGATGTTTAGCAAAATGTGGTACAAAGTGTTTTTCTCTGTTACAATACTAAGGAAATCAGTCGCCAGGAGCAGGCATATTCTTTTCCGATATTCTTGATCCAAGGAGTTCAGCTGCGTCTTTTGGCATGGTTAGATCTCCCGTTAAGTCGTTAATTTCTGACTACGAAAATAAATTTGTTCCACTTAAACTTGGCTATAATTGACCTTCAGGTTGTGATACGTCTCTCACATCACTGCCCATGTCTTTAGCTTGCACTGATTCCGAATATGGGGGCGATGGCAATGCACCGCGTGCGTTAACGATTTCACGGTTGTATATACCAAGTTTTTTATTTTAAAATTTTACCCTGTATTTCTGAAAAAGCAAAAATAACAGTCCTTCGTGCGATTGTGGGATTCTTTATATTACATATGATATTGAAAATTGTTCTGCCCTTTTGACGCCCTTTGAACGCATGTCACAAAAACTTTATGTGGGACTCACTGTTTGTCTTGAATAGCGATTGTTAGGCTAAAACACATGTTATAAACGATACTTATGAATCCGGTAACGTTATGCAGATATTTTTTCAACACAAACTGTGGGCAGTATAATATAACAAAAATTTTTCGGTGAGTTTCAACCCTTTCGAAATGACATCTTATGTTAGTGATACGAATTGCACGGAAGTACTAATTGTGAAAATCAATGATATTGTTATTTATATAAAAATCTATTAATATACCCTCATTATCCCTCTTCAAAAATTTAAGACCATTACGGTTAAACGAAGCCTTTAACAAATAACCTAAAAATCCGCCATTTTCCCAATAATAAGTTTATGTCACTTTGTTGATGACGTTATATTTAACTATTTATGAGAATTTATTCACTGTTGTCTACTGTAACCATTCAGTTTTTGGTTGAAAAAGAAGCAATTAAATGAAAATATCCGTTCTTGATTAAGTAGCTTTAGGTAGTTTCGGCAAAAAAATATGCTAAATAACTAAAAATCCTGACATTACGGAATTTTTTTACCATTTTTCTCGTAATCAGCGTGCCCAAATCTATTAAAATCAGTCATCAAATCTGAAATGAAAAACTATTCTAGACGTGTGAATCTTCAAAAAATATACGAGGTACACATTTAAGACTTCATACTCAAATAATCTGTCCACAAAAATAAAACCAAAACAAAATCCTAATAGCGTTAAAACTCTCAACGCGCTATCAATAGGTACATTCAGATACTTTTGATCACTTTGCGTTGAGTCACATTTGATAATATGGTGTGTAATAAGTATGTTCACATTAATTTTTTGCACATAATGAAAAGTTTTCTTTGTTTCAATTACTTTTTTATTCTGTCAATAAAAAATTTATTTGAATTAAATTTTTCAATGCCCCACTAAAAGTCTTCCAAATAAATATTTTATAGACAAGGATTCCAGAGCTTTGAATAATTTAAACTTAAAATCTGAATCAAAGGTAGTACAATTCAGGTAGTTATGACACTTTTGGCTCTGCTTAATGGACGAATGTAAATATATGAAATTGATGAAAAATACGTAATGGTTTGTTATTAATAAAATATTTTTTCATTTGATAGAAATAATATTAAGGTTTTGGATTTCCCCTTTTCAGTTAATTATTATTATAATCTTTATTATTCTTCAGCTCCCGCCTTTATTTTCATATTTTTAATTATTGCTTATGGATTGAAGAGTGTTTTACTGTTCAATATTTCAATACGTTATTTCAATATACAAATTAATATCGGTAATTTTTTGACTTCTTCTTTTATATTTATAACAATTCCAAAGCAATATTAGTCACATTATCCCTATTTACTTTAATATATATATATATATATATATATATATATATATATATACATATATATATATATATATATATATATATATATATATATATATATATACCTAAGACTCTAATACACAAACGACCAATAAACCTCAAAAATCATACAATATACTTCCTTTCAACCATCAATTTATTACACGAGCACATGATACATGATAAAATGCTTCAAAAGTTCTTCGTATTCATTATAAATGGCAAAATTATGTAATGTATTTCTTCTTTGATAGCAAATTAAATAAATTTTTAAATTTCTTAAACGTAAGCAATATTAATAGTAATAGTCGAACGCACGCTAGTATTAGCAACCTAGATAAATTAGATGTAATGCTAAGATAGTTTCTCCCTAATAATTATATGTATTACACTAAGTTATTACTACAACAATCATTCTATGCATATATAAATACCTCATATCGAACTCTCATAGGCGCAAAACTAATAAAACGCCCTATTTACTCGCATTACGAGTTTCACTGAAAACGTGACCTGCGCCAAAGGAAGGAAGTAAAAGTCCTCCGTTAGAACTAATTAATGGCATTGTAGTAGAGCGCACAGACTAGCGACGTGACAAGGGTTCAGGCGCTAGATTCGTAATGAATTGTGTTGGAGCGAGTGCAAAGATTTCCAACCTTGTGATAAGTCAGTCTAAAGAACTTTCGTCATATTACAGACAAGGCTAATAATTTGTCAAACATTTAAAACATGAATGTGTGAATACATTCACATAGGATTCAAGCGATTATCTTTTTAAGCTGTCGTGTCAAAATAGAAAATAACAACGGGAAATGATTACATTGCATGCAGCAGATAGTTTGCGTAAATAAAATTACATTAATCAGTTTGTGCAGATTTTAGACTTAATTTATAGGCAACACGATTTTGTCAGCATAGCTAAAAAGATTGAACGAGTGGCGTCTCTTTAAAAATTGAGAACATAATATTTACTTACAAATAATGTCTTAAAAACTTTTTTATATTTAAAATATTTTCATTAAAAACATAGTGTGATCAGGAAATTATAATTTTTTTCACAATCATAAGTGGAAAGCCTTTAATAGATATCAAATTAATAGTACTAACGTGTGAATTATTAGAAATTTCAAACAGATATTGATAGGCATATATCGTTTTTTCCAAATCGTGAATATCTTTTATCTTACGACTAAAGCCGACTGAAAAAGGAACGTATAATATTTATAAATTTTTTAATAAGAAATAAACGGATTTCTTCCGTACCTTATCTGCCTAAGAATATAGTATTATATAGAAAACCTATAATTGAATTTCTTCCACTTTACTGAGAACAAGATACTTCCAGGAGCGTTATGACAAATGTGGTAAATTCAAATATATACAGACATAAATATATATATATATATATATATATATATATATATATATATATATATATATATTTATGTCTGTCACACGTACCCATAAGATTTTTATATACCAAAAACCGCTCAAAGCGTCTAAAGAAGTTTTCACTTCAATCGTATTTTTGAGACATTCACTAGTCTTTTCAAACAATTTCTCACACTATATACGGAATTACAATTTGTTTTTGTGTAATTAGTTCGCGGCGACCTAAATATTTCCTTCAAATATTTTTTCCAGGTGAGTGCGGATTATTAAGCATTAACACTATATTTAATTTACAGTTACTATATCTAGCAGTCTCAGAGAAAAATGGCTGACACACTGACAGTTGAGCAAGAGAATGATCTTATAAGCGTTTTGATTATTTTATACGTGGAATCTAATAATATTGAATAATTGTTATGGTCCTGCATCCAAACTACGATCCTTTATAGTTTCGCCATGTCTTTGTCACTGTCACGTCGCTGTTCAGGCTCATTGCCACGTCATTGTTCAGGTTCTGCAGCTAAACTATAATATATTATGGTTTCGTAGACTATTTGTGTCATAAAAGTCAAAGTTATACACATTTATAAAACGCCTTCAAATTACATAAAATCTGTTGAAATATTTTATTTTTAAGGTACCTCTCTGCAAGTATGGTGTGGAAGATTTTTAATATTTATATACCCAATTACGTATGGTGTCGTTAAATGGGTCTTTTAAAAATATTAGGATATTGGCGATATATCGTGAATACTCCCTGATAAAGTATCTGGTTGCAAAACATTTGGTGTTAAAATGGAAATTTGTTTAGAGTTACGTGTTTCCAATACATGTTACGTGTTCCTATATAATCAGATGAACCGCAATTGAAGATCAGAAAAGTATTCACAACAGTAGCGTAAATAACAAAAGTGGAATGAAAATTTACACAGGAAAAGCAATTACCACAAATCAACAGATACCATGTGATGAAGTTCCACTATTGAAACGATAAGTGTAATTTGTTTCTACTAAATATTTTATCTATTTACGTGCGCGTGCGCGCGTTCAGATACGCACACATCCTCATTCGCGCTCACATGCGGACGTGTGCGTGTTTGGACGCATAGATTTTGTGTCTCGTAAACTCGTGTGTAAGTTATTTTCCAATGTTTAGATCTTGCCAAATGCGTTTACAGATTTAATGATTATTGAATAGTCAACTCCAAACTTCTCATTTAACCTTATTTATTTTTTTACTGTCTCTCTCCATATAGTGTCACTTAAATGTTCAAAGATGGAAGTGAAAAATTATGCACGCACCAAATACAAGTACGAAGATAATTAAAATCTTACCTATTAAATTTTAGTACTATCTTTCCACACGTTTTCCAAAAAGTAATTGGTAGAATTTTGAGTGACATGCAACCAAATTATGGACATATTATACGTGATGGAATTTACAATTGGTATTTTTTGTATATTAAATAAATTCGTCAAGCGCTGGTAACACTCACATTACTAGAATTTTGCACACATCTAAACGCGCATCTAAACATTAAGAGTACTTTCTATGAAATGATGAAAAAGAGCATTTCTATGAAATTATTTACAAATTTTAATTTAACAAAACAAGAATATGAAACCTACTACTGATCTGGTAAGTGGCATAATTATTTTGCAAAATAACAACTGCCCGTAGCAAATATCTTGAATCATAGGTGATTTACTGCCATTAGTTAAAGAGTACCTTCGTTCATTTTCGGACCTCATCATCAAGTCATCATCATATTTATGTCGCATCATACCTATAGTACTCTTTTTTAAACAAAAAAAGAATCATCAAAATCGGTCCACTCGGTAAAGAATTATCACTGAACGTACGCGAAAAAAAAAGATTCCGACGAATTGAGAAACTCCTCATTTTATGAAGTCAATCTCCCTTTTTTTAAGTTCAATTCAAAATGTACGAGATCAACGCTGATTTAAAAACCTTAACTTGAGAAAGAATTAATGTTTTTATAACTACTATTAACAGTTTTGGTCTGAATTCAATTTTGTATACCTCCTTATTATGACAGAATCTATAAAAAATTAATCTAAATATTTTAATACATAGTTTAAAAGAAATTACAAAACAAATAACAAAAGTAGCAAAGCATTTTTTTCAAATATTTTGGACGAAATTTTCTTTCAGAACAAACGATTTGTACCAAAATTTTACAATGTAAATTATTACAATGGATACAAAGAAAACAAAATATTAAAGTATAGCTTTATTAATTATTATAAGCTATTCATAGGCTATTAAAATATATATTATTACGAACATGATATAGGACAATATAAAAAAATATAAATTAATCTTGTAAAGTATAGAGATAAAAATATTTTTTATTGTTTGTTACATGCGTATCTGATGATGATGTTTGTATATTAGTGTATTTTTATTAAAAGTAAAAATTAATGTGAATATAAAATATTTATATTAATTTTTGCTTTTAATTAAAATACATATAAATTTAAGGTCAAAGATATAAATATGAAGAGGAGCAAGTTTTTAAGCGCGTCGATGTAAAAGTAATCTCTAAATTCCAAATTTCTCTCTAGAATTGAAATAAAGTTGAATGTCAAGAGGAACACATAAACATTTTTAGGTATTGTTAATAAATTTGTTACATTTGGATAAGTTTCTAAAGGTAATTAAGACACAATAATTTTCAAAACTTAATACTGAGTTTATGTACCTCAATGTTTTGAAGTTGGCAAGTAAAACACAATAACTTGCCGACTTCAAATATTGGAGGTATATAGGTACCTAAAACTTTCCCCTTTTCTCAAATTTATTTACATACCACATAAATAAACTATTTGGAACTTGAAAGTTATTTTGACTTTAAATGTTTTTTTAGTTAATATGATGATCAAAAGAAACCTTCCTCTTTCTATTGTTTAGGTTTTATATGAGAATTCATAAATTTTTTTTAAGATTTAGTAAATAATGGAATTTATCTAAATTGATACCAAAATATAGTAAGTTTTCAAATATGGAAACTCCTCTAAAATTTTGAATGATAAGTAAATTAATTTATCTTTTTAACGCCAGAATTCAATGTAATCGGAATGGTTTATCACGTATGCGCTCAGTATGAAAATGTCACAAATATATAGAATTATACATGGTATTAGCATACAGTTTTTAAGAACTTTTAAAATACCGCGATATAAAATATAATACAAGTAATATAATGTGTTGTAAAAGAGCATTGATTACTAGAAATAACTTAAAATGAAACAATTTTTCCGGAAAAAATGTTTCGTAGTGTGATCAAAATTATCAGTGGTGGTAGTCATTAGTTATAAGAAAGGGTGTAGTACTCACGTACACGCACATGCTACGAGCATGCTTGTTTGAGTGAAGTATTTATTCTCTTTCTATATATATATATATATAAAAGAAAAGCGTTTTGAATTCAGAGGAGTCACTGTATAAATATATACAGTAACCCCTCTGAATTCAAAACGTTTTTTTCTTTTATATATATATATATATATATATATATATATATATATATATATATATATGTGTATATATATATATATATATATATATATATATATATATATATATATATATTTGAATTTAACATACAATATTTGAAAAAAATAGAATAATGTTAAAATTGAAGATAAGCATATCCTTTATTTTCATTAAATATTCATGAAAGATCTTGAATTGCAATAATTACCACTCAAGCAAGAAAAAGAAAGCCCTCGGATTTAAAAAGTGATGGAAAAAAACTGGCCTATTCTTGGAAAAGAAAATCACCGCATACAAACATATGGTGAAGTTGCAGTTAAAAGCTAAACTATGAATATATATTATGAGAAACCGTAGTTAATACAGTTATCATAAATATATTTCATCATGCTAGGGTTTCAATAAATATTTAAATACTCATGTTACGGAGGAATCTATTTGTTGGCATTTTGAGATATTGTAAGGAAAAATATTAAAAAATTAATATAAAAACTAAATTTAGGGGGAAACAAAGTTTCTTTCTTATATAGTCTGAAGATATTCTTTCAGGAGTACATACTACTCAGAGTTTGAATATATATTAGCTTTACTGAATAATATATTTACTTAATCTTTAATAAGCAAATATCTTTATTAAAGTTGTCATCACCTCGTTAGTCTCCTGTAGTTAACAAAGGCGTATGAATATTTTATGAAAATGAAAACTATACAAGCCTTCCAAATACTGTGACAAAGATGTTTTACAGTAAAAATATGATTGAAAAAACTAGTGGAATGTACCATTTACGCTCCTCTGAATTCGAAAATCTTTTTCTTTTAGAATTTTTGTCCCCCTTCTGTCTCTTAGTCTAATCGAATATCACGAAACACCTATCGAATAAGCTTGAATGAAATTTCTACTGGTATAATCTTCGGAGTTGAAATTTAAATCTGGGCCATATTTTTTTTCCATTCAAATATTAATCTTATGTAAATAAGGGCCATTAAGTCTGTTTTTTATTAACTTGTTAATATGTTTGTTTGATAATCATATAAAAATTATCACAAAACTTTGAGTAAAATTGTCTTTTTAAAATCAAAATATTTTTTTTTAAAGTACTCATTTACCATGGAAATTAATTATGATAGTACCGTGGAAATGAATTATGGCACTCGAGCATTAAGACTAAACCCGCGGGTTTAATATTAATGACTATATATTTATGAGACAAGTACAGCGATTAACTTTACAATTCAAGCTAAAACTTCAAGCAAATATATTAATTATTTTTATTCCGATGGTGAAGGGTGATTTTAAATAAAAACTTAATTATTCGCGAAACTTGCAAAACTTGACGAACAAAATTAAATACGAGGAATCGAAACAGAATGGAAAAACATGTTATCAAATATCAAATTAAAACCAAAAGGGAAGGATGGATTGATTCATTGTCAGAATGTTCATTATGTTTAAGAATACTGCTTTGAGAGTTCGATATATATGTTTGCCCAATACAAGAAATACTAATGTGCAAATATGCCTTATTCAAAATGCTTAAATTATAAAATTAAAAATATTAATTTAATTAAAATATTGTAAATATCCCCGACATAAAGAAAGTGATTGTGTGAAAGTGATGGTTTCGTTATTTACATTAATAAATTTGTGGACTATATGTCTAAACGTGTGATTTGTATAATGACACGGTTGGAAATATATGATAATACGAAATATTTAAGAATAGTTATACTGATCAAAACTTAAGATAGTATGAATTCTTTAAGCGACTTAAAATCTCATTTAAGTTTATAACGGTAGAGTAACTTTGTTCTGAAAAGCTAACTGTCTTTCTATGAAGATTTTATCAGAATTGTGATCTGGAAAATATGTCCGGTAAGAGAAGAATATATATGTACTGGTATGTCAGATATATATGTATATATATATATATATATATATACATATATATATATATATATATATACATGTTTGTAGTACAAAAGTTTTATTCGTTGACTAAAAAGTAGTTGATAGCCATTAAAATAAAATTTAAAAGGTGACCTTATTTCAGAAAATTTAAAATAATATTCGTAATTATTTGTCATCTATTCCGTACACACGATACTTGCGCACATTATTCAGAGCTACTCAGGAGAATAATCTGCGAACAGCTACGAAGACATCTAGCTGCCCAAGTAAGCACCGCGCTCCTGGCAAGGTGTGTCAAAAAGAGACATGGGTAACATTTTTGTACTCAGCTATAAAAAGGACGTGTTTCACGTTTTATTTCAACGACAATTTATTTCTTTGTTCCCAACGAATAGCCTATTTCTTTGTCCAACGCTCATTCCTGGACACCGATATACATACAAATATGTATGTGCCTATTTGTATATATAAATTATCGTAGATTCTAGCCTAGAATAAATGGAGAATTGATTCAAGTTAATGATAATCCGAAAGATACAGGGAAGAGTATATTTTTTTTAAACTTACAAATATAAACCAATAAATGTCGAAATTTCATAACACTCTTTAAACTGTTTACCCACTTTTCAATTATAACATTACAATATTTGATAATAATCATCTAAGTGATCACTTTATCGGGAACCTATTTAATCTAAACTGAATTAATGCAACAATCGAAATTAATTGGATGGTTTCGCTTATTCCTCGAAGTAATTGATTGTTATATTGAAAAGCTCATTAATTAAATGTAAACCGGATAGGACGTCCCTAGGGCGGAAGTTGGGCTGGAGATGAATTGGAAATTGCAATGAATTTGAATTGAGTTAAAATTTACCATCCATGCGTATTCATAATTAACCTTTTCAACTGATATTTATCTATAAGCCGTGAAATATGTGACAGGTTTTATACGTACGTAATTAATTTGCAATTTATTAACCAGGAACAATATGTGAGCAATAAAATAAATAAATAGTGTTTCACTGGAACTAGTAATGAATAAATAAAATGATAATAATGAGACTTTTAACATAAACAGAGTAAATTCATTTCTAAAAATCAACAAAGTTAAGTTTTTCGTTGAAACTCGCGCTAAAAAATGAATACCAAACAAAAATATTATGACAACTGAGGTGCCTTTTGACATATCGTAATAAGATTCTATGATACTAGAATCACACACTGTCGGTTTTTTAACAATTATCATGAAGAAAAGCTTTTATTTCGCAGATATAGAAATAAATAGTCATTCTGAATATAGTTTCAAAGTTTTCTTTTAAAGTATACGTGAACACAAATATGTAACTGATAAAATATGTAATTGATGACGAGTCCAAATGTGTAACTGATACACAAGAGTTCCATTATGTTTCGTACGTGTATGTGTGTGCAAGGGGACGGAAACTACGGTAAATAAAAAAAATAAGATATACTCCCGATGATGGCAACGAGATTTTCGAAGCCTCAAATGCAATAAAAGGTATATTTGCTTCTTAATCTGTGCGCGACGATGTTTAAATTTTTGAAGACTACATAGTAAGCAAAATACGGAAAATGAACATAATTACCATTCCAACATTACAGCTTTACATATAAGACATTACTTCATTTTTTTCTGTCTCTCTGGGATATTTCACTGATTCTACGTTTGGAAAAGTACGTCCTTCTTAAATACAATACGATTTTAGCTTTAATGTTACCAACAGTTCATACATCGTGTATGTACATGTATAGACTATGTATAGACTCTATATATTATTGAATAACAATCTATATATATATATATATATATATATATACAATTGACAATATATGTTTATTGATAGAAATATAAATCCGAATTAATACATGACTATGATTTACAATGAGGTTATTTACTTTTGATGAAATAAAAGAAAATGTTATTTCACCATAAGTAAATAACCTCCATATTATGAAATAAAATGTTGCAATGACATATATGATTGTTTTAAAACAAAATAGTCCATCGCCTTATTTCTAACGACTGAAGGCCCAAAATTCTGAGCTATTTCAGCATATTATTCCGGTGGTCTCGCTCCATCTCTAAAATCTTTAAATCTAAATTATTTTTGCATATAAAATTATGCAGCCATTGCAGCAACTTTTACTTTCTCTGACTGTTAATCTACTAATGAATGAAATATTTATAAAATCTATAATTATTTATTCTTTCAAAAGAACACCCGGTCATGTTGCTTGGGAAATTGTTTCATTATATATAAGCGAAATTGGAAATTCGTCATCGCCAAAGGTACAAAATTGCAGATTGATGGTGTGATTTGATTAAAGTTATAGTGTTGGTGGACCACTATATCAATTTAGTAATTTATCAAAAGAGAAACTATCTCCAAATACAATTCCATCAGAAATACTCCCTCAATAACCTATATCAATGAACAAAAAATTATAACTGGTATCAACTATTCCTGGTAAAACAATGCTGAAATATGATTTCTAGTTGAACAATTCTGAATCACTATTATCCAGATATCACAAATAGATATTCATTTATTTAGATATTTACATAATCAATTTTAAAATTTAAAATCAAATTTAGACAAGTAAATACGATCGAAAGATAACAAAAGCAGATTAGGTAAATTTTCAATATGAAACTATCAAGATGGGTCAGAGTTAACAGATATCTGTCAGTATATTACACCAATACAAAATACCCTGAATAACACAAGTCATTTTTAAAGCACTCATTTTCCACAATTTTTATTATTTTTTTAGTCGCCGTTTATTTTATTAGCAAATTTTCTTTACAGTAATGATGCTTCTGTGGCCAACCTAATTAGGAAATATTCGAAAATTTTCTTATGTAACCACCGGTTCCCGTACCAGATTTGGAAAAAAATTGTCTTAGATCTACAGACTATAATTTGCATATACATTCGTAGTATTTAAAAACTGATGCAATTATCTGCTTTTATTCTGAACAATACCATTCTCACTTAGGCTTGCAAAACCCTAGTAACACTGAATAATATGTTTTTGCAACTTTTAAATACAAAACTCATTGCTGCTCTTGCCTTACTAATGGTTTTCTAGTAAACGTTATATAAAATACGCTGGCACACCGCTATGTGCATAAATCGCTTCTATTTTAACAGGCATAAGAAAAATAATATGGTCCTTCTATCTTTTCATTTATTAATGGAAATAGACAAATAACTTTGCATGGGAGGGCTTAGAAAATGCCGTTATCATGAATTTTTTTTGGATATTTTACATCAACAGGCAATACGTTAGAAGTAATATATTGCACAAAGGTTTAAAAATTATATCTGACAAAAGAGGCGGCGTATCAACAAATACTACTTAATATTTTTAAATGCATTTTAAAAGACGCCTTTGTTAATAATTCACTAGACCATTAAATTAAATTCAAAATGAATCCCATTGCAAAGTGTAAATGAACACAAAACTAATATAACCACAATTACGAAAATGCCATGCGCTACCGGAGTTTCTCCAGATTGCAGCGTACTAAGGGAAATATAACTCAACGATGAATTTCCTCTCGTAGTATGCCAACACTGTAATATATTGTCGCTTAGTTTTCTCATTTGAAACTCATATTTGCGCACATCCAACTTCTCGCAATATTCATGTATTCAGGAAGCAGAATTTATTTTTCAATGTTTTTCAAATTAATTTTAGTGGTATTATTTCTTCTTTATTATTTTAGAGTAAATTCATTTAGATAGTTTGATACTACAGTTTCATGACTATATTTAAAATGTTTGCACTTACCTTACTTAATTTAGAACTTACCAGGTTTTAATTATTATCTATGGAAATACATTTGAATGCATTTTTCAATTATATTCACTTTGTTTTCCAATTAATTTCAACGAACTCTATTCTTAAATTTAGGTCTTGAAGCAATTTCGTACATATCAGTAAGCGTTTCGCATGATTTTTTAATTAAATTTATTATGGCTCTATAACTTTACGAAACATTAAATAAAAAAAATTAATATAGAAAACAGAAAATAATGATGATGTAGAGTTTTTTTGGAAAACAGAATGACGAGTCGTAGATAAGAACTAATGTTAGGGTAGAGTAGTTACATCATAATATTTCGAAAATTGGGATTATTAAAAATATATCCAAATTAATTAGGCTTAACTCCGTGTAAACGATCGATATCCACCACGTACCAGGAAGACATAAAAAAACACAAAAATTCGTTTGCTGGGAGAGTTATTATACAAGACCGTCGTGATTCTAGTGACTGAAGAATTTGAAAGCGTTTGTTGTGACTAACCTGATACAAAATAGAAGACGTGTGGCGACATCCAGAGATAATCAATAAAAGGGAGTTACTAATAGAGTTCAACATTTTAACTAGCGGTAGCGATACACTACATTAACGAAGTTTAACGCAAAATATCGGTAAAGTCAAGTGGTAAATTTAATAATTTGTTTCTGAATTTTATTGTTTCTATTGTATTTTTACACAAATATTTTTTTATTATCTTTGTTACTATTGACAGATTTTCAACACCTAGCTATCCATTTTTAACATTTCGCTGCCGGTTATCGTTCATATCTTCTTGGTTATATTATTTAAACATTTACTAATATTGACCAAATCCCTATTTAGAGGAATACAGTAAAATAAATATATTTAGACATAATCTAAAAATTAAGTGAGGCAAGGAATCATTGATTTTGAAATGTTCTCAAAAACATTTGAAAGTAAATGATTGTTTGTCTAGCTTTATTTATTAATGATGACTAAAAAATATTTATTTTAAAAATTTATTTTAATTGTTTTCGGTTATGTTTTACAATTAACAACTCGAAAAATGCACTCAATAATTTTGATTTATTTTTATGTAACAAATGTAGTATCAACTATATTATTTACTCAATATTAGTATTTTTCGACAATATCATTCATATAACTTAAGAAATTTGAGCACAAATAATTTTAATATAACCCTGGCATTAAGTAAACATAAGTGATACGATTTTGTGGAGTTAAAATGATTACTCATTGATAATTAAATGAAACTACGTGTTGTAGTATTATTTCTACTTTCTTTAATTCTTTACCTAGCCTGGTTTCATTGCATTACAACTTCAGGTGGGATATTATATTGTAACATGTTGTAATACAACGAATCCAAAATAAAGCATTTAAAGAAAATAAAAATAATACTGCACCACGTAATTTCATTTAATTATCAATAATGTATTTCTACAAAATTTACGCCAAATATATTTAATAATTATTCATTGTACTAGAATAGTTTGTATTAGCGGTCACTTTGACCTTTACTGAAATAATGGTACTTGTGAACCTAACTGATAGTCATAAATACAGACCTTTATAAAAATGTATTTATTACAAAGAGAATTATTGATATCCCAATGAAGAAGTTTCAATTAAAATTAAACTATTTCCGGTGAAACTTTTAGGCGTTCATTTAACAGCCATATTTTATTCATAATAATTCTTATGAGAAAAATATGGCTGTCTAACTGATAGTGACAAATGCAATGTAAATACTTTTAAACTTATCATTGCCTACTTAATGCGTATTCAAATCATACTGACCTACTTTTAGTGATATCAGTATTGCATAGAATAGATATTGTATATTGACATCAATCACATTAAAAATTATAGCAACATTTGCATTGAAGTTTATATTAAAAATAAAATAATTTAAAATAAAATCCGTCAAGCTAACCTAAATTTCATGCGATATTGCGGAAAATTTACTACACGTTGCAAATATTCCTCCGACGTCATATTTTATGAGCTGTCTCATATCACAAAAGGGTCGAGGCCGTTAGGTTGTAGCAAGAACATGAACAAGGCGCGCGTCGCTGGGTAACTGCTGTTAACATTAATGGTGTCTGCAGAATCTTTATATATAGCCTAGTGTTATTGAGATATTAACTAGCGAATACTTTGTTTAACGTCTCGTTGTTATCTTCTGCAGTTCCTGCAGACTTTTTCATTCAGGGTTAAGTTTAAATTTAATTAAGTTATTAATTTTATATTATTATAAATTAATTACCTGTAATATATCTATAAATGTTTGTATAAATAATGAAATAAATATTTACGTGGATAAATGTGAAATTATTTTTATTCACTAAATTGCCGCAAATAAGGGTTTTGATTTCATTAAGTGAAGTATTGTTATTTTTTTGAGTTTATAATACTAAAATTAACATAAAATTTCATGAGAATTAAAAATGAAAACTTTTGCAAAGATAAATACTGTTAACAAAAAAAAGAAATGCAATGTGAAATATATAATCAATTATGGTAGTCAAATTAGGCATAATAATCTACATATCGTTTGAAATACCAGTTGAAAAAGGGACTTATAAGAATTCTAAATTGTTTATTTTTAAATTTTTTAGCAGATATTTCAAGAGGTACTGCTAAAAATTTTCACAAACATTTTTTTGAAACTTTTTACATAGAAAATTTAAATTTAGCGCATTCATAAACCAATAAATTTAGCTACACTGAAAAAAATTTAAGAACATTTCATAAGGTCAAATAAAATATTTCATTTTTTATTTACTTTTCTATTCGGGTGACACATTAATCTAGAATAGAAGTTGGTAGAATAAGAAGTTTCAAGGATGCAAAAAAAAAGAAAAGTTTTAACATATCCCAAGACGATTTTTTAGAATACTACATAAGATAATTCTGGACATTTTCTGGAAAATCTCCCATCCTCCAAAATATCTAAAGTTATTTCAAACGGATAAATTTTTCTGATTGATTGCTCAAAACTGAAAACAACTTGAAGTTGATACAAGAGTATAAGTAAAATTATGAATATCTATATAATTTTTCGAAAGTCTTTGGCAATGATAGCGATGCTTTAACGTACGTGAATAAATTCTATAAACCTTTTTAACAACAAATTTAATGGATTTCTTGTAATCGCTGAATAAACTCCAAATTGAAAAGTATAAAATTGTAAACATACACGTAATAATTTGAACTTATACATGATTCAATTTAGAAAATATAACGTATTAACAATAATACATACAAGTATTAATTTTTGACACTGTTAGACAAGTTTCTGTTAATAGAAATTTAAGTCAGTAATCGGAATTTTTCAGCAAAATATCATTTCCCAAAAAATTATAACTTTTTAAAATATTGCTGTGATTAGAGATTTTTGCAGTTGGCTCCAAATCAAATTTGGTGCTTTTGTGTCTGTGTGTGAATACCCATATATGTGAGAGTGAGATAAAGTTGCGTCGATACTTGACAACTTCCTAAGCATTTCTGTCAACTGGTACCGACTCAAAACATGTTTATCAGTAAACAATATTCTGCAAATATCTTCATATTGGAAGCTATGTGTTACTCTCAATATTCCAATTAATATTCGTATTTTTTATGATTTTATATTTCACACTGCATTTGTTTTTTTTGTTAAAATTATTTATCCTTGCTGAAATTTTCATTTTTAATTCTCCATATATTTTATGTTAATTATAATAATATAAACTCGAAACAATTACAATACTTCACTTAAAGAAATCGAAACCGTTATTTGCGGCATTTAGTGAATAAAAATAATTTCTCATTTATCCGCGTAAATATTATTTTTTTTATTTATACGAACATTTAAAGATATATTACAAGTAATCAATTTAATATAATAAACAATTAATAACTTAACTAAATTTAAACTTATATCTAGACTTTAACGAGACGTTAAACAAAGTATTCGCTAGTTAGTATCTCAATAACACTAGGCTACATAAATTCTGCAGACACCATTAATGTTGACAGCAGTTACCCAGCGACGTGCGCCTTGTTCATGTTCTTGCGATAACCTAACGGCCTCGACTCGTTTGTGATGTGAGATAGCTCATAAAATATGACGTTAGAGGAATATTTGCAACGTGTAGTCAAATTTCCGCAATATCGCATGAAATTCAAGTTAGCTTGACCGATTTTATTTTAAATTATTTTACTTTTAATATAAACTTCATTGCAAATGTTTCTATAATTTTTAAAGTGATTGATATCAATATACAATATCCATTCTATGCAATACTGATATCACTAAAAGTAGGTCAGTATGATTTGAATATGTATTAATTAGGCAATGATAAAATTACAATATTTACATTGCATTTGCCACTATCAGTTAGCCAGCCATATTTTTCTCATAAGAATTATTATGAATAAAATATGGCTGTTAAATGAACGCCTAAAAGTTTCACCGGAAATAGTTCAATTTTAATTGAAACTTCTTCAAAGGGAAATCAATAATTTTCTTTGTAATAAATATTTTTTTATAAATGTCTGTATTTGTGACTATAATTGTAAAATAAATATTGTATATTTGTAAAATAAATATGTTTTAGTCATCATTGATAAATAAAGCTAGACAAAAAATAATTTACTTTGAAATATTTGTGAGAACATTTCAAAATTCAAAATTTCTTGCCTCACTGTGTTTATAGATTATGTCTAAATATATTTATATCTGGGAAATAAAAGCTTCTCTCCATGTTAATTATTAAAAATCGACAGTATGTGATTCTAGTATCATATAATCTTATTACGATATGTCAAAAGGCACCCTAGTTGTCATAATATTTTTGTTTGGTATTCATTTTTTTGCAAGTTCCAACGAAAAACTTAGTTTGTGGATTTTTAGAAATTAATTTTCTTTGTTTATGTTAAAAGTCTCATTATTATTCTTTTTTTTATTCATTAATAAAAGAATAATAATGTTCCAGTGAAACTATATCTATTTATTCTTTTCCTCACATAATGTTCCTGGTTAATAAATTGGAAATTAATAAATATGTACGAATAACACCTGTCACAGAAAATGAATAATTCGCATATGTGACGCTATATTACTATCTTTTTTGTATCAGAAAATATCTGAGCGAGTAGGCCGATATTTCATTGATGTTCAATATTTAAATATTTAAAGCAAAAAACGTTTTCATAATTTATGTTACAAAATCTAAAAAAAAATTAAGTTAGCATGTTTTTCCTTTGAAATATTTTTTTTCAGTACAGTTATTGACATGAGAAATCGATATTGAATACCCGGTTATAATAAGCATGAATAACCGACAGCAAGTATTAAATAAATTTCGGTTTTTAGTACTATACTAGTTGTAATCTAGCATATATATATATATATATATATATATATATATATATATATATATATATATATATATATATATATATATATATATATTGGGGTGTCCCTTAATTTTCAAAGTTTTTATTTTGTAACGCATACCTTCTAATTTTTTTCATTTGGCCATAAAACACTCGAAAATAAATATTTATCTTATTTGAAGCACCGCAACCCGTGCCGAGTTGAGCGCGAAACATGTTCATACAAGTAACGCGGATGACCGGCGCGTACTCGCTCTTGAAGTCATTTGTTTCCGAGTTTTCACCGGCGTATCGCTTAATTAACCTGCATAATAGTTTATTTTCAAGATGTCAGTGGAACTTAGAAGTAATAAGAAAAATATTTTCTTGGTTGGTGAGATAAATCACCAAATAACTGGTGCAAAGTTGCCGTCTAATCGTTCTCTCAGTTCTGTTTTTTAATATTAATGAAAGTGCAAATCTTGTGATTTGTGAGTGCATCATATTTTGGGAAAAAACTAGAATACCTACCAAAGCTGTACCTAATTGTGTGAAAAAACTTGTGGATCTTTACCATGTTTGGAGAGAGCTACAAAAAAACTGTAAAAAAACACACGACGTTTATAAGCACCGCGATGAGAAGTTCCAAAAAGATTTAGATAATTTATTTGATATCGCGCATGCCGATGCTCTACAAAGAATCAAAATAGAGGAAGACAAAATATTTTTGCAAAAACAAAGAGAGCCAGGGCGTTCGGGTTGCTTAGCGGGTGTTGACAAAAAGTTAATTGAGAAAGAAGAAAGAGTAAGGCAGAGAAAACCAGGAAAAGAGGAAAAAAGACTAAAGCATTTGACTGATATGAATTTATTGACTTCAGACACCTCTATCCCACCTCAAGATCTTCACAAACAGTCTACCAGTTCTGACGAACGTTTGGAAGAAAATTTACCTTCCACCTCGTAATCGCAATCCGTGACTTCGCTATCTGCTACAAAAAGAGGAAGGACGTGTTTCATTACCCTTAAACTAGTTGCAGCTTTAGATAGACGTCAACTAAGTTTAAGGGATTCTGTTTACATACTTCAGGCTGTTGTAGAAGCACTTGGTCTCAGTTGTGAAGACTTTTCTACCAACAAGTCTTCTATTCAACGAATTCGGACCCAAATGAGAAAAGAGAGAGCAGAATCGATAAAAACTGATTTTCAGAACAACGTGCCTGAAATTGTAACTATTTATTGGGATGGAAAGCTATTGCCCGGTTTAAATGTGGTAGGTTTAAAAGAAAAACGCCTGCCAATTCTCATTTCATTTGAAGAAAAAGACCAACTTCTAGCAGTGCCAAAACTCGATAGTTCTACTGGCAAAGATCAAGCTGAAGCTGTTTTAAATGCCCTTTCTGATTGGGATCTCAATGACAAGGTACAGATTGTGTGCTGCGACACAACGGCTTCTAATACAGGCCGCTTAAATGGGGCTTGTGTGCTCTTGGAGCAAAAATTAGAAAGGGAATTGTTACTTTTTGCTTGCCGCTATCATATGTATGAACTAGTACTGAAATCTGTGTTTGAATCAAAGATCCATCAAGTTATTAGCAGTCCCGATATCCCGTCATTTAAACCAAAAAAGAACTACTGAAATCTGAATACGTGACGATTATCGGGAGTTAATTGAACTGCGTATAGTGTTTTTAGGGGGAGATGATGAAAAGAAATTTAAAATCAGACCACCTGGCGCCATGCATCGGGCAAGATTGATGGCAAGAGCTATTTACTCTTTAAAGATATGCTTGCTGCAATCACACTTTAAAATGAGTGCTAAGGACAAACGAGCACTGCAAGATGTTTGCTTATTTATTGCAATGGCTTATGTAAAGCCCTGGCTTGAGTGTAATTTGGCGGTAAGAGCCCCGAATCAAGATTTATATTTCTTAAAAACATTGAAGAACTACGAAACAGTCGACCAAGTGATTTCTAAAGCCGCTCTGACCAAGTTCAGCCAACACTTGTGGTATTTATCAGAAGAAATAGTTTTATTTTTATTATTTGATGATGAAGTTGACACACAAACCAAAGCTGATATCGTATCGAATTTACAAAGGGAAAGTTTGTATAATTTTGGGAAGAAATATATTCCATCGAAGGAAGAAATATCTGCTTCTTTGTATGGGAGTTGAATAAGTGTTTTTTTTCATTTTATCATTAGAAAATGTGATAATTTTGTTAATATATTTCTTTTATTGTGTCAGGAAAACGTTTCAGTGATTTTGTGACCATCAAGAGTACAAATTTATTATCGCGGTTAAAAATTGATAACGCTTTTCTCCAAGAGACGTCTCTTCATGGGAACAAATCCCTTCCTTTCAGGAAGCTAAAAAAAAGTTATGCAGTTGAAGGCAGTCAATGGCACAGCAGAGAAAGGCGTGAAGCTCTTGCAAGATTTTCATGGATTAATTACTGCTGCAGAAGAACCAACACAGTTCTCGTTACGTTGTGTACAAGAACACAGAAAGTTGTACCCGGATTGCAAGAAAGATACTTTTAAAAAAAAGTATCCTGAATCCTGAATTATATATCTTTTTCAATTTTATAAATAGATATATAACTTAAATTAATCTTCCACTGTTTTCTATTATAAAATATGTATTTTGATCATAATATAGCTTACATGCAACTAAGTCTTTTAAAACCGTTGTTTAGAAAAAAAATGATACCTTGTCGCCACGGGTTGCCATTGTCATATGACGATGAAATTTTTCACGAAGGTAGCCTTTAGTACTATAAAAAGAATTAGAGGGTATGCGGTACAATATTTAAAAGAAAAAATTGGTGATATAAGGGACACTATATATATATATATATATATATATATATATATATATATAAATATATATATATATATATATAAATATAACATTTTGCTCTAATTAAAAATGAATATATGGATCAGAAACGGGGTAAATCGGATGTGTAACCGACATAAAAGATAAAAAAGATGCCTGTATAAAAATATTTAAATATAAAAATGAAACTAGTACCTGATACTACTGAATTTAAATATTCCTTTTGTACTATATGGATATACGAGAGTCCAATGGTTATCTATCCTTATAGGAAGAGCCATTTTACGGAAATTTATAATACAGTGTGTTGATGCAGATTGCCACACTATGAAGGAAATTTTTGTAAAATGACTTGCAGAATATTTTATTGTTATATAATTATAAAAAATAATATTTTAAATGAATTGCAAAAGTGAATTTGTGTGCACCCTGTATGACTCAGATGAATATATGTTAACATATTTTTTCCAGAATTTAATATATTTTTGTTGACAATTAAATATCATTCTGTTAGGGATGATAGCGTCAATATAGGAGTAAATAAGGGTGCGATCATAATATACCACATAACACATAATGGCGATATGTCAGCGGAGGACTACCTACTGCAAGGTACTGGCTTTTCTTACTCCTTTTCTTCGATAATTGGCACGTGAAACTACTTAGCCACTTCTAATGTAAAAATTAAATTGTTGAAAAAACACATGAGTCAAAACTAGTTTTTGATAAACGCCATGCTCAATTAGGTTAAATAGTTATAATTCGATTAGGTGACTTGAATCATTATTTTATTTTATTATTTCGTTATTTTCTAGTATTGTGTAATTATAATCTGTAAAGTCACGATAAATAAGGAAATAATTTATATTACTAAGTGCTTGGCATTGGAAACATGTAACAATATTTTCAATGAAATCATTGTTCTGGCTGGAAAAGCTAACATTAAGAGCATATTCTAAAACAATTTTATTTGTACCTCCTCTCGCTGAAACAAACTAAACAAAATTTAATTTTTATTTTCCTGCTATTTATCTGCTTATAAACAGTGTAAGGAAAAATTAAAAATCAAAGTTAGCAATTAATAATTTAAATTAAGGGTTAGAAGAACTGGAACGAGGGTTCACTTTATATTAATCCAATAGTGGATTGCGTTAGGTTTACTTGTTCGTTCAAGGAGGTTTCGTCAGAAGCTAAGTTATACCAACTGTTTGCTTTACGTTCTAATTATGAATTTGTAGGTGAATTCATATTTAAAAATTCTAGATACTCTTATGCAAAAAAGGAAAGCAATATAAGACTCGTAAAATCTCACATTACATGGAGGAGAGGTACGTTTGTCAATTAATGAGAGTTTTTAAATTTATATATATATATATATATATATATATATATATATATATATATATATATATGTATATATATGTATATATATGTATAAATATAGCAAAATCGCTGTTTATTTTTATTTATCTCTATGTTAGTTTTACTGTCGTAAATATAAATTTGCTCTACTGTGATTCATTATTTATTTGTTTAAAGTCTGAATCACGAGAACTTTGTACTTGGAACATGAAGAATTTTGGGTTAACAACCTGCCAATATCAGCCATTGATATATTGTTAACAAACATACTTAAAATTACCTTTTTATTGGTTAAAAAATAATACATGTCTTTTGAGACTATACATTTTAAGACTTGTTACTAAAATGTTAGAAATAATTATGCAATGTAAAAGCATGTTGCACCTTGAGAACTAAAGCAATTCAACTCAAAAGTTATAAATCATAAAAAAGCTATCAAAATTTAAACATTTTATGGTTCCTAATATTTATATTGAACCGTGGGTAAGTATCGATTTTATTTTTAATTATAAATATGCCTATTTTATTATTATAAATAATATCAATTTTATTTTTAACTATATAAATGTCGTCACCGTGGTGTGTTAGCTTAATCACAAGGTATACGGACTTTGGCGATAGGGCGCACATGTTTCACACATGTTGCGCACATGTTTTAAACCCCAATCGTATCTAAATGCGTAATGGTTAATTATATTTCTTAAACTGATATTAATTAAACGTTTTCCTTCCTTTGTTCTATTACCAATCTAAATGTTGGAAATATTTATTTAAAATTTATATTATATACATGACATATACATGTCATAAATTTTAATAAATATCACTAATAAATATTTTAACAACTGTCAATTCAGCATCTAAGTAAAACTATATTTAGTCATTTTAACTCTCTACGTTATTCACAATTTACATAATTCATTTAATAACATACAAATGTACAATTGTTGACAGAAAACCAATAAATTTGTTTTCTGTCAATTTGTTTGTAAATAAATTAATTGTAACGAAATACAAAAAAGTGTTTCCTTTTTGCATGTTAAATTGAATCACAAAAAGAAAAACGACAGGCAAAATTCTTTACGTCTAATATAAATTTATCCCAAAAATATCATAATATCTTAGAGCAAATGATATAAAAATATATGATAAATATCGTTGACCTGCTTCTCATGTTGATATTCTCGTTACAAGGGTAGCATATATATGAAAGAAACAATTATGAATGACGTAGTAAAGAATAACTATATCCTAAAATAGAAATACCGGGCTTAAGTGGTCGATTAACATACAGGCCATTAGCCGGGATTACCAAATAATCTCTTGAATAATGTATTAGGAGACGCAAATGTTGAATTCAATACGAGATAACGCGGTAGAATAGTTAGTCGTTTTAAAGTAATGAGAAATTTTTCTTGTTTCTACGGTTCAGCTTTGGTTTATATTTAATTTGTTTTTCAGTAATTATACATCAGTGTATTTTTATCTTTTTTTAGCCTTTAAATCATGATTTTTAAAACTGGCTTTCAATTTCTGATATAAATTAGTCAAATTATATTTGGGCAAACAAGGAGTGAATACATATTAACGATTCCGTTTGTGTGGTTCGTTGAGTTCAATAACAAAAATCAAATCATGTTAGACTGTATTAAATGTTCATGTTCTATTACATATGTGTTCTTTTAAATATCTGACTATGTAAAATTTGACATTTGTATATTGTATATTAAAGTACTACAATAATATTTTGAAATATTTAATATTTTGACCAAAAAATTTTGGATTAAATTTTTTATCGAAGAATCAAATTTTTTATGTCAGAAGCCTAATTGCTAAATGTTATTTTTTAAATAAAAGCTGTACGTGCCTTTATTTTATGGAAACGTAAAAAAAATATATATTAACCTCACGTAAGTGTAACATGGATATTTCCAAATTATATCCACAATTAAATGAAACTACGCGATGTAGTATTATTTCTACTATCTTTAATTTCTTTACCACGACCTAGGTTTCGTTGTATTACAACATCTTCAGGTGGGATATTAGATCTTTGCTAATATCCCACCTGAAGATGTTGTAATACAACGAAACCTAGGTCGTGGTAAAGAAATTAAAGATAGTAGAAATAATACTACATCGCGTAGTTTCATTTAATTGCGAATAATGAATTTCTACAAAATTAACGCCAAATATATTCAATATCCAAATTATATAGTACAGTTATGCAACTCACATATTTTCATAAAGGTAATTTAATTTTGTAATGCCCCAATATAGTTATATTGGTTTATTATATTGTTAGACTTGTTGGAATCACAAAGCACTAATAACAACACTGCATCCCGCTTCTACATTATCGATAATTGAAACATTTAATTTTTATTGTAACCTCAAGGAAAACAAATTTACATTCCCCCCCCCCCCGCTTCTACATTATCGATAATTAAAACAATTAAATTTTATTGTGACCTCACGAAAAACAAATTTACATTCCACGAAGTGAGCACAGACTTTCAAAGTTTTAATTTTCTACCCGAAGAGCACAGCCGGTACCCTATTACTTTAGCAATGGCATATATTCATCAATTCGTCATCCGTCTCTCTTTCAGTGACTTTTATTTATTTTAATAGATAGTGCAACTCTGAAAACAAGTGTCGTCGTAAACTCTGCCTGAAATTGATTAATAAATAATGAAAAACATGAAAAATAATTGGAATTTTTAAAAAAATAACATGCATAAAATTTTTATCAATTCGTAGGGGTATTGCGTACCAGTATAACAAATCTTAATAATGCTGTCCGTAAAGTTAGGACGCCCATTGAATAACAAATTACCATTTCTAAACAGTGACTGTTGGGTAGATATTTAAATATCACAATAGAGAGTTAAGTTGTTACAAGTATCTCTTCATAGTAGCATTGAGTCCAAATAATTCATTAGGTCGACAGTGCAATTTCACCCAGACAAGGGCAAAAGTCCATTGTCATCACCAAAGCCATTTTCAGGTATATTTGGGAGCAAATGAAACTGCATGATTTCTGTAAAGCCGAAAGCGGATAGCCATAGGACAGTGATCGTAATTATTAGTTTTAGAGGACGATTTTACTGGAAACAAATTATTATAAAGCGGATATTAAATTTTATGAATTCAAGCAAGACAGATAGTTTGTTATCAGGTCCTTACATTCGTAATTTTGCTTTTATACGCAATGGAGAAAACCTACTTTTGTAAATTGTTAAAAGGTAATCCATAACAGGTGACAATTTAAGAGAAGGTCAACGCGTACGTCAAGATGCGCCCGCTTCCGAATAAATTTCTTCCGTTTATGCCAGCGCTATTCGTCCTTAAGTTCAATATTTTTGTTCGTTACAAAATTTTCACTCATAACATTCAGAGCAGTTTTTTGTAAGATAAACTTTTGTATCATGTGTAATATTTAATATAAAAATATCTTATTTATCATGTGTAAAAATAAGGCGTTACCATAAAATTTCGACTTACCATTAATTACAATAATAAGTTAAACTGAAATTGATCGGGTAAGAATTGCTTTCTCATAATGGATTTTATGTATAGAGCTTTTGAAATCATTAATTTATAGAATTTCGGAGGCCTTTCAAAAATAACCTTCTTCCAACTAATTAAAAACAAATAAACCCACAAGATGAAAATGCTTCGTGTTTATAATGGATAACTATAGGAATGTAAGAATAGAATATTCGAAAAGTAATTTATTTTGCAAACTCTGCTTAGTATAATCTTATACCACTATCCTAAAAAAATTATATTTTTTGTTATATTTTTATTATTATATTATATTTTTTTATTATTATATTTTTTTATACATTCCCATTAATCAGAATATATTTGAAAGTCAGTTAACCCTCATTTTTTGACTAAATAGAGACGACTACGGAATGTCCAGAAATACACTGCTTGTAAATTGGATTTTTAGAACGTATGTCTCTCTTACCTTTAAAACTATCACTAAGAAATTTTATGGCGTTTCAAAATTATTAAAGTCAGAGGTACAAAAATATATATTTGAACTTTCAGAGAGAAAAAAAAAACAGAAATACGACACAAAGCCAGAACAAGCATTTCCAGTATTTATTATAATATTATGCCTGCATTTAAAGCTGCTTATGAACTTTACGCAAATCGAAAAAAAATATCGAATCGGAAGAAGAAATCGAAGGCAATGAAATAATTTTTTCAAAATAATTGATGGAAATTTGAGAAATTTCAATGAAAAGCATATTTTTTTAATTATTTTTATATACTTTTTTTAAAATAATTGTTATCATTGTTTTAAAAGACGTTTAAAAAATTATAGGAAAATAAATATATTAAAAATTAATATGACTATGACGAAAGCCCCAAAGGGCGAAATAAATGAAAGAAATTTAAAAACGTGACCATGTCAGGGTTTTTGTAGCAAATTATTTATTTTTAATTTATACTCAAAATAATTAATTCGCATTGTAGATTTATTAAAAACAAAAAGATTTAAATTATTTAATATAATAAGGAATTAACAATTTTTAAGTTTTTAGTAAAAGACGCTATTTTTTCCTGCATCTTCTTTTTCTACTTCATCCATTGATATTACAAATGAAACCTTTGCAATTTAACTATGCTACATAACAATGAAATCAACTTTTTGGGCGTTCACAAGCGGAGCTACAAGCAGTTTTATGTGAACATTTTTAATAAGTAATCTGGAGCTCACAGTTCCTTCATTGTTACTGGGTCTAGTGTATTATTTTTATGCTTCTATCCCAATTCTTTGGGCAACTTATTATGTTCAATTCTACTTGTAAATACACACGTTTTATATATTCTAGACATATATCAAGTGTCAATAAAAATATATAAATTTGGTACAGCAATTTTTGCTGTTAGCCTTTAATAATGATTGATATGATAAATTGTTTATTTTATTCTTGTTTCTGGGAGTACCATATAATGCATAAATGAATGCGATACATAGTGTACTCACTCCAAAACATAGTGATGTCAGTATTGTTATCTTTGAAGATCATAGCAGCATCTTGCAAATCTCAACGATTTTCGAATAATAATGCAAATCAATTGAAATACATTCATTTAATGCATTTAAAAATAAGATATGATTTTTAAATATCCGTAATGCTTGTTCAAGGATTTTAAACTTTTGGAGATACTGTGTTTTTAAAAAAAATATTATCGACTGATCTTATCGACTGATTCTTTTCTTAATATTGCGATGAATCTGTTGTTACTGCTATTTTTAAAAAAATTTTGGTTGATGAATAATCAGATCACTATTTTCAGCAAAAATTAATTCGGTTTAGGCATTTTTTAATGATTGATAATATTATTCAACTGAACTAGTGAAATCGATGTTGCGTTATCCATCAAGAGCGACGAACACATTACTCTATTATTATTATTATCTTTAAATCGTAAGTTATGATTGTGTATTGCCTCGAACTTTCATGTAATTATTATATGCCGGGATCATTAAGATATGAAAATGCTTTGATATAGCTCTTTAAAAATAAAAAAAAAATTATTGTTTGTCTTCTGTATTCAAACTTAATTTAATAGCTACTGGATACGAGGCTATTTCAAAATTCAATTCTCTTGAAATTAAATTCTGTTTTTTTAAAACACTTAACTGCTGTAAAAGCAACAACGCATCTATTGGGATATTTCAACGTGATGAAATTACGAAACAGTGAAATAAGTAATTTATTCGCGTTTTCATTATAAATATAAAAAAAAAATATAGTAAATTGTTATTCTAATTGTGTAATTAGCAATTAGTGATGATAAAAATGTGAATTAAGTGAAAGAAAAGTCAAAACTTATTTTGGCATAGACAAATCATCCAGATCTGAAATGTTTTGATTTTTTTTTATTTACAATGAAATTACTATTATATGTACATATATATATATATATATATATATATATATATACATATATATATATATATATATATATATATATATATATATATATATATATATATATAATAAATATAGTAAGAACTATAATGACAGCTGCATTATATAAAATAGACAATAAAATTTGTGAAACTCCATCTAGTTTGATTATTAATTTTACATGCAGTTTTCGCGCCATATTTAATTAAGTTCTGACGTAATTGCCAAAAAATATAGTAAACTGAATGAATAATTAACCATCATTTACACCTTTCAAACAGTGTAAAAAAACCATGAATGTACATCAATTAACTGTCGAGTACCAATAACATAACTGGTTGGCTGTAAGAGATTGCTTTCGTAGCATGAAATCCGTCATATGCATCAATCGGACACATTAAAGTATATAAATAAATAAATAAAATACCTGATTTTATAATTAGATACAATGTAAAAATTTAGGTCCTGGAAATATTTAGAACCTTCAAGTTTATTATGTTTCTATTATTCTTGGCAGCTTAGCTCAAAATCCTTTAATAAGGAAAAATGCCTAAACATATTTGTTACAAAATATACATAAAAAAATTACATTGATATTAATATATAGGTACCGCGGATATGGGTACCAGTACGTCCTGCTGAGAAGTAAATAATAAAATTCAGGTTCCGCATTTTCCGAAGAAAAAATAGCAATTCCGCGATTTTTTAAAAGTAGCTAAACAGATGCTACTCGCTATTCAAACAAATGTTTTAAGAAAACTAATTGCAATTGTCGATTTGTAAATTATAATCTGACGATTAACGTAATAGACGCTTGTAAGTGGCTCATTGATATAAAAGTCTTCGTATTATGTTTTCACATTTTTGATGCACGAAGCTAAAATTATTGAGCCTTATTAACAGAAATATGGGAAAACGATAAAAAAAATTAATGCTTTATCTCGCACTATTACATAAAATGGACCACAAAATAGCACTTAAAATGTTTCCGACTATAATTTTTTGTGCCATGTTAACTGATCTTTCTGTCCATTCGAATCTTTCCTTCGGTAATGAAACGTTAATTTCGCCAGCTAAGTGTTTACCAACATTTATAATTAATTGATGTCTTATTCTTGAAATATTTCATTGGATTTCTCTGGCTAAATCGTCTCGAATGAATACATGTAGTCGTTTCATCTTTCAATCTATGTAAAATGTTTCTCTTCGAGATTAGGTCGAACGTTCTCTTCCACGATTTACTTTATTACTTGTTTTAATTTACATATTAAATTTCGTATATATATATATATACATATATATATATATATATATATATATATATATATATATATATATACATACATATATGTATCTACCAAAATTAAATATAAACATTTCTATAATCACTCATCTTACTCTTATCAATTCCAAATCGAATTAATTTCTGGTCATTATTTGAAATTGGAAATTTTGTAATACAACGAAACCAGGTCGTGGTAAAGAACTTAAAGAAAATAGAAATAATACTGTATAACGTAGTTTCATTAAATTTTTAATAATGAATTTCTACAAAATTGACGCCAAATATATTCAATAATTATATTATTCATCTAAAATACACAGTTAACAACTGTGTACTTTAATGAATAATTTAATTATTGAATATATTTCCAAAGTACATCGATAAATTAAAGAATCCAACAAGCAATTGCGGGCTGTTAGTTTTAAATGATCGTAAACATTATATGAAATTATTTTGGAATTTTCGAGAGTACTTTAAAACATTAAATGTTTGTGTACGTGATTAAATGTTTATGTACGTATTTAAATTAGACTATATCATAAATAAAATTATGTGAAGAACTGAAACAACAAGAAACAAAATCTAAAACACTCCTTACTGCTGGCAGGTCAGCATAAATGTCACTGGACATCTATAAATTTATTTAATATTGTAATATTATAATATTGTTCGTAACATCGAATTTTATTCTGAAATTATGAAGCGTTTATCGTATGTTTAAACAAATTATAGGTGCTTTTTCAGGTAGTAAGAATTTAATATTAATCATAATTTTATAAAATTTAACCGAACGTAAGAAAGCAAAATATACAACTTCATCTTGAAGTAAAACGAATTATATAGATCATTATGTCAGGCGTCATCATATGTTTATTCACGCCGACGACCCGAGAGAAGCACGCGGGAACATTTCAAGTATTAGGCGAGAATTAGTGGTAAGTGTTGGTAAATATTTAACCAGTGAAGTTTACGTTTCATTACCGGACGAAAGATTTGAACTTGCGATTAGATTACGCAAATGAAACTGTCGAGAAATTCCGTTCTTAATGCGGCTGTGAGATAAAACACTATTTTTATATTGTGATCGTTTTTAATATTATGAGACACTGATGTAAATTTAGGGTTTTATATTTAAACACATAGAAACGTATCGCGTATGTGAGTGATTCAATTGTAAGCCGTCCTAATGATGAATTACAAAGAGTTCAAATTTTAAAAATGGAAGTTAAGTTGTCATAGTTTACTCGTATAAAGGATTTTTTTTAATAAATAGTTATAAGGTAAATCTTAAAACCAAAGTAGATTCTTTATTTCTGGAAATGTAATAAATATTTAATTTCACATACTTATAGCTACATATCTCTATGATTCTGAAATATTGTTATAATATGGATTAAACCAGAATTTTCTTTCATGTAGTTTAGAAAATAGAGGAATTAAACGCAATTTTTAAATATTTTTGGTTGTCACAATTTCAAAATACAAGAAATAAAGCTTTAATGTACATACTTATTGCGAGATATAATAATTTGTATCAATACCGTTACATCCAGCGAAAGAAGAAAAATTCATGGGATCGTTTTAAGGATTAGACAAGGATTATTAGTAAATGTTGGTTAATAATTTTCAATTGTTAATACTGAAAGAATTAAATGTGCCGTAATATTATGTAACCTAACACTACAAGAATTGTATTTGTAAATTGTAAACGTTTTGTATTTAGCCAAATGCAGAAAGAATATGGAAGAATTATTTTAAGGTAAAGCATTAAAAATTCAGACCATGAAGTGTCATTTGAAATCGTTCCATTCTAAACTTGTGCTATGGTCTAACGTGTATATTGCAACCATTCTTATATTGCATGTTTCTTTACGATTTTGCGATATAAAATATAAAATTATTTTCCATCAATTATAATACAATTACAAATTTTAATGACTACCAAATTCAATTATTTCCACATACAAGACAATTATTCACTGGAAAATAAAATTACATAATATATGCAATTCAGAATTCTAAGTAATATAAAGCAACAATTTTTGCCATCCATCATATTATTTTCTCTTCTAGCAGAACAATATTTCCTTACTTGTTATGATAATCAGACCATGAGCATTGTTGTCCAAAACACTTTAAATTATACATTTAACATTCAATGTTATAAAATAATTTGTTTAAAAAAATATAAATAATAATCATTTCTAAATTTGAAGTTATTTTTTACTATAAATTCTAGTATGGAAACGCTTAAAGTAATTTTAGAATACAGATGTACTCTATGGCAAATTTTCAATAATCTTTAAATTGGAAAGGAATTTTCAAATCAGACAATTTTAGTCATAATAAGTAGTCAAAAGTAATCATCAGTTTTCTCTGAATTATTATATGTCGATTAATATCTTTGCAAAGATGAAGTTATACTAATTTAACCCTAGAAATTGTAACGCATTGTAAGTCAGAAATAGTTTAATTCATGAGTAAAAATGTACTAGCAAACTAGCAAATTTAGACCACAAAATATTGGGTTGGCTAAAAAGTAATGAGTGTTTTTTTTGGAATGTTATCTAGAAAATGTGGGAAACATTTTATGTTTCTATGATTCAAGGTATATAAAGGTGTGGCACGCTTTAACTGGTTCATTATAACTAAGGCGCTGAACTGTTAACACGCATAAAATATGGACGACATTAGGATACATATGATACACTATCTACTCTGCGAGTATCAACCTGGTTGCTCTGCTGCCGAAGCTATGCGTAAGATACGCCAAGGGGTAACTCCTGAAGCAGTACCTGAAGCTAGTGGCAAACGATGGTTCATGCGGTATAGCAGCGGCGATTATTCATTGAGTTTACAACCAGGCACTGGACGACTGGTCGAACTGGATAGCAACAGGTTAATATTTTTAATTGAAAAAAATTTACGATACGCTGGCTAGCAACTGCGTTCGGGCGATTTCACGAAACTGAAGAGAATCATTTACAAATGGTTACACTTAGCCCGGAGCAGTCGTAACCATAGCTATTGTGTAGTCGTAACCATACTGTCGTAGCCATACTGTCCTCATATATTCAAACAGAACCGCCTAAAAGTTTTGGATTTTGGTTGGACACAGATACCCCACTCGCCATATCCCCCAGACCTTGTACCTACTAATTATTGTTTATTTAGATTGTATTTGTTTATTTATTTATATATATTAATATTTAAAATTTATACACACACATACACACATATATATACATATATAAATATATATATATATATATATATATATATATATATATATATATATATCTATAGCCATAAAATTAATTAAAAAACACTTCAACAACTGTTGAAAACGAGCTGCTTAACAATTTGTTTTGCCTGCAGAACTAGTCATAGAATAATTTTATTAAATTCGATGTTAATACTATGAAGTAATTTTAGAAAGAAACGATCAAAATAATTGACCCTAGAATGAAGTTATATTTAATTATGTAGAGAGGTACTTTCGCACTAAACGAAATTGAATAAAAAACATAGTATATGGTAGAACGGAATATTCGACCTCATCTCGAAATGTCACACTTCACATTAATCGATACGCGATGCGGGAAGACCGACTTTACAAGAGAAATCCGCAGGAACATTTTAAAGATGAGACAAGAATTAACGTAAAGTGTTTGTAAATAGTATGATGGCGAAGTTTACATTTCATTATTGGATGAAAGACTCGAATGGGCGTTTTATTAGATAACTTGAGTTCAAAAATAACTGTCAACACAAAAATGGCGTTTCTGTAGTCGAATGTACGCAATAGCAAGGAGATAAAGCATTAAATTGCTGCACTGTGATTATTTCCATAAATCCGTAACCGAAGAAACTTTTAAGCAGCTCGTTAGCAAAAAATGTTGGAGTATTTTTGAATTAATTTTATAGACAATATACGTGTATTTTACGATGGACTCATGAATGAATATGTTTGTCTTCATGTGACAAATGAAGACCTGTAGTTTGAATATCAATAAATATATCTTAAAATGATCCTATCAGATACCGATAAAGCTTAGACTACGAGAGTTTTTCCTTACATAGTAACTCCGTTAAACCAGCTACGAATGGTTTTATAACGTAGAAATGTATATATATATATATATATATACTGCTTACAATATGTATAATAGGCGTAAAACGGCGCACATTTCAAACACTCTAGAATAAATGTTATAGTTTTCCTGCATCAATTGTCTAGGCGTATAAAAAATATGTTTTTTTTATAATTTAGCTAACGGTAGTCGTGAAACAAGTGGAGGAGAATACATTTTAGAGTTTACTCTTTAAGAATATATTGTCATATATAACGCCCGGTATGAAGTTTTAAGTAGTTCAGAGCGTTAAAAGAAGTGTACCTGTTAGGTTCTGATCGTACGAATTTCAGAGGGTTGAAAAGTGCAACCGTAAAGTGGGCTCTCCGCGAACCATTTCTACACATTTTTACAGTTATATATAAAATGTTTATTTGGCATTTACTCATGACAGAGTGTGACACACATAGTTTATTATCGTTCGCTTATAACAAGATCCTTAGAAATATTTTTTTTAAACGGTACCCCAAATTATATATGGAATTAATTTTTTTTAGGTATACTAAACTTTTCCATTTTAAAATTTCCACGTAAATATTTTGTACTGTTATTCATTGAGATATATGCAAGTTAACATGCTTTGTCACTATGCAAATTTCAAGTTTCCATACCAAGTGATACCTGAGAAAAATGGCTGTTTTTTCAGGAAGTGCTTGACTTATGTACTAACAGGCACCTGAGAAATATCATAAAAGTTCCGTTTTTTAATTTTTAGGCACGGGATCCTAAAAATCAATGACAGGAAATCATAGCGAAGTACAAATTGTGCTAATTTATCATTAACCCTGAATGAACTGTAGGCTACTACGTTCATTTAATAAAGGCGTCTTCAGATTATAATGATTATATTTACGTGAAACATTGCAACAGGCACGTTAATCGGTTTTATCTCTCCATAATTTCTTAATAAAATAATATCCAAATAAATTTAATTAAATTTATAGCGTAATAGGTATTCTGCAAAACGAGAAAAAATTATATTCGTGCATATGGTCCATTTCTGGAGAAACACGCCACATTTGCATATGCACGTTGAAAACGTATAACGGTGATCACCTTCATAAGGTCAAAGGTCTCTATATAAATATCAAATAATTACGACAAATAGTTATCCTTTAATAAAATTTAATATTTTTAGAATCTAAATAGCGGATGCATAAATAATTAAACTAATGCAATTAAACTACCAGTTAAAATAATAGCCGAACTAACAATACGTTAAAATTAATTTTTAGATAATGTATATTAAACGTTCATTTACACATACGAAGCCTAATTATAAGACTAAGTCATTAGATTCAAAATTATATTTCGTTTTGATTTACCACGAGTAAAACAATAGTACGCAAGTATGATATAGTGATCGATAAAGGTGCCTGAGTATTTTACATGTGTATTTCCTTACTATCCCCTACGCATTCTTAGCAAATTCTAGACCGCCATTAACCTTAATTACTGTAAAACGTAATATTCTACTACTTGAATGAGTATGTATAAGACAAGATTAACGCGAGAGATCGCTCGACAGCAAACAAGTCTTATCACTCGGATACGAAGTTGAATATTAATTCAGCATTTCAAGGGGCATTGTCAATGTTTCGTTGGCTCACAGGGAGTAGTGATTGATTAAATTACACTTCAATAATTGACTAATTCAGTTAGTGAAATATTTAGTTGCATGATTCCCTTGACAAACTAATGCCTATATGTGAACTCCTAACGTTTTATTCATCACTTTGCTGATATTTATAATATATAAATAATTATTAATGAAAAATATACATTCTTTGTATTGATAAAAATAATATCTGAATTAAAGGAACCCATAAATATTTGCTGGATGCTTATTTCAGAATATATGTAATATTAGGTGAATTAATAATAATATTTTGGTAAAATTTTTATAAATTTTTAAAACGATTGCAATTTTTAAAAGCGATTCATGTATATTAATTTCCACAATCCACTTATAATTGCAAAAGTATTGTTAAAGTTAAAATGCGACCATTTTTATTGCACGAAAACATATTAAAAGTTAACCAATATCATTCCCACTATCCATAAAGCGGTGATTAAAGCACAAGTAACTTGTTCCATTCTGAATAACTTTTCCATGGAATCAAGGGCCAAATTTATGAAATTTTCATTTTCATGGATAATTTTTTTAATTGTTTAATCTCAAAATTATTCCTACCTAAACATATTTTAATCTTGAATTATTTGCATAAATAGTATCGACTATTTAATATTACGTTGTTTTAAGGATAAATCACAAAACGTATTTGTGTCCCTTCGTTCGAAACTCGATGACCATATTACTTAAACGGAGAAACTAAGAGGTTCCTTTGAATTCACAATAGTCGTAACAAGTCTGAAAGGGTACTTAAATATTTAGTGGACCGTGAAAACTCAACCTAACTTATAGATTTACGTATGACGTTGGGCATATGGAAAATTATGAAAACGAATAATTCAATATAAGCTAATAAAAACAACACATAATAGGATACGAAATTAGTAACAAAAACAAATAAGATAGACACAGTAAATCAAATAAATGTAGTTTTAACAAGCAATTATTCATCAATTACCAAGCTACTTCATAACTCCATTCCTGGTACAAAAAATAGAGTGATATTTACACTAAGTTCGTCTCGTAATACTGCAGTAAATGATGTGAGTGCATGAAAAAGAAGTGAACGTTGTAGGATATTCATGTGCGCACCAGGTAGCCTAAATAAACTCTCGTCGTGCTCTCATATAGCAGTCAGGAGTAGGAAGCATTACTATACTCAAGATCGAATATTTTTCAACCTTAAGGTTTAATAATTTAAAATAGTGCATTATCATAAGCAATTATTGTCAGAGCTGAAGGAAAATACGTGCATCTATATTCGTTATAAACAAGAAATATATTCATATATTTTTTAAAACAAAAACAGATTGAGCTTTTTTATATTAAAATTTAGCTAATTTTTTAAACTTCATTAGAATACCAAGCCAATATCATATAGGAATAACACAGTATCAGATCGGGTATTGAAATTTGAGAAGAGTTTTAAAACGTTGGAAACAGAAGACATTGAGCTGTATTCATTAATGTAGACATGTCTTTTATCATGATGGGAAACAAAAGTTAACTTAATTTTTATCTTGGCTGACACCAGATTGAATACCATATGGCCGAGAATGAAAATTTTTAAATCAGATATATATTGTTTGCGAATCCGAAAGTAATTGACATTTTCTTTAGAATATAATAAATTTCTGTTTTTAACGATTTGAGTAGCAGAATATTATTACCAACTCAGTAAATTGGTCGACTGCGGAATTTTAAAAGTTATATTCAGCAGTGTTTAAAAAAAATTCGTAATGAAAATTACCGACTTCCATACATTTACAAACTTGATCAATTATGGATCGATATTTGGAGATGAATCGTCTGACCTTTATTTTATTTACCTATTGCTTGGTAAAGAATGACGGTACAAAATATCCACCTTTGATGAGAAAAGTCGAAATCGATTGTAACTTAATTATTAATTGCGACCACGATGAAAATATCTTGTAATGAAACTTTTCTCGTTTTAAATTAATTTTGAGTGATAAAGACCATTTTCGAATTGCCGTCAATCTGTAAAAATTAAATAACAAATTTGAGCAAAGTTTCCAAAATTATAAGAAAGAATTCTGTTTTTGAAACTTTCATTAATTTTTTTACCGTTATTAAAAATTACTAGTTCGAAGAATTTTCGGCGATATTGTAAAAATAGTTTCATTTTGTGTTTACTCTAACCTTTGAATAAAATTAATCAATATTAGTCGTCATTATTAAACGCGTAAGTAAAAATTCATCTAAATTTATCAAATAATTCCGGAGAAGATCGAAGGAGTTGCCAACCGACCGAGAAAAAGTCGTCAAACGTGGCAGACAAATGTCGCTTTATAAATATAGCGTATCTCGGACTATCAACAAGTATGCTACTTTATTCATTAATTGTAACAAAATATTGTCTCTTCATTCATTGAAAAATTAGTGATCAAAAACAATAAAAAATTTTAAATCACATAGGTGATTAACTTTATAACACCTTACTTTGAGCAGTCTGCAAGGAGCTAGAATTCGTATCTGGCAAAAACAATGTAATCATATAAGCAATGTAATAAAAGTTCAACTGCTGATCAAATTCCAAGACAAAAAAGCGGATACAGTCCGATTCATTAAAAAGATTATTTTCTTCAAAACTTTCTATTTTCCTTTCCGAGATAAAAATAAGAAATTTAAAAGATTTAGGTATATGTAGTTATGCATGTAGGTAAGTAATATTGCTATAAGTTGGTTATATTGTATAGTTATAACCAAATTGAAAAGCTCCTTTAAAGCTTGTCAAATCAGTTATATAAAATATATTATGTTACATTTACTGAAGAAATTACGTCATCTTAAGCAGGCTTGATTATAGTCTTGATACTTTATTTTTAATACACATACAACTATATTGGCAGATTAGTAAATTTGGGGATCAATGTGATTCATCAATGGGATTATTCTGATGTTCATAAATCATCGTTTCTAATCTATGTAAAAATCTCCAGAGCTAATGAAAAAAAATATGATGAACTATAAAATGAAAAATTAATTTTTTAATCTAGAGAAAATGTTGAATAATTGGCTTTGATTGCAACTTCACCAAGGAATAAGATCTTTACAAAAATAATAATGTAAAATTTTTAAAATGAATAATGACAAACCTAATAACCTTGTTCATCCTCACAAGAATATGTGAACTATAATAGCGAAAAGTAAGTCAAAACGCTTACAATTCGCATCGATGTTACTCGAGGTAAAGTCATGACAGGAAGCAAATAATTATGAATAAAGAAAGAAAGCGCTACGTATGAACATCATGCTTTCACTTTTATTAAAAGGAACTTTAAGGTCCAGACTCCATTTTTAAAAAAAGTCGAAATCACTCTAAGCATTTCTTTAAAATAGTATCTGTAAAGCTTGATTACAGTTAGTACTAATATTACAAAAACAAACAAATATTATATACAAGTTTGATTAAATCACAAACTAAATACAGAATGAAACAACTCTTGTAATAATCATGCTAATTATTTACAAGTAACAATTAGTAGACCACGTATACTCACAATTTACTCAGTGATAGTATATATTAAGTATGCGTATTGTAAAACGAAATGGTTCACTATGAAGTCTGAAATACATTCACGTTTTAAAATATGTTATGTAGTGGTAACGACGATGGAATGCCGGATACTAGATTTATATAATATTACCGTCATTATCAGGCACAGCTCCGTTAATGATGGAGGATATTCGTTCAGGCATGTGTTCAAAACTAATATCAAATTGGATAAAACAAGATAATATTATCAAAAGTTAGCACACATAACGAAATATAGACTATCAGTATCCCTGAAAAAATTAATTATTTCCACCTGACCCTTTCTTGCGTCAGGAAAAAAATTTGGAGCATGTCAATAAAATGTTACTGAATTGAATGTTAGTTATCGATCTTTCGAATCGAAAAATTAATATCAATCCTGTATATATGCAGGGAAAAATTATTATTTACGTATACTTACTAACGGAACTACCAAAAATATTTATATTTTTAAATACTTAAGCTTACATCAGTAAAGAAAGAATTTAAGTTTTGAATAAAAGTGTTGAAAAATTTGAATATTTCTTAAATTTTTGGATAAGTTTACAATAGGCTGATAAATATTTATCAGCCTATTGTAAACTATTGAAATAAATGTACATTTATTACCAGCCATATATATGGTAAAACGTACTTTGTCAATTTTTTACGTTTCAAAGTTTATTGCAAACAGATATATCTCGCTAAAAACATTATTGGAAAAAGGCTCAAGTTCCTTTTCAAAAGTAAGTCGCAAAATTTATTGAGACATACAAACCAAAGTTCTATGTATGTTTTATGAAACTTCACATAGGATGAATTATATCTTTATGTCTAGATATATTGAATAATAATATTACGACTTTCAAATTTACCGCGGTGGATAGTTTTCAGACATATATCATTTTAACAACCAGACTTAGCTCTCAAGACATTTGCCTAATCGATATAATATTCACCTTCTAATAATAATATGCTGTGCAATATTTTATAACTGAGTAAATATACTAACTTCATACTACAGGGTTTATATTCTTTATCGTGTTGTGGCATATTTTACATAACAACGCCCGTCATGGAATATGTCTATACCAAATCACATTAAAATATTTTGAGCCATTTAGGCGTGATTGCGTAACAAATATCCAAATACATTTTGTCTCATTACTATTTCACCATTGTATATAAATATTTACGAATATATTTTCGAAAGTTTTTTCTGCCATTCTAAGTCACTATTTTTTATATATAATATAATTAACTTTCTCCTTTCAAAGTTCATCATAATTTATTTTGCAGTTCTTGATATACACGTACATATCTGCAAAAATGGGGATAAGGAATATTCACCAAAATAACACCATTAAACTCGTTTCACCAGATTAAATGATGAAGGTATTTTAAATATCTATTTCAAGAGTAGATTTCAAATGAATTGCATATATCCTCAATTCTTTCAAATATCCTAATCACTCAATATCGCAATTATTCAAAATAAACAAATTCAAAATTATATAATTTTATCAATGAATGCATGGCAATCAAAATTATGTGACTGACAAATACGTGACTGACAACTCAAATCAACACTACACTTTCAATACGACAATACCTAGCGTCTTTAATGACCCTGGCGTTATGTTTATAAACAGACATTGGAAAGTTCTGAAGAAGAGAAAATGTTTAATGAATCGATCTGTCTTCGCTTATTTGTCTGCGTTTATCGGTCGTCGAATAACACTGGCATTCGGGTTTTCATTACATTGTTTATGTAAATTTTTACTATTCGATATCAAATACTGTACAACGTTACCTCACGACAAGTTTCCTTGCGTTTATTGAAGACAATTTCCTTTTATAGAACATCAAATTTTAAATTTCAATGGTCTATTTATCAATTTGCTCGCAATTTAAAACCAAAACTATGAAACAATTAGGTAAAACTCGGCAAATATAAATAAAATGTTTTCTCGAAACGAGAATATAAAAGGAAAATGATACTGTATTTTGCTCGTTAAACCACATAATAATATTTTTTTTTACTTTTTTGCACAAAATTGAAATGAAATTGATTTATTTTCAGACTAATGCAAAAAAGTGATAATATGATAATACTTGTAATTAAGTTTTACCGATTTATAAATACTATTAATAGCAAATATTTCAATGTAATATAACTAGATTCAAAATTTTAAGTTTATGAAAATAATTGCGTCTAAGAAAAAAACTATTTCAGTCAAATGAGTTCTATAACAATGGAGAAATTTATTATCTTCAATTATTTTAATTCGCTTCTATTGATAATGAGTCGTGGTTATGTATATTAGCTTTAAGAATAACACATATTTGACATTTAAATAATAAACATTTAAATATAATTAAACCAATATGTCAGTTAATAACCTTTTCGACAGTTTACAATAAGGGAAATGTTATCTGATTTATCTGGTCTTTAACAGGCCACGTAGATGTCGAATAAATATAATTACGTCTGACTATTTTCTCAGTTAAGGTCAATAATTTACTGGTCTCGAAGAAAATATTATCGGCAAGTAAAAGTTTTCTTAGTTATATTTGAAATAAATGTGCCCATTCTCGATTAAGTAATAAAAATGTTTAGTTGCAATTATAAATATAAAAGGATAAGAAAATTAAACTATAAAAAACCCTATATCAAAAAAATGCAGACTAAAACAGCTCAACAAATTTTCATACGTTATTAAAAACCTTAAACTAGCCATCTGTAGCCTCCTAAGAATCATCACATAACAAGCTGTAAAATGTATACATATATACATATATGTGTGAATATATATATATATATATATATATATATACATATATATATATATATAGGTAATTAAAAAGTTTCCTCGATGTAATTTTTAAAGGCACAAGTTAGTGATTTACAAAACCCTTAACGCCCTTTGCCGCTAAATTAAGCGACTTGCAGTGGTGAGCTCTTCAGAGAAAGTTACAAGCTAACTTTTAATGGCTTAGGTTTTTCATGTCTCCGTAACTTGTCGTCAAATTAATTGGTTTTAGGGTAGGCAAATCTTAATACGATATATCGTTATGAATTTATCTACAATTATTATCGTTATGGATTCTATTGACGAAAAATAATGATTTTTCCTGCAAAAAAAAAAGCATTTCTTATATTTATTTTTACGGAATCAGTACAGTTTTTTAAACGATCATCTGCAATATTTTCAATGAATAGATAATGCACAAAGACGTCGAAGGAAGGTGTGAAGTTGGAGGATATAAAATTTAAAATGATGGTAGTTCGTCATGTTATAACTATGCAATACATTCGATCTATGGAGTGAACATGAGATTGTGTAAGAATTCTAATACCTTGCTTATTCTTTCAATAAAAAGAGGCAGCTACGAACTTGAAATACGTTGACGCATTGGAATTGCTATATCCAGATGAGTCAACTGAGTAAAATACGGCAAGACCAAAACGTAGCAAAGCGAAATATGGTCTATAATGTCCGCATGTCCGTCTTTCCATCACTTCTTTATGCCCTCAAGTTCTATTTACTGAAAGCCGCTAAGATGAACATAATTAACAAATTTGAGACAGAGTGTTGCAATAAATGTTTCCAATCTGTTGAATAGCGCGTCACACAAGCATCTTAATTTTTTTATATTTACAACTTGTAAATAAATCCAGACTACCTGGCGTCTGCCGACGTCCGATGTTAAGTATTTCCGCCATGTATACCGCAGGACTTCCAAAAAATCGAAGGGACTACTAACGACTAGAAAAGTCGAAAGGTTACGGCGTTGAAGTTAAATTTGAAAAAAAATACCCATAAGTCTAATCAGGACGCAGATCGTGACCAAAAGAAATATATAATCGGCACTACAAGGAGTTACCATATTCTGTAATGAAGCAATAACTAAGACATACAACCACAATTTCAGCCGTAATAATACAACTATTTTAAAGTATCCACATTATGAAAGGTTTTTTTTAATTTTCATATTCTCTGACCATCTCAAACAAGTACATATTTTCATTTTAATTTACCGCCATTATAGCATTTCAGTTTTTTGCCCGTATTCCGTATCAGTATTTTAATAAACTGTTGAATCTACAAATCAACACAAAAAATCTCACAACAAATATATGAATTATGGAGCTGAATATTCGTTTTAAAAAATTTATTCAATTTCTCTTTATTTTAGGTCATAAATTCGTATTCAACTTTTGTTAAAACATTTTTTAAACATGTTTTACTTTTGTAAAACATGTTTTAGCTTTCCACATGTAGAATTTATTCTGTTAATTTAAAAAAAAATCGGCTAAACTACATGTGTGTCTAAAAAACATCTAGGTCAAGTCTAACATTTTATTTTCCTAATATATCTGCATACGATATATGTGTTTGGCTATAATTAATAGTCTGAATAAAAAACAAAACAATTTTAAATCGGTTCTTTGGATTTAATGCGTGGAACGATATTATCTTCTGATAATGCGGAATGATGTATTTCCATAAAACTACGTTTACTTTCAACTCAAATGCAAAGTAGTCAAAATAAATAAAACGAATTATGGATACTTCATCGACACGTTTAGAAATAGTGTCTAAAATAAATAGATTTTAACCTTTTTTCCCCTGTTGAAACATGGACGATAAAGATAGCGACACACAACGAAATCGCATGGATAATGCACATCTTAAATCTATATAATTTATCAGTTTCATGTTTTCATTTCCTTGAATTGTTAAAAAGATCAACAGCTCATTGGTTACCGCGTATCAATGGCGTTGATCGTTAAAACTTCTGTTATGATAGGAACGCTATTCAAATACCAGTGGAAATGATTTAAACAAATTAATCCGCTAACTAAAAATTTATTTACCTGTTACGCATTCGACTTCAAAGCTATGATCATTTATATTTAACAAATTAAATAATTCCGGCAATGAAATGAGTTTACGGTTTGCATTTACTATTATAATGCTGGAACAACTACTTTTCCTCTATGAAATAACTGCATACTATACAATGCTAAAATATAGAATAAATTACATACAGTTATATGAAAGGCTCCAGCAATATGTATGTTCAACTGGACATGCATGTGTTGTAATGTATGAGCTTGAATCTAATTTGAAACTAGGATTAAATGAAAATACTCACAAATAGTTGTATTAGACTCTGCACGTCTTTAAAAGAGTTGTGCATACAACTTAGTTTAAAAATATATGAATAAGTAGTAGTCTTAACTAATAGTGTTGTAGTCTAATTTCTTATTGAAAATTAAAAATCGTTAAGGTATAAAATTGTACTTTAAAGCACAGGTGATTATAATTAAAATGAACGATATATAAATGATTATATATATATATATATATATATATATATATATATATATTTGTATATATATATATATATATATATATATATGTATATACAAATATATATAAATATATATATATACATATATATAAATATACTGCTTTCATTCACCAATTAAAACCAGTAAGAGGTGAAGTAGCTGTATATAATGGGAATAATCCACGATATTGCTTCCCCATTTAACTATACACAGGAGATTTTTCTTATTATATTCTGTTCCACTACCCTATACATCGTCCTATAAGAACACCTATATATTGGTCATTTCTGGGAATATGTACGTACATAAAAAATTGGGTGTATGAATGTGCACATGCATCCAGTACAATATATGGGCGTATCATCATCCATTACGCATTGAAATACTACGTTGAAACATCACATATAAATTTCCCTTACCTGATAGATGATGACGTAGAAATATCTTCTTTAGATTCCACATGAGCTAACAACCCTTTAGATTCTATTAAGGGACTCGATATTTCAAAAGTGATACATGGAAAAATATTTTCACTAGAATGAACAGTTCTTTCTAGCTCACTATATTCTATGGATCTCTCGCCCTTTGATTGTCAGTTTTACTCCCTCTCTAATCACTTATACGATAACAAATTTAAGGACACACTTCATTAAAAGGTTGAAATCACCCCACACTTCAATTAAAAGCCCAAAGAATTCTACGAGAAAATAATGATAATTCTGGCTTTGCGCAGGTGAGAAGTAATAAATTGCAATGATGCTTGTACACTTAAAGGTTTATATTATCTATTATATTTAGGAAAAATAATTAACTTTGTGAATTGAAATGACAAGTATATTAGTTACCAACCTGGTACTAATAAACTCGCCGTTTCAATTTATTAGTTACCTATCTGAACATATATTGGTACCGACTTATTAGCAACAAGTATGTGTCTGTTAGTTATGAAATAATATTCAAAGGTGTAAGCTATTTGTATTAAGTCGGCCAAATTCTCTGCTTCAGTAAAGTATTAATGAGATAGGCTTTAATTAATATATAATATAAATTAATGAATCTATAAATAAAATCATGCATTATGTTTGAAATTTCTTTCACAGTTTCTCTTTTGTAATTTGTAATAAAACATCATTCGAACTACGTTCATAATATTAAAATCATAATACTATAAAGTCGTGCGTAAATTTTTCCTAAACGAACACACGAAAAATAAAACCTTAGAATTTTTTATGAGCATCATAAGAAGACTTAATTTTTAAAAACCAAAAATATTGGTTTCGTATTTAATAACACTGGAGCTAAATAAGGTCTCAGGTCGTATCTATATTGATACTCGCTATTTCAGCCCAAATCGTAACATGGAAAGTGCATAATACGATTATGCTGAGATCTCGATTTGGGGGTATCATTAGAATTTCAAATGCTCTCATCTAATGGCCCATTCAATTGAATATTACAAAACGGAACTTATGGAGTGGTCGATACGGTCTGTCGGTAAAAATAGAGAACATTTTCGCACATATCTTTTTTTGTGAAGACAAAATATATTATTTAAATTTAAAACTACTTATCACTCAATGATAGTAGTTTTATTTAAAATGGGATGACATAGAAACTAGAACAATGCAAATCCGTCCATTTATTTGTTTTTCAAAGTTGTTTTCTTTAGAAACCATTTGATTTATATATCTGGAATTTGGCATGGTTATGAAGAGAAAACCGAAATATATCAATATGAAAGAGTCCTACTTATGACCATTTTGGGATAGAGAGTTTACTACAATTTTTTTTTAATTTAGTATATCGTATAAGAAATTAATCGAAAGAAACAGTTTAAACGGTTCCATAACATGATTTTTTTAATTTTTTATGATACGATAATAGAAATACTTTTCGAAAATGTCTCCAAAAATATATATATATATATATATATATATATATATATATATATATATATATATACACACACAACTGCATCTTCGAACTGCCAAAACTTAAGTTACAAAAACAAAATTACAATAAGGCTACTTAAAGTTTACTGGAGAGCAATAATGACTATTCTATATCTCATAGTTTTTGATAATTTTATACTATTGTAACGCCTGTGAAAGATAGAGTAGGCAATATATTTGTATTGTACAAAATAAATTTAATATTTGTAGATTTTACGTATACCTGAGATAGTACAAAACCTTTATTCAGTGCAAATTCTGCTCGATCGTAATAGGTTTTATTTAGTCACAATAGGGAAGTACATGTAAATAGAGACGCACTCGATTTTATTGTACACAAAGAAATATTTTTCAATGACTTCAAATAAAAAAATTATCGATGGACTTATCAAGCGAACAAACGGTTAAACGGAAGGATGCTACGTAAATTATAGTAGATATTAAATTATTATTAGAAAAAAAACAAGACTTTAAACATCAATCAGAATTATTATAATAAAACAAACAATGTAAATGACGTCAGGATCGAGATATAGAAACGTATATTGAAAATGAATTGCACATACCTGATTTATTTTATAATCTAAGTGAGTGAACAACTAGAATCACCATACAATTCTATTTCGTATTGAGGTTTCTTTTATGAAACATCAGTAATTGTTTTTGTCCTTAGAAAGTAGAAATCAAGTTTGAGTTAAATATGAGTTATGGTGGTTGCTGGTAGGAATTTCCAGGGTTATTTCGAAGAATAAATTTTTGCACTAAAAGTGTTTTGGTTACCTAGAATTATTGATGTCACGTACATATTTTCCTTTCAATTTCTACAATTAACGTCATTCAATAATAGTTGACTCTTATGATATGTTTTTAATAAAAGATAATATGTATAATCAGATAGTTCATTCTCTCTTATCTTCAATGCAGCGCATATTATTTCCAAGACATAATTCAGTAGAGTTAAATTTCCGCTAATGCGGATATAAATACCCGCAATTGACTAATAGGAATACATCAATCTGTCTGTATTCGTAATGGCATACCGAAATTATTCAAGCAGCCTAAAACATAAAATGACAGTATTTTTGTTATTAATTTAAAACAACAAGAGAAAAGGTAGAATATCTGCGACGCTTTTTGAATTTGTTTTAGGATTTAATAGTTCATTCAATTGTTTCCGGAAGCATATCAAATAAAACCTACTTAATAGAAGTTTTTATCAGTGCTCAATTAGTGTAAACCAAGCATGTACCTATTTCACTCATTTTACCTATTTCTCTAATTTTTAAAACGAAACCGATGTTTATCGATAAACCAATTTTCGTGCAATATCAAAATTACACTTAAAGGGACATTATAATTATAGTAGTTATTAGCTTAAAATGTGCATTATTCGCATAAACAATTCTGACGCATAATAATTTTATCCAATTTGCAGGTGATTTGTCTTTTCACATTTATTTAAAATGTTCAATTCATTTTATTTTTCTTTCTACGAATCATTCAGAAAAGATGATATTCTTTTTGCTTTATTCGATAAATATCTGAACGTTTTCTTAAGGCTAATTTTTGAGATACGTTTCCTAATACCAATCATAGTTTTTTAACATTTAACTTTACACAATTTGACATTTATATCCGTGTTAATTTTATTTCTAGTTTTTTTTGGTTGAAGTTTTTTCCTCTGCGTTCACAATCACAAGTGATTATTTTCCTCTCTTGTATTACGAATGAGGAATATTTAACACAAGTGAACACCCCTGTCCATATTTGCTAGACATTACTTTTTCATTTGAGTTATAGTGTTGATAATGTTACTATTTTGTAAAATAATAGTTTAATATGTACATAACAGATATTTTTACCTATTTATCCATGTATATAACAGGTATTGACATAATAGGTATTTATATCTGTTAGACGGAATGTTACATAAACCTGGTTTTTATTCTAAAGCTCTTTCTTTTCGTAGATCAAGAATTGACGTTATTACTTTCTCATAAAACTCATAGAATTGTTAAATGTCCTAAAGAAACTTTTTCGAGTAATATGTAGTAAATTTGTTATTTTTTTAAAAAATAACGTAAATTCGTGAACTGTCACACGACAACTCAAAAAAAAAGTGTTTACTTATCTACGTGCATTAGAAATTATACTTCTTTGGCAAAATAAATGGACTGGATGGTGATTAAGTTCGTAAAATCGAAATTGAACCAAATAATGAAATTTCAAAATTAAAAAAATGTTTCCAAAAAATTGTTCAACTGGCCAAAACCATCTAAGTAGAGTTAGTTAATAATGATAATAAATTAATATACTTGGAATTTATTATAATTTATTAATTTTAATTACTAAATTAATAATAGTTTATTATTCGTAATTAAAATAAATACATACCGAAACTTAATCTCATTTAAATAATTATACTTGAAACATATTTTAAAAAGCTTATATAATGTTTGTCACGAATATTAACAATAAATAAATATTTTTTATTATATGGACCACTATTCAACTTCAATTACTAAACATTTTATTTAAAAGCACAGATATGACTTAGATTTGTATCAATTTAAAAAGTTAAAGTGTATTTACAAATACTTTAATCTTCAGTCACTACACAAATGTAAATATATGTTTAGTGAGCAACTTCACCCTATCGATTTTTGTTTCATCAACCTGTCGATTTTTGACGCATTGTGCGTGCGCATGCGCAAATCGTAAAATTTTACTCTCATCATTTTTTCATGACGCACCTGAAGTATGATTTCAATAAGTGATTTTGACTAGTTATGTGATGTTTTTCTGAGCGCTTTATCATAAAATCCTTTCAAGTTTCTCTATGTACATTACAAGCCGTTTCTTGACATTAAAAGAGGGCATATTTTTTTGCAAATATAATACCGTCATATTCTTATTGACATTTTAAACCCACAAAGTACATCACTTATTTCAAAACAATAAAATTGGTATTTGGATATTATCCAAAAAATAACTAGAATAACTAAAATAACTAGAACAATAGAAATATTTGTACTTGTATTTTTTATATTTGTTCTTAATGATCTATAAATAAAAATAAACTATGCCTGAAAACCACCAAACCAAGTTCTGTCTAATTTTACTATTTTTAAGGACAAAAATAATGAACTATAATTGTTTAAAAAGCCGCTTCTTCAGAAACAATATATTTCCTTTGATGTTTTTCCTCAAAACACAACACGAGTATTATATTTGGTGCTTGGGGTTTTCCTGTCAATGAAGTGAGCAAACTTAACGAGCAGAATAAATAGAAAGAAATGTGTGGGCGAATTGTAAACGATCCAAAGGACAAAAAATTTTAAATGTTACCCTCATAGGCTGATTAGAAAGCAGTTGATTAATTTTATTCCCATTTTTTCAGTCTCATAAGTACTTTAGGGATTTTCGGAAAATAATTTTTCCATGTCATTGAGGAATGTAAATAAATGGGTTATACGAAATTACATTCTTATAATAAGGAAACAAGGTTTTTATTTTTTATTTGTAAAAAAGTTAGGTAGTAATTATGAAATGTGATATCTTAGAAAGGTCAAATTTATTTGTTATGTTAGTAAAAAAAGTGTTCCATGGATATTGAAATTAAATTATAATTAAATAACTAAAATAGACCTATTTTATATTATCATCGCGGGACTCTATTAAAATTCCGCGCGACGTATTACCACTGCATATTTCACGAATGTGAGTCAAATTTAAAGTTCCGTAACTATTCCGACACCATTTTATGTCAGAGGTTTTTTCCTCCTGGACAAGGTGAATACTATGTAAAAAACGAAACACGGAATTGAACTTAATTCTGTAACAAATAAAGGAAAATCAAGCTTAAAATTATATAAATAGGTTAATTAAAAAAAATTGACTTTAAAAATATTTATGTGCTTAATAACAGCTTTCTGGTAAAGGTATATTTAACTATAATTGTTTCTAAATTAATTTTGTTACAAATGTACTTTTTTCATTTACATCTATTTTTAATTAAACCATTTTTAAATGCAGCGCAAACATATCTTATACATATCAAAATGTATATGACTTTAAATAATGCAGACCAGGGAACCATATAGTACGTATCTTACTCTCATTTGGTCAGATTTATTATACAGGTTGTCCAGTGGCAGATTTCAAAGTTTGAACAAACATAGTTTCTGAACGCAACACATAAGAGGGGCGCGGGGGGCGTCGTTAGAAGCGCAAGCGGTGCGGATGTTTTAATAGCCATGGAACAATGGAGTGATAATACAAACACATGGTTCCAGCAGGACGAGGCCACAGCTCACACTGCTAATATGTCCATGAATGCAGTGCGGCAGTTATTTCCAGAAAAAAACATATCCCGAAACGGTACCGTACCGTGAACATCTAGGTCACCCGATTTAAGCCCATGTAACTTTTTCCTATGAGGATACTTAAAATCCGTTGTTTACAAAACAAATCTGAGAACTGTGACACAACTTAAAGAAAATAATCGAGCCGAAGTCAGTAGGATGCCCCAGTCGCACTTCAAACGCGTTTTTGAAAACATACGTGCTAGACTCGAAGAGTATGTCAGACTCGATGGCCGCCATTTGGAAAACGTGATTTTTAAAAAATGAATCCGCATTTGATGTTATAAAGTTAAAATAAATCTACTTTGTATTAGAGTTGTAGTTTTTTTTATAATTTTTCAAACATTGCCTGTACCTGTATTTTAACAATTTCAGTGGAGTTTCTCTGAAAAGCAAAGCAAGAACATAAAATAAGATCTAAATTAGGTATAAAAATTTTGTAAAAAGCGTCTTATTCAAAAAGGTATTAAAAAATTTCAATTAAATTGAATATAGTGTAAATTGTCTGACTGGATTTATTTCCTGGGGACCACGAATTATGTTATAATTGGCAGCACGAATAATTAACCAATAAATATTCATTTAAGGGTAGTCTTTGCCCCTTAAATGCTGAGTTTATCTCTAACAAACTGAAGTACGAAATAATCTGCAAAAAAAAATTAAAGTATTACGATACAAGAAAAATTCGATATTTCAAATTGAAGAATGTATGTCCACAGTAAAATAAATGGAGCATAAATTTTTTTTATTTCATTCAACGTCTAGTCTATGACTATGATTTTTATTTACTTTAAAAATATTCATTTTAATTAACTAAATCAATCACGAGAGTACAGGCCTGTAAGCTCGATAAAATTAGGTTAAATTAGAAATTAAATTCGTAAACGCTTTAGTGTATTTGACGTCCAATGAATTTTCTTTTAGGTGTTTTACTTTCACTGGTGCCCTTGGTTTATTCAATATTCAAGAGAAACGTTCGCAATGAGCTTGCTAAGGATCAAGAATATACTTTATTATAAAATATGGTAAACAATTTGAAGGTTCATTAAATTACAAGTTATGTACTTAGAAGCAATTTAAATATCAAAGTGGGCTACAAGGAACTTCAAACGGTTTTGCTAAACTTCGGTTTGAGTGACGGTGGCCTAATTTTGTTTTCAATGACGTTTAAAGAGCAGACAATTCGATGGGTAAATTAAATTTTGTTAATATAATTGCGCCAAATTTTAATTCATTCAGACAGTTTATTAGAAGCTGCATTATTTATTATATTGTCTTGTTTGTATATTAGTTTACTCCTTGGCGTCCCTGACGTAAATCGGTATCGGGGTGTCTAATGCCATTCAAATGTAAATAGTCAGGTTAAAATGATTTTTATATAAAAAGTTCAGTTGTTCCGATGTGTGTGTGATTGTGTACCGTCTCGTAACTTTTGTGCTCGTAGTTATGTAACAAATGTAAGCGTATGTCCTTTACTTGATGCGTAGATATTTTTGGTTCAAGGTGTATTTTGTATTTATTACCTATAATGTATTTTTATAAAACAAAGTTTTTCCTTCTTTTAAAACTGACAAGATATATAACGAGGGCGCGAAAACATCAATTTTTAATGAAATGTGTACTAGTAATATTATGGCATATTCGAGTGAAAATATTTATTACAACGACGGAGGTGATAATTATTTATTATTAGACACAGAAATATCTTTCTCTCTCTCTCTCTCTCTCTATATATATATATATATATATATATATAAATATATATATATATATATATATATATATATAAATATATATATGAATATATATATATATATATATATATATATATATATATATATATCATGATATTACTTTTTGTTCATACCTAACAGCACAAAGAACTCAGCATTATTATGGAAGTAATTTCACTACTTTTTAATTTTGTGTTTGGCTATACTTGTCTCTACCGTTTTTGGTTTTCAAACGTCATATTTTGCATACAGCGTTAAAAATTTAACAATAACACAATTTTATACTAAGATAAGTGATTTACTATTGGCTTTTCACTTGAATTATTATTTGTAATTTTTTATTAATAGCAAAAATTGTTTTTTATAATAATTCCTCTTTCATAAGTCTTTTTTACATAAAAAAACTTAATTATATTATATTTTATTTGTATTTTAATTTGTTTAGATTCAAAAATACGTATTTATGGCACATGTGATTCGATTATTTTACAACTCTATTTATTTTCTATATACATAAAATTTCATTACAATCAAATCATTAATTTCAGACATACGTGTTATTACATCGGATGCAGGAAAACTACCCGTGACACGTTTTGAACCCGGGCGCCTGGCCGGGCAATGGTTATTTAGCATTATACAAACAATATCTGCTTAGCGCCGCATAGTCGAAATATAGTCGTGGCCGCTCAGAGCACTGGATCTAAGTTAACTCTGACCTCTCCTTATAAGAATTTGTATTAAATTAAAATGTAGACTCTTCCATTTGACATAGAATCCATGGGAATGTCTTTGAGGGAAATTCATATTGGTCGTCAAAACCAAATACAGAAACACGACAAGGACTATGTTTCTTAGTAAGTACGCACATAAGTACAATTATGTTGGAAGAGTTACTTGTAACGAGTTATTTAACACAACTCTAATCGATTTATCGTCATAATAGAATTAAAGTAATAAATATAAGTTTTAATTTAAATTTTAAAAATAAGTTGTTAATATTTTTGTTAATAATTTAACTTGCCGCTCTAATTGTTTATTTTCTCAGTATTTAGCAAAATGTTTAATAATTTTAGAAATATGCTGAAACAACTGTATTTCGCAACCGTGTTGATTAGTCGGAAGATAAATACGTGCAAGACCAAGGTGATGGCCACATGTGATGGCTAATATAAACGGTAGTTAGCTGCTAGAATAAGTACAAAAATATGTTCACATTAAATAAGGTTTATCTGAGTTTTATTAGGACTCAGATAAATTTCTACAAGCTCAGAGATTAAAAGAAAAATATTCACCTTAGCTAAACAACCGTCAAAAATTTAAATTTGTGCTTCAGTTTGAATAATATATATATATATATATATATATATGTGTGGGCTAGTGATTATGATTTTTACCAGAGAAACATGCATCCCAACCATGAAGCTGATCTAAAACGTTAAGGTAGACCACAGGAACACGCTGAGATCTGACGCTGCAGATATACTATCTGTCTAACCCGCAAATTTGAGGATATGCTACTTTTAAATAGATATTTTGTGTAGCATGCAGAGATTTTGTTATTGAATTCCGCACTCCAATTCTAAATCCTGACCCAGAGCGGGTGCGCATGCGTAAATCGCGAGACTCTTTTTAAAATAATTTTGGTTAATTAATTTTTCGACGTTACCTTGGTTCTAGTGCTCAGAGCGAACATGACTTTATTTCGACTATGCTGCGCAAAACAGATATTGTTTGTATCATGCAAATTAACCTCTGGGGCGCCTAATTCGCGTCACAGGTCGTTTCGCTATATCCAATATAATAATGTGCAAATTCTGAAATTGATTATTTGATTTTAATGCAATTTTACGTATATAGAAAAGAGATAAAGTTATAAAACAATCGAAACACTTGCACCAAAAATACGTTTTTTTTAATATAAAAATAAGTTATTATAAAATTTCCGTTTTTATATGTAAAAAGGGCTATAAAACATATCGTTACAAAATAAATGTTAAAAGTCATTACCATTAAACATAAATCATATTTAAGTGTGAACTTAAACATAAATCACGTATCCTAACACAAAATTACGTTATTGTTAATTATTAAGTATAACCAAGTGTAATATTAAGCAGAAATAAAATTATTTATCTAATAATGCTAAGTTCTTTATGCAGTTAGGAATGAACAATAACTAATATCATGAAACATCTGAAATACTTTAAACCCTTTGAAATACAATAGCTTGGAAAGAGGGGATAAAATGAAGGTTTTGAAATTACGCCTTTTGCTTACTTATGAAACGAAATATATTAAAAAATTTTACATTCCTCTAAATTATCTTGAAATTAATTTACCAATAGTAATCATAATAATAGAAAAAAAAACAAATCTATAATGATTAAAATTCCATGCGATAAAAAGGTAAAATTTTAAGTGATAAATGTCTAATAAATATTTATAAATTAATAGGGTATTACTGTGTAAAATAATAAATAAATATTTTTTCCATATTTTTAACGACTCCTTTTACTCGAATATGCCATATTGTTACTAAAGTTGTTGTTGTTGTTGTTAAAAAAGTGAGGTTTTCGTGCCCCCATTATGTTGTTTTTATCCATTAGTGAGTTTCAGAAAAAAGTAATTTTTTTTACCAATATATACTAATATACACAAAGTACATGTAACAGTAAAAATATCTACGCATAAAATAATAGAGATACTTTTATATTTGTACTATAACTACGAACACAATATTTTCAAAACGACACACAATCACCCTCACTTTTAAAAAAAATATAGTGGTAAAAGTAACTGTATTATCGTTCGATTTATCATTTCATTCTCTATCTTACGATATTGAATTCTCAATAAGTATTTCACCTTTTAATTTGACTGTTAACATTTGAATGGTACTAATTGCCCCAACATTAATTTGTATCAGGGACGCCGAGGCAATAACTAATACAGAAACCAAACGACGTAATAAATAAAATAGTTTCTAAAATACTACTTAAATTTGTTAAAATTTGGCGCAATTACATTACCAAAATTAAATTTACCGATCAAATTGTCTGTTCTGTAAACATCGTTGAAAATAAAATTATATCACCTTCAGTCAAATCTAAGTTTAGCAAAACCGTTTGAAGTTCCTTATAGCACTTTGATATTTAGGTTGCTTTTAAGGGCGTAGCTTGTAATTTATAAACTTTCAAAATTTACACACTTTTTTTTTTTATTTACAATAATAGTTGTGTATTTTACAATATTATATAATAAAGTATATTTTTTATGCTTGGCAAGCTCATTGCGAACTTTTCTCTTGAAGATTGAATAAATCAAGCGTACCAGTGAAAGTTAAACACGTAAAGGAAAATTTGTTAAACGTGAAAAACACTGAAGCGGTTATGCAATTAATTTCTAATGTAACCTAATTTAGTCAAGTATTGGGACCTGTATGAAGGCTGTCTTGGTTGATTCATTTGTTTAAAAGGAAACTTTTTAAAATAAATAAACAACAAATTTTACAGAACATACGTTGAATAAAATAAATTAATGTTATTAAGCATTTATTCGATGATGGCAATATATTCCAAATTTAGAAATACAGATTTTTCTTGTACGATGCAGGAAAAATCTATATTTCTAAGTTTAGACACAGTTTAAATTTATTGTTTGCAGATGACTTCATACATAATATTTATTAACTATTCTTGATGCGAATTATAACAAAGTTTGCACCTTCTAGCAGAAATTATCACCTGTAAATCTTACAAATTACGCTATATTCAAATTAATTGAAAGTTTTATAACATATTTTTTATTTAAATGGACATAAGATTACAAAAATGTTTGTATACCTGATTTCAGTGTGTTTGAGGTTACTGATTTATTTCTTAGAGTTACTCCGTTTAAATTTTTTAAATGATATGGTTTAAATAAAATCGAGGCTCGCATTTAGTAGAAAGTTATAAAGAGACGGGTATACTAAAAAATGCTCCTTAATATTGCTGTTAATTTTTTTTTATTTACAACTATAACAGTGAAGTGATATAACGTAATGGTCTAAATAAAAGAGCATGACATCTGAGTTCGAAAAAAGAAATTTCTCTACTTTTTACTATTGTTTTCTACGATTTTATCTTAATCTTATCAAAAACCCTGACCTAGCTTTTGTTGCATCGTTGCTTGTACAATGAAACTGTTAACCTTAAAAAAATATTGTATTATTTATATTACTGAACTCCATTCCATTGTAAAAGATAATATTGGTAAACGAAACAATTTGACAGTCATAATATGGTTAGCCTAAATATAAATTCAATCAAGGGACGATTATTCACAAATCTAATCGTATTTCACCATTGATATTATTAAATTACGTACTATGATTACTACGTCAATTTAGTAAACTATCATGCTAAATAATTATATAAATATTAATATTACATAAAAAAATACTAGTATGATATGCAAAAATTAGAGGAAAGATATGGACAATCCTACCCGTCAATCGCCCAAAACTCATAGGTACATAACATATGGAAAAAATATTCGATATTCTGACACGTACGGATTTTATATCCATATATGATATTAATTACAAATTATTTATTCTATAACTTATTGAAGAGAAATATCTACAATAAATCAGTTTCAATCGGACGTGGACGATATTTGACTATCTTTCTAACGTGATATTTAAAGTGCTATGCTGAAGAAATAAACAAGGCAGAATATTAGTGCTTTATAACAAATATACATATATAGGGTATTTGGCATAAATATGACGAAAATTTTATTTTGGAATAAGCATCAGTATTATTTTTCAATGCAGAATACATATTTTGTATATAGTAAACAGCAGTCTTTTTTACAATAGCTTTGCTCTCTTTTGATTTTATATTTTCGATGATAATAATAAATTTGAAGGAAATATGACGTCAGTGTCATTATTTATAGAAACTTTGACATTATATTATACAACTTAAATGTGTAGCAATATTTTTCAATGAAATAAATGAATCATTATTTACACAGCACGAATGTGTATATCAATGGAAAAAAAACATATTTTAATCCCAAATACCAAATAAATCCATGTTTTATTACCAATGGGTACACAAGAAAAAGGTTTACAACACATGAACCGTCATTTTGCATTGTTAACGAACATTTTCTTCTAAAATGGGATGAAGTATAGGTGTATTTATCCTTCTAGTATAAGTGTCGTTCAGCATTAATGCCAGTTAAGATTTCTAACTTACAATTCCATACTATTATATCCACGTTATCTTACGAGTTACGAGTTATACAACAAGGTCATTGTAGGATATCGTTAACGTAGATAATCTTTATCTTATTTTCATCTCTTGCTATATCATAGTATTACAGCTACATACTCTTCTCCATTTTATTACCAGAACAACCCTCAAACTTATATATGTTGATGATCCAACACCCTTTATCGACTCTTTTCGTCAATAAAGGAAACTAGATTATTATCTTATTCACCTATCATTTGGATTATCATATAAATACTCATCTTTGTATTTAACATCCTATCTCAATCAGTTATTATTTAACATCCTATCTCGATTCATTCTTCGCGCTGTCTTTTTTCTATTGTTGCAAATACTTACACTTAAAAATCTCGGCCAAGAATAGTATATTAGCCATTGTACATTGTGACATTTTACTTGTTTGCTATCCTATAATAAGACCAAATACTATAAAATTTCAGTTACCAATTTCTATCTTGTTATGAATAACAAATATTACTAAGTTATTCATTTCTCGATTGGTTTCTGGTTTCCTTTTCATTATTTGACGTTATTTTCATTTACTTTTTACTTGTACTGCATCATTTATAATCCCTTTAGACATCCAAAATAACTTAATTCATAATTCAGTACATAGACCATTAGTTTTTTGATTTTTTAACATGTCTAATATTATTTTAAGAAATTATTTTTATCGAAGCCTCTTTTGACTAAAATTGTCCACCTTTTTTTGCAGTTTAACAACTCAACTGATGAAGGTAAAATTTGAGTATTTATTTTGACGTGGCCTTTGACTACATATGATACTGGAATATCAAGTTATAAAATAAAATTTAATTTTGCAATTTCTTAATTACTGCGTTTCCATCGCGCCTTGTCATAAAATATTTTCAAATCTAAAAATACAGTAAGAATAATTGACGCAAGTCATTTTGACTTTATTTTTTTCTGTTTACTTTCTTCACTTTACAATTAGAGCGCTGTCATTAACTAACTATATTATAAGAAGTCGTTTCTTAGTGAATAATTTTTAATTCTTTAAGAAGAAAATTAAAACAGGTTGGAAATTATGTTTTGGCATTCCAGTATTAAAAACAGGTAAAAATGAAACTAAAATTGAAGTGTAAGACGAAATATAATATTTCTAAATATAATTTCTATGAATAATATAATGAAATCATTTTATGTGCAAGTTTTTTCTGAATCACTTATTTAGATATAAATATGTTAATTTGGGCTCGAACCTAATTAGTCTCATTTTTACGTAATCAATTTTTTCTGTATGGACTTATTGAACAGGGTTGAATAACTGAGTCTATAATTAAATGAAACTACGTGATGTAGTATTATTTCTATTTTCTTTAACTTCTTTACCACGATCTAGGCTCCCGTTTTATTTATTTATTTTTTATTTATATATTCATTTATTTATTTTATATTACATATATTTTTTTAATTGTATTTATTTTTCTATTTTTTACATTTTAATTTTTTTTTTCCAATTTTTTTATTTTTTTTTACATTTATTTAGATGTGTAGCCGGGCTGAAACGATTTGAAGTATATTACAGTCTCAATGTTGTCTAACAATATTATGTCTAGAATATATTAAGTATGGGTGACGATATTCTATTTAGTTATGAAGTGTTTTTCAAAAGGGTCGCGGAGCTCTTTTTTATTATTCGTGTTAACTTAATGTGAGATAACAAGGGATTATGAATAAATATATAGGCAAATTAAGGGAGAAAAGGATATTTTTCAAAAGTATTTAGTATATCTTAACAAAATTAATTTAACATTTTTCGTCTTTTCGATAACAACAACTCAGTCGTTTTTAGTTCTTTTCACTGGTGAACACTTTTAACCATTTTGTAGCTCTCACCTGTGAAAATAAATTTTATGATGGGTTAGTTGGATAAGGAACAAAAATATAAAACGTTGTCGTAGATATTTACCTGAATTCAAATTTTAATTTTGTCAAATGTGCAAATTTAACAAACGTTTGTTTAACAGTTTTCTCCAAATTATAATTTTCAAAAAAATTAAATTTTATAAACAATGAGATTTGTTTTAATGTCATAGTGGTGGTGTAATGACACTGTAAACAATTTGTCTCTTATTGCTGCTTTGTGGAATTACTAACCAATTTCACCTTTTAAACGATTGATAGATTTGAAATCTGAATTGTTCGCAAATGTGAAACTGTAGGCGGAAGTGAGAGTGATAAAATTCTTTAACAGTTTACACCACACCATACGTGAGAAATGAATTCAGGCTCATTTGGCTTGTTATGGCGAGCACATTGGTCACAATTAATACTAAGAGACAATTCTCAATGGCAAAGAGTAGATTCATCGTATTTGCACTCATTCAACTTATTTTTAACAAGTTCTTTAATTACAAGTAGTTACTTCTGTCTACTGCTAGAGCCGTAAAATGATATAAGGAGATAGATTCTTCGAGTTTGTACTTATTTGGCCTGTCCTTGTCCTTTAATTAAATGGGCTCGGTTTGAATTTGGAGCTGAAAAACTAAAATAGTACCCTCCTGTAGGAATGAGTACACTCGTGGACTTATTTTGACGTAAAAAATAAAGTAATAAAATAGATGTTTGCAGCTATATGTAATAACACCGACTGTTTTAAATACGTTTTTTCCAGCGGTTCTTTGCTTAGGCTTCGGTGTATTAAACTACTATTCTCTTCTTGCGCCCCAGTAGATTCGTTACTCAGATGATCATGAATTATGCTAATACGACATTTGCCTCTCTTCAGTGGACTCATTATTCAGTCGGTAAAGATTTACACTAATGTAATGCTGCTTCTTTTTATTGAACTGATTAATTAAATGCTGATATTTGAAACTACGTCGATATCTAGCTTTCTCATTATATTAGTTACTTAGGCAAAAAGATCATGCTCCTTCAGAATAAGTATTATTCTTTAGAGTATTAGTCTATTCAGAGAGTAATTTCAAATTACGCGATGAGTTTTTATTTCTGTTTTATTCCAGAATTTTCTTTCTGATTAGATACGTCTTCTATTAAATTAAGAGGTGACGCGAGGCTTTCACCTACAAGTTTGTTACGATTTGAATCCGCATTCCAAAAGTATGAGATAGGATGTCCGATAATAGCACGTGGTATTTTAAATTGTCAGAAAGTTGTACGTTGTGTGTCCGAAAGTACGGAGCGCATTATTTTTTGTAGGTTCAAAGAAGTTTTGCGTTACGTTAAAAAAACACATTAAAAATTAATTTCAAAAACATAATTTATTTACATATTTAATTATGGATGTAGGTTTTTATTAATGAAATAATTTTATTTATGTACCTAGAAATGCACACAGTTTTAATAAACGTCAACAGATTTTGACTTATACATAATTTTAAAATATTTTTCCAAATGAAGAATAATAGAAAGGCCGATATAATTATGGATCTGAATAATATTATATTTTCAAACTCGCAACAAAATTTTGTTTAACCACAATCCTAGAACTAGCGACACTAATAACTAAAATGAATCTAGAAGAAAATATGTTGTATTCTTTAGGATTTTTGTTGTTTTATTTAATACATGTAATCCGTAATCCTGTCCGTCAGAACTAAATCAAGAGTTAGTTCCTAAGTATCTTTTTAGACGAAAGAATACGTATCAAAAGTTACATTGTATCGTAAAAAAATCTCAGCCCACAACACTATGTGTTTACATAAGAGGATGATATGAATAAAGTTATAAATTTAACATGTGGGAAATAATATGCTGGTCAAGATCTTCTCAAATATTTTACTATCTTGATTCGGAAGTTTTGACGTTGAATAATCATCCAGTACAAGGAACGGTATCAATCCAAACTGTGAATAACGTTACTTACTTATAGATAATTATATCCAACCAAGTCCGAAATGAAAAGTGATGGGTAACTTTGGAAATGGTAGAAATAAATCAATTAAGTAATTAAAGGGGTCAATTTAAGGATATAAAGTTTTTCACGTGAAGATTAAATACACGAATTCTTTTCCAATTTTGGCTGATAAAATGCTATGAAAAAGGGCTCGTAGAATTTGTTTTCTTTTAATTCCTTGTCATAAAGTATTTTAAGACTTATCCAGATTAAGTGTTTATGACATTTCCTTCATCTTTTAATGTCATTTTAATTCCTTATCGCAAAACTATAAGCTTTTTATGATTTTAAGCTCCTTCAATTAAATTAACATAGGCATTAATGATTGAGTTAAGAAAACGTTAATACAAGATAAAGCACAGAATGCAGAAATTATAGTATAATAGCCAGTAAACCCATGGTTCCTTATACGCATAATACGTTATAATTTTTTACCTTTGGTTAGTTAACTTTAAATAATCAAATCCTAAAATAATATCGCGATAGGGTTCTTCCTCTAATTATTGGAATATATAATATAACTTCTATATCTCTTTCACAAGCATATCTTAATTTACAAATTTTGGGAAATACATTGGAGTAAGCATCAGGTTTAGCAGTGCTCCCAATTCATAAGCATTACCATTATATTTGGAAAATAAATTCGAATATGTATTAGGTGTAGCATATGAAAATAGATCCTTATGTTGTTGTTTATTTCACGGAATTAACAGCCGTGAAAATCTTAAAGCTTTTGGCAATGTTGCCTCTTGTGTATACAAATTTAGACATAAGGATGATTGAAGATAGAATAATTAGCAATTTACTAAATATTTCTTTTTCTTCCCTGTACAAAACGCAATCCTACGGGAATTTACTACCACTAGGGTAGAAATAAAAAAACAATATGTTAAATAAGATAAGTACCTAAGTATCAAATGTGCAATTATTGGGTAAACAAAATCTAAATCCAGATCGTATTTACCTGCTTATGAAAAGGTGAACTTGTGGAAAGTTGAAAAAACAAGTTTAGTTTCATTTGAGTAGTTTTGGTGAGTTTATTGATCACAATTGTTGAGAAGAGTCTAGTTATGGAGGCACAAGTTGGTAACTGGAACTCCTCCAGGCCCAGAAGTATATTCAACATATTTGCACTCTTTTAACTTGTCTTCACTTTAATTTTTTATTACAAGTGGTGGCTTGAATCTATTGATAAAGTTATAAAGTGATATTAGGAAGTAAGTTCTTCTATTTTGGCCTATTCTATGAGTCCTTTAGTAAAATATAATGAGCATGATTTGAATTTGAACCCGAAAAATGACGATACGGCTCTTTAGTGTGGATGAGTACACTCATGAACTTATTAAAAATGCGTTAAAGTGAAAAGGTAAGCCATATATACAAAGGCATCGACTGTCTTTAAACATGTGTTTCTGGCAGTTTGCTGCTTAGCTTTGGTACATTACACTAAATTTCTGTTTTCGCACCCCAATAAATTCATTACTCAGAACATCATGAATTATGTTATGACGATATTTACCACTCTTCAGCGGATTAGTTATTCAGTCGGTAACAAATCACACTGAAATAATGTTGCTGCTCCTTAGCGGACTGATAATTAAATTCTATTGTATCGAATTATGTTGACATTAACCTTTCTCAATATACTTGACCCCCAGGCAAGAAAATCATATTCTTTTACCTTTATAAGAGGGATCTATCACATTCAATGGTCTTTCAGAGCGGGATATCAAACTACCCGATGCATTTTTTTTCAGTCGACGTTTTCCTTTTGTTACTGGAAACCTTTTTTAAGCGGGCAGTTGCTTTTTCACCACCACAAGTTTTAATTGAATATTGAACATACGAATTAGGATGTGATTAAATTATGTTTAGACACAGCTAAACACAATAATTAAAACTACTTTTATTTTAAAGAAAATGTTTATATATATAAACTTATTTATATATATATATATATATATATATATATATATATATATATATATATATATACGTACACACCGTGTTTTCAGATTAAAAAAAAACGAAAAAATTACACATCTTCAATAATGAATTTCTACGAAATGAAAATATATGTATTTACGTTTTTTTTTAACTATCAGACTTTCTTTTTATCAAATCTCCTTTCCAAAAATAATGTTCTTGGCTAAATGCGGCAATTACTAACTATTGCTCTGCAGGGTGAGAAAAATTATGCAAAAAAGATTGAAGGATTTCGTAGAGATATTCTCGAAAAGAACAATCACTTGGTTTACTTTATGGTTCAGTTCATGTCATAATATCTCAATGCGATTAAGATCAAAATATTGAGAAGGTTACTACATTAGTTTGGTTTGAATCACAGTGATATCATTCTGAAGATCTCGACTCCTCAAGCTCTGCACTTTTGTTCAAATAAATAAAACTTAAATTATGAGTGTACTATCGTGTATTATGGACTGATGCTCAGTACACGTTTCCAGCATTCAACTGTCTTTTTGTTACATAAATTTACCCATTATTATGTATTTTCTCGATTTGTATGCATCCAAACAAGTTTCATTACATGTATATGCTAGCGATAGTAAGAAAAATTGCATTGTTTCATTGAAACACATTTTCTTTAATTTTTATATATGACGATTATTGGAAGATCATCACATTTAGAGATTACGCGAGACCTTCCGCTACAAGATTTATCATAATGTGAATCTGTATTCCAAAAACTTGTGATCGTAATTCCAACAATAGCAGGTGTTATTTCCAATTAAGTGTGTTACGTACTGCATACCAGAAAGCATGAAGTTTATCGATTTTTTCTAAGTTCAAAGACGTTTTGCATTATCTCACAGGAAAAGGACCGCTTTGAAAACTACATAAAAAAATCGAACATAAGCTTAAAATAATAAACCAATCTTATTTGATTAGCTTTTGTTTTTATTTTTTATTTACGATGGGTGATCAAAAAGTAATGATAATCGATATAGAACATAATGTTCATTAGACTGAATTTTATTTATTTTTCAACATAATCTCCTAACAAGTCAATACATGTAGCCCATATTTTCTCTAGTGAAATACATGTAGCCCATATTTTCTCTAGTGAATTTCTTTTTACGAAAATCTTCATCTCGACTCTCACAAAATGCTTCTAGAGTGGCCATTACCTCACTATTGTCTTTAATTTTCGTACCTCTGAGCTGCTCCTTAAGCCGAAGAAAGAGAAAGAAGTCGTTGGGAGCCAGATCTGGAAAAAAGGGTAGGTGTTCGAGCAAATCGAAACCAGTTTTTTGAGAAGCAGTCGTCTCATATTCGGCTTTGTGTGCTGGTGGGTTATCTTGAGGATACCGAACTCCAGCTGGAAGTTTTCCCACCTCTTTTCCTTGATATCTTCCCGTAATTATTTGATTTGGTTTACGTAATAACAGCCTGTAATAGTGACGCCCTTTTCGAAATAATCTGACGCCATAAATTTTAACGCCGATCGTGCGACTTTCAATTTGTTTGGTGTCGGTGAAGATCATTTTCTAGAAGTCATAGACTGTTGCTTCATCTCAGGATCAATTTAATGGAACCAATTCTCGTATCAGTATGGTTGTTCTCAAGATTTTCTCTTGAAATGTCAACTCCTTTCTTTTTTTTTTGCGGTTAACATTCTGTGTACCCAACACGACGACACCTTGTCAATGTGAAGTTCATCATGAAGGATCCTCTGATTACTGCCATGTGAGATTCCTGTGACATCAACTAAGTAGTTGATGGTTACTCTTTGACCAGATAATACAAGATTTTTAATTTTCTTACATTTTCTTCGTTATAGGACTTGAATGGCCGTCCTGCACGATACTCGGATTCTGTGTATATTCTGCCCATTTTAATCTCCTTGTGCCAGCGTGCAACTGTGGAATATGGAAAAGCAGAGTCCTCCAATTTTTCTACCAAGATGGCAGGTATGCTTTTCTAGACATTTTTTTAGGCACTTATTCCCGATGACGGCTTTGACTTCGTTTTTCTCCATTTTCATGCTATCAATCTGACTGCTTGTACTCAAATGAATATAATTTCCAGGAATAATGTAATTATATGATTTTTTACCCATTAATAGTAAAGGTATAGGCAAGCTATCACAATTTTTTAAATTTTTAGGGCCACTGGAAATTTTGATATATGATTACTTTTTTTACCCTATGTATATTTGTCGAATGCAGGAAAATGAAGAAGCGTATCTTATCATACAAGGCATTACATAGAATATACTTTCGTAATAAAGCTATTTGCATTATATGGTTTGCTCGAAAAATTTTCGCGGGCATATATAAGTTGGTGAACCAGTGTGAAAATTTCCTATAATAAAAATTTGGTAGTAAGCAAGCAAAGATTTTTCTTTGTAAACTATTTGAACAATTTAATACATCAGTAAGTAAATTTGAATGAAAATGAGTAGCATTCGACTCCTACTTATATCTCAATTCTTTATAACATAGAAATACACTAAACCCTCGTTTGTTTAATACTGGAATTAGTCCCCCTTTTCCCATACATCTATTCTACTTAAACATGGTAAATACAATCAACTAAACGCAATGCTATATTTAATTCGATTTTTAATTTTTTTTAAAACTTGTTTCTTTTTGAGTTACCATCATCAGGTTTCAATTGCACGTTTTAATAGAATAAATTCTACGTGCAACAAAAACAATTACATACTTTATACATGAAAGTAACCGCTCCAATAAAAGAAAATATCTAAGTATATAAGATGCAGTTTTTTTATTTTGTCAGAACATCAATTAGATGAAAATCCATGACCAGTATAACAATTCCATGATTCACTCAAAAACTCTAAAGAAAAAGAAGTCATTTAATTTTAGTTTTGGTTCATACCTCCAATTGCACTTGGTCTTAGATAAAATTTTACGAAGAAAAATTTATCGTATAGGTTTTTTAATTCTCAATAATTATTTCGTTACTTGAAAGAGACCAACTTATTTTCGAACCAGTTGGAAAAATTACACCTAAATATAGTGACAGATTTAGGATACGGAGTGATAATAGAAGCCAGAAAACTATTTTTATAAATTTTTGTCTCTCTATTAATCTGTCTGTATGTTTATTTCTTCACAAAGCACGCGAAATCTACAGGAGATTTCTGATGAAATTTGGTACGGTAATAGTTTATAACCTCGAACAATATATAGAATACATTTTATCGGGATGTTACGGATAGAAAACCCCTAGAGATCTGTTTTTCTTAATAGTAATTATATATATAATAGCTCCGACAGTGAAAACATAATTTTACGTGAAAGGAACCTTAGGCCACAACTAGTATCCACATAAATTTTTCCTCTTTCTCCTATACGTGGAAAATATTTTTTTATTTTTAACTTAAGCAAAATAGATGTTTTTAATATTTGTACACAAACCTAATTATAGTAGGTCGAATCATTATTAGCAAAATAATTTATTTATTTAACTTGAAATATATAGAGTTCAAATAAATATAATTAGATTTTGAAAAACTTTTCATTTTAAAATCATTTCTAATAAGGAAATTAAGTACAATAATAGGCAGATATAAATGAGTATTTGAATATTAGAATATTTTGAAATTCGCAACAAACTTTTGTTTAACCATAATTTAGACAGGTAAGATTTTCCGGATGGGGAAGAAACCTATGTTAGTCCTGACTTGCCAACTATCTCTGTACAGAAAATCTAATTGATCTTTTGCTTCATTATGATTTGAAAGAAGTACAAATAAACGCACTTTTGCATTCATTAGTTATGGTATTCTAAATCTAAGTTTAAATTAATTTAATTATAACGCTTTTTATTTTGATTGCTTTTTAAGTGGGTGGGAAAAGAGGCGACATAGGTTCAAGAAACATCACACCTTAGTGCATAATGTCGGTTTATGCGAATAAAAGAGAAGCAAAAGATATCGCCAAGACGCGTCTTTGCATTCAAGAGATATTTGATTTATTTTTTTTATTAGAGTCCTATTGATTTTGTTGAAAATAAAAAATAATCAAGTTTTTAAATATGCCATGAAGTTAGCCTTTTTATTCTATTACTAAAGTATCATAACTCACTTATAAGTATTAATAACGAGAACGTGATAGTAACGAGAACGTCATAACTTACTAATAAGTATTAGTAACGAGAATGTGAAATGAGAGGCAGCTGTTCATAACTATACCAAAACCTTGAACATTGGAAACTCATATTAGATAAGAGATTTTTCAAATTGATGAAGTCTACATCTACCTGACTCCATTTGTCTATCCGACAAGACAGGTAACCAACAATTAAGGAAAGATTTGTGATAATAGAATATCTAGGTCGGAAAGTACGATGAAAATCAGTGAGTCTCGTCTGAATTTGAGTAAATGTACTGTGGATAATATCACTACAGGCTTATAAGTGCTCACTTCGGGTCTCGAACTGCTTTTGTGACGTTTGAGATTCTCTATTGTTTAGGATATCTGAGAGCGTAAATTTTTAAAAATTAAAATGTGTATTGTGAAAACTTTTGTGTTAAAAAAAATGTATTTCTTTTATGAAGTCGTCGACTTTTATTCATTTAAAGTTCTTTTCGTGATAATTTGATCAATAAATTATACTAATTCTACTTTAAATTTAATCAATAATAATGAGGGGAGTTGCATCAAAATTAATATATTATTGGTATAGTGTTATATGCAAAATTGCTCTTTGCATTTGCTAAATTGCTCATTACATTTACTTGCAAAATTGCTCTTTGCATTTGCTAAATTGCTCATTACATTTACTTGCAAAATTGCTCTTTGCATTTGTTAAATTGCTCATTACATTTACTTGCAAAATGGCTCTTTGCATTTGCTAAATTGCTCATTACATTTACTTGCGAAATTGGTCTTTGGAAAGTTTTAGAAGAATTTAAAATAAAAGAGAAATTAGAACCGTGTATAATCGTATGATCTATCCATATATAGGAAGTGTAATTTATTTAGGGTTGCTTTTGTATGAATGATTCTTTGGGCGCGTATAATATGATTTTCATTTATATTCCTTATCCTTACAACATACACTCATTTAAAAAGTTGTGATGTGTTAAAAATTAAGTGTAAATGTATGACATGAAATATTTTTTTTTACAATCAGCAAATATGCATTTAATAAATATTTAGTGCTTAAAATAATCTTATAGCTTTATGGCTGTTAAAATATTTAAAGCTTATTTAAGATTTTATTATTATTATCTTGAAAAAGTTGCGCGGATGGACGTTCCGTATTGGGTTATTAGATCATAAATAATTTTTAAACTTAATTTATCATTCAGAAAACGTATTGACGATTGAGATTTTACAGTCTGTTATCATATTAATTAGGAACATATATTTACGTGTATACATATATATATATATATATATATATATATATATATATATATATATATATATATATATATATATATATATATATATATATATATATATATATATTTATATATACATATACATACACATATATACATATATATTTATCATAATTTAATAATCTGGGCTAAATTATTATAGGAAAAAAATTTATTCAATATATTGAAAATAGCGGTAATCCCAAGTATAAAAATATAGTTTGAAATTAATTTTACGACACGAGTAATTTAAAATTATTAGAATTTCCTCTAATTTTTTAATACATAATGTAAAAGGGAAAACAGTATAAATTTGATTTCCATCTACATACCCGAGATATTTACGGCATACTTCCTAATTCAGTTTTGATAAATTTTTCTTGAGAGACGGTATGTTTAATTTTATATTACAGAGCGTCTCTTACTTTCATTTTATACAGATTGTAACCCTTTTCATCCAAAACTTATCACTTATGCTTGCCATGTCATTTTACATTTTAAATAAAAAAGACAATACCTAATCAGTCATTTTACATTTTTTAACCTCGGTGTGGTTTTCGAAAGGGTTGCAGATGTAAATATGGAACAAATTTTAAATAAACCGATGTTATGACGTCATATGGACAAAAAATATTTAAGTTTGTATATACAATCTTATATTTGGAAAATGCATGCAATTAAAGTTCCATTTTATACCGCACTGGAAAATAAAGTACAATTTATTAATTACTCTACCACTACCATTTATCTAAAACGATACGTTATGTGTATTAATAATAAACATTACTTGGATCCAAAATATACGAACGAACTTTGCTAACATTACATTTTTTTAGTATTTTAAATAACCCAAATTTTCGAATATATCTCAGAAAAACATGTTTTTATTTTGTTCGCCCATAAATTTCACGAGGGCCACTTTCAGAAATGTTTCTTGTTTGAATCCTATTGGTCCATTTAATAAAAAAAAATGTTAGAAATCCCAGCAAGAAAACTTTAGAATAGACTAGACTATAATAAAAGAAACTTGTTATTCACAAATATTGGACGGAATCTTTTCAAAATATCTTATATCTCGTAATCCCTAACACTGCTTTTCAACTTTAAATTTGGCTTGGATCCATTCCTTTATCTAACGGAGTCTATATATGAAATATTTTTCATTTATTTAAAATTAACTAACATTTTATTTTCATTTTTATAAAGTTACGTATTTATGTGCACGTCTAGCAAACTGAATTACGAATATATTCATCTCTTCCAGTGGGATTTACGGAATAATTTAGTTTTGTTGAAGGCTACGAAGTAATTGGTTAACATGTAATATACAGGTATATATAATTACCATTTTAGTAGTATTAGTATGCAGACAGTGTCTCGATTTAAAATAAAATACGGGCTTAGTTGGCAAGAGAAATAACACGTTAACTAAAACGGGATAACTAAATCGTATTGTAATATTACATATTTTATGGGACATGTTTGCTCATGAAAATTGGTCTGAAGTGTACGAATAGTCTTCATAAATGTTAAAATATTAATCCATTTCATTACATTTTATATTTTTTTGTCTCATCATATCACATCGGTTTTACAAGTCAAAATCGTTCGTTAGACGGTTAGCCTTTCACTTAAACCCCCTTTTTTAGATAAGAGTTTGCTGTGCTGTTTTTATAAGTTAATTAAAAATTCTAAACAGTTCTCATTCATTTTGTGAACTTATCCTTAGTGAAAAATTGCGTGATATATTTCAATAGGACTGCAGAAAATTGAGATTAATCTATACATTGATATGCAAGCATATATAGGGCAGAAATGTAACAACTAAAAGACCGCTTTATATGCAATGTTATCCTCAAATAATATTACGATGAAAATACTAAATTCATCATTGGTGAAGAATTTAGGATTTTGTAGGACATTGTCACATTGGTGTGACAATGTCGAGATAAGACAAATGAAGAGGCATAAATATTTACGTCAAAATTATGCTTCATGCTTTTACATATTGTGAAAACATGACTAGTTTAATGTGAACGAAAATAGGATAATCAAAATTAAAATGATTATTTATATCATTGGTATACAAGTGAATGTCATTTGTATATTGGGACAATAAAATATTACGTAATCAAACTATTAATTATTATTTTACATTTTATCAAAATAACGTTTACATACGTCAAGTGGAATCAAGAACAGAAAACTACAACTCAGTGATCTCAGTATATACTGATGACTATGAGACTAAAGTGTTTATAATAATTAACAATATCCCATGTTTCGAAAATAAAATGTTCCCATCTTTCGAATACTCAAATTTCAATTTAATTTTTGTAGGTTCACAACTTTTCAAGCTTAAAAGTTAAAAAACATAGTACAGGCGACCTGTTTAAATTTTTTCGTGTTCCGTTTTTCCACGCTTAGGAGCCTAAACACTAAAAAGTAAGGATACGTTGGTTTAGCTTTATGTAATAATGTGAAATAAGCGTTGGAAAATGTAAGGCTCTGTCCCCTATTATTTTTTCAAAGTTTTGTAAAAATAAACTACACTTTTCTGTGTTAATTTTTAATTAATCAATTTCCTTTACCATCTGGTATACCATCACCTTTACCATCACGTATAGATATCACTGGGAGGGCTTTCCTGTGAGTGGTGTGTTAATAAAATAAATTAGTGTACAGAATTACATTTTTTTAGTTTGTTCTGTCTGTTATATAAGAATACCTGATATTCACTAGCTTTGACAACTTTAAGACTTGAGTCAGTAAACAGGTGGAGGCAAGACCGAACAAAAGGATTTTTTTGTATTATGAGAAAGATTTAATTTTATCACCAGAAGTTGGTAGTTAACCTTTTCTCTGTATCAGCGATGAGATAAGTCGAAAGTCATAAATGCCTTTAACAATCGTTTATTGCAAAATTTCTTCAATGTTAAATGTTAAAATATATGGTGAACTGAGCAAATACAGGCTTCATGTATATTTCAAGACATAGACTCCAAAAAAGAAATTTGTTCGTAGAGGAAGTAATTTATAATGTTTAAAGATGACACTCTAATTCGTTAAAGCTTTTTTATATTTCCTTCAGCTTTAGTTTATAATATCACGAGTATACTCGTAACAACGTCGTTTACAACATGAAGAATATTTTTCTTGTTGCAAAGCTAAATGTGAAATATAGAATTGTTCTAAAAATATCGATGACAATTTTTACTGTTATAACAAAAAGATTTCCAAAGAACATGTTTCCGAATCATATTTCCGAATAACTGATTTCCGAGTCATATTTTGGTTGAGTTTTCCCTTTTAAGGTTTTGTCGATTATTATAAAATTAAGGTTAGGTTATTCGACGTTCGTAAAAATTTTCAAATTACGAAAAAAACAGACCATAATTTAAATATAAAAGTTTCATGCCATCAGCGACATTAGGTAATATTTAATTCGATTGGTAATTGATATACTATAAATAGATACTGATTTTCCTTATAGCATAATCAAGTTTGTCACAATTTCCCATAAATTACGTTCTTAAAGCAATGCAATAAAAATTAATTCGTGAAAAGTTGGAAAAATAGTGGAAAAATTAATTTTATAATTTTTTCAACACTTCATTTAACTATGTACCTGTCCGAAATTTTAAAAAACATTTTTTTAGAATTCCTCTGAAAAAGTTCAATAACAAAATTAAGAAAAGAATCGATTCCAATTTGCTTCAAAAAAGCGTTTTAAAATAATAGGTAATATTTTTGTTGTTAACCAACTATAACAAAGCTAACAAGCTTCAAAAATTTCAGCTCAATTCTTCGTACTATATTGCTTGAAAGAAATCGATAGATATATGTTATGAGAGAAAAATTAATAATTAGTGACCCATAAGTATTCAGTTTTTATTTTTTAGTACGGAACTGTAACTGTTATTTATGACAGATTGCTTTTTGCAATCAATTTTGTCACGTTAGTGTTTCGTAATCGAAGTTTCGTAATTTGTTTTTAAGATAGTAAAGATAGACGTGCGACTCCACGCTGCTATAAAACTGTTACAGAAATGTTTCTGTAAATTAAATTTATTATGAAAAAACTCGTCGAAAATGCTATTCACGGTTCTCTGAACCCAAAACACATTGTTTAGAATTTCAGTCTGTCCACCCATTTCTTTACTAAAATGAACTTGTTTTCTGATGTTGGTATGGCGGTGTTTTATTTACCTGTTTTCCTATTTATACGAGAATTATATAAAACCTAAGAACTTTTACTAGAAAAATAATAGAGGTATATATTAAGTTTTAAAGTACTTCCCAATTAATATTTCCTAAAAGAAATTGTAAATGTAATTATCATGCGATGTACTCAGAGAAAAATCAAAAGTACGGGCTTAAATCCAAAGTAAATGGTCGAAGCTACTACAGTAACTTGGTTTAAAGTTTAAGCTAATGTAAAACATATTTCAATCCCGATTAACGGTATTTTGGCTAATAAACAGGGTATTTTTCTTCTGGGTACTTTTTAGATGAAAATCTCATTACTGAAGTAAATACCCGCCGCGAAAAAATATATATGTTGAGTGAAGTTGTAGGGGAAAGATTGTAATAAGTAATAGTTTTAAAGAAAGATAGATATTGTTAATATATTATTCCCAATATCATATTCTGAACTTGATTCCTTCAAAGCCACAGTCATCATAATTTCGATGAATTATTTTATCTAAATGCTTAAAAATTAATAAAAAATATTAGTACATCAAACACATATAACATTTATAATAATCGTCACTGACGACGTTAATAATGATTGCAAAACTCAACTGTTTGAATTTGGTTCAGATTCGGGATCAGAACAAAAATTTTAAATTGTACGCTATTTTTAAGTTTCAAACAACATTCATCATTTTCGTTTTAGGCGCTTATAGGTAAATAATTCTTATATATCAACGCCAATTGGAATCGACTTACAGAAGATGAGAAAAATTTCTCCGTTTCTTAAAATTTCCGATAAAAAACTACTAAAATCTACAACAAAAATATTAAATGATGATAAATTTTTTTGTACAAGAATCGACATATCGTATATTACCATACGATTTAAGGAGAACTCCCTGCTCACAAATTTCATTCTGTTTATTTGTATAAAGTAAAAACTTTATACAATAACCGTGTTCAGTGTGACCTTCATAGTTTGAAATCTATGTATATACATATATACATATATATATATATATATATATATATACATATATATATATATATATATGTATATATATATATATATATATATATATATATATATATATATATATATTTATATAGGTTATGTTAGAATCTCCCTTATATTAGTATAAACAATTTTTCCAAATTTGGAAGGCACTCGCCCTAAATCTTTTACAAGAACATATTTAAAGTTGAAATCTCAAGTTTTTATGTTGATGGGAGTCTGTACCGATTCGTCTTCAAAGTTTCACTTAGAAGTTTATATAAAAACCGTTCTTAAATTATGGGGATGTACCCATGAGTGAATTAAATAGGTAAATAGATGTAAGGGAGCATCAAAATATTATTTTTATTAAAATAAATTTATACTGTTTCGAAAAATGCCAATCTATTACGTATATGTTTCTTTTAAAGTCGTTTTTTGTAACTAGGATAGAGCTTTCTGTGGCTTGCACGCAACGTAGTAGAAATCGTTTATCGGCGAGTCCAATCTGATCGATAAAAATATTGAACACTGTTTCTCGTCACTATATTTTCCTTAATAAAATTAACAATTTAAGTATTAAATTTTTTTTGATATTCTTTTATTCGACTGCCGCTTGACACCTGCGTTATTTATTTTTTTAGAATATTTATATTTTAATAAAATATCATTTAAAAAACCGACTTCAAAAAAGATAAATTACTTATTTTTGAAGTCGGTGCTTGCCCTGTCTGAAGTTCAATATCAGATTTTGCAAAATAATAACTAAAGTAACAACTAACCAGTAGCATACATATTGAATCACAATCGATTTATTACCATCCGTTAAGGAGTTATATTAATTTTCAGAATTCATCATCACATACTGACTCGATCGATGGTGCAGTTATTTTGCAAAGTAAAACTACCAGTAGTAAATATCTTGAATTAACTTTGAGTTACTACCATCCGATAAAGAGTTCCATTGATCATCTACAGAACGCATCATCAGACTCTGACACGATTGAAAGTGTAGTTATTTTTCAAAGCAACAATTACCAGTAGCAAATATGATGAATCAATTTCAATTTACTACCATTCGTTAAGGAGTTCAATTGTTTGTATACAGAACTCATTATCAGTATAGTTGTCTTACAAAGTAAGAACTACTAGTAGCATATATTTTTAATCACAGTTGATTAAATAATATCCTTTAAGGAGTTCCATTGTTCGTATCCAGAATTTAACATCAGATCATGACCTAGTCACTTACTAGTACTTCTTTTGCAGAATAACAACTACCTGTAGCAAATATCTTGAACCATAATTGATTTACTGCCGTTTGTTACGGAGTTTCATCGTTCGTTTCCGAACTTTATCATCAGATCCTCGTCATATTTAAATGCGACCACACCGATAGCACCCTCCTAAAAATAAAAAAAAATCATTAAAATGGATCTACTCTGTAAAGAATTATCGCTGAACACACATAAAAAAAAAGATTCCGACGAATTGAGAATCTCCTCTTTTTTTGAAGTCGGTTAAAAATTAAGTCGATCTTATAATTATGAAAATTAAATTCCTGTGTAGAAAATCGAAAATTATTTTACTTTGAGAAGATTTAATTTTTCTTTAACATGCGCCTGTAAAAAATATTAGAGCAATATATTTAGGTAGTAAAAAATTAAATTTTGTGAATAATTTAATAGAAATATGATGTATAAATTTTATAAATGCTTAAATATGTGTATGAAAACCTTGCATTGCAAGGTCTTCTCGTGCCTGACAATTCTTGTTATTTTAATATAGACAATGATGATACAAAAATGCAAATTTCCATTATCAGCTTTTGTTTTGCTATGTTTAAATTCGAAAATTATGCAGCACACAATCATTACTGTTAATCAATTGTTTTGCAATCACACACAGTATATTAATGTTACACACAGTATATTAATGTTAATCAAGTCGATTTCCAATTGAATAGTTTTAAGTTTAGTGATTATATTATTAACTTCGCTAAGTGGATTGTTATAACCGAAATTAGTTAAATGAAAAGGTGTTTCATTTATTTGAATTAACAAATGTCCTCATCTTTTATTTTCTTAAAATGACTTAAGTGGCTTTATATTAAGTTAAAATATCGATTTAAAGTAAAATGTGTAATGTATATAAAATGTGTATAAATGTGTAATGTGTATAAATGTGTAAAGTGTATAAATGTGTAATGTGTATAAATGTGTAATGTATATAAAATGTGTAATGTATAAAATACATAAAGTATAAATTGCCTTTCAAAAAAGTGTATTGCAGAAAATGTGTCTTAACTAAATGGCATTTATGATTCTTATACTATTTTACTTATTTAAAATATAGAGGTAAAAAGAGAGTATAAGAGACCAAAAACTAAAATAAGTGTAAAATTAAAAAAGACCATTTCTTTTGGTATTATTCATCAATTATTATTCAAAATATTTCTAACCCGTTTCAAATATTTGATTCTATTTTATTTATTTTTGCATGTAATTAACAATAAATTTTTCAGTGACCTATAAATACAAAGAGGACGTATATATTTCACGTAAAGTATTAATAAGGTTTAGGAACGAAAAATAAAGCCGCTGAAGGAAGAAACTATAATGAATTACTCTATAGGAAAAGTAAGTGGAAAATAAAATAGAATGCTAATCTTAAATATTTGATTCTATTTATTTATTTTTGCATGTAATTAACAATGAATTTTTCAGTGACCTATAAATACAAAGACGACGTATATATTTCACGTAAAGTATTAATAAGGTTTAGGAACGAAAAATAAAGCCGCTGAAGGAAGAAACTATAATGAATTACTCTATAGGAAAAGTAAGTGGAAAATAAAATAGAATGCTAATCTTAAATATTTGATTCTATTTATTTATTTTTGCATGTAATTAACAATGAATTTTTCAGTGACCTATAAATACAAAGAGGACGTATATATTTCACGTTAAGTATTAATAAGGTTTAGGAACTAGAAATAAAGTCGCTGAAAGAAGAACTATTTTATTTCCCACTTACTTTTCCTCTAGAGCAATATGAATTACTCTAGAGGAAAAGTAAGTGGGAAATAAAATAGGAAGCTAATCTTAAAACAATAATATTTAAAAAAAAAATTACCAGCTCTACTTTAATTCATAAATTCTACAAGGCAATTTGATAAAAGGAATTATCATTTGTTTAGTTCTTTCTTGAAATAAATTAATTTCAAATTATAAATTACCTAAATGTTAGATTTTGAAAGAATCTTCAAGAATACTTTCTAATTATTTTAAAGTTTCTAATGTTTAGTACATTAGAAAATGTGATGCGATCGTTTGAATACTCGTTTGTTTTTGTACGCTATTCCAGTAGGAATATTAGATTGGATTAATTGATTTTTAATGGTAATTTCATAACATTTTTTAAATAGAAATTAAACTTTTCCTATTTTCATAAATTTTGTGCATTTTTCAAAGTAGCTCGAAATTTATTTCAATTGAATAACCTATTATCTTCATAATAATTCCGGAAATAAACATAACGATTGTGATCAGTTTTGGCTGAACAGTTTTATTTTCTGTCTGATATTTTTAAGAGCTACAAGAATAATGAGCTATACTATGTAAAAACTGCAATATTAACATTCTTATAAGAGCACACAGTTCATATTTAATTTCAGATTATGCATTTATTTATTGATTCATTCGTTTAGTTAGGTTTTTATGCATTCCTACAATGAATAACTAACTAAATCCTATATAAATAAATAATTAAACTACCTTTGTTAAATTATTCGCATTTTGATCATTGTATCGTTCAGCATTACTGCATAAAATTTACTTAATTGTTTTTAAACATTAATTGATTATTGTACATGTTCCCAAAAAATATCGCAGAAAATGAAACAGCTACGTTTTCCTGCACATTTCAAAACAATAATAAATGAAAACAATTTAATACATTAAATAGAATTCACTCAAATATTACTACCATTACAATTAAAGCAGAATTGAAAAGAATTTATGTGCAAAGTAATCATTAATTGGGTTAAGATCTTCTTCGTTGGAATATATTAGTTCTTAACCTGGTCCTTGTCGAAAAAGCGCCCGTATTTGGGTCCTCATTTCAGAATGCGAATTAGGAGCATAGCACTTAAAAACCTCTAATTTCCACTTCGGATAAAACAATTAGTAAACCCGAAGTTCAAGACTGCGATAACAAAGTTGTGGGCCCGAAAACCGAAAACTAATTTTATTATAATAACGGCGTAGCCGATTGTTAAGAGGAAACGACGCACTACCATATCAATAAGTTTAATTATAAGCCATTTGCCCTACCAAATTTCTACACTAGCGTGCGACCATCCACTGTGTCATAAGGTTACTAGCATAATAATCGAACATAACAATATAATAGTAAGAGTATTCGGAGACAGTGAATTTTTAAAATGGTATGTTTACGTTTTCGTTTGGTTATGTTCCATAATTATTTAATAACGTAACATTCAAATATCCACAGTTGTACGTGAAAGATAAATTATGACATATAAAATAATAGACATTATTTGTGTATCTGTGAATTATTTACACTTTTAGTGTTTAATATATTATTTAACCATTGTACTTATAACTATATTCGGACAAAGCTCTTGTGGTGTTTTATGAATAAAAAAAGATAGAAGAAAAAGCCTTGCCGTAAATGTAAAGTGCGACCAATTTACAGTCCATTAGTCATTCCTACGACGACAAAATTTTCAATGAATTTAATGCGCTTATTATATCTTTAGTGACAGTTATTACATCCATTTAGTTTTTTTTTGGCGAATATTTTCCTTTTACCGCAATTATCAGCTTCTTCGGTATTTTTACTTTGGTGAATTTCAAGCTTTCATTTTCTTTCTTCTAATAAGTTTTATTGTTATTAACACTAAGTTTCTGGTAGCATACGCTTTGTTATCCAGAACGCCACAATTTACGAAGAATTCAATAACATATTAATTATTGAAATCGTGAAACATTCGACAGACATTAATTAATCTTTAAAAATTAATTAAAACCACTGTCTCTGGTTAAAATTTTATATTGAGATATATTAATACGGTACGTGCTACATCTGGGACCCTGACACCCTGCATAAATTTACTAACTAAGAACAACAAGTATTTGTGGAACTTCAATTATTTTATCGTCGACTATATAGAGATATACCTATTAATTGACACGTGCGATCAAAAAATATTGTGATATAGAAATTCAATGAGTACATAAAGTAAATAAAAAAAGTAATTTGAATATAAGTGCACTTAATTTTTGAAATAAAATCTATCTCTAAAACTTGTTGCTAAACTTGTTGAAAAATTCACTTTAGTAACATTAATTTTTTCATCTCAGGGTAAAATAAAATGTTGGAATATGAACTGATTTTAATTGGTACAGTAGTTAACTATAGGGTCTATGTACACTAAAATAAGTATTATTACTATAGTTTTTCATGAGTCCCTTACTTGTTTATAATAAACGAAAAATGTTTGTAATGAAAGCTCATAAAACTAGAATATGATGCTTAAACAAATCATTCCATCGCTCATAAGCTTAATCATTTTTCAATATTACAAATTACGTAAAGTATTATCAAATGATTAATCGTCAGTCATTTTACAACCCATTGAATTTTTATAAACGATTGATTGTATCGACAAAGGCTCGTATTGTCCGGGTAGAATAATTACGACCACGACTCTCAACGAATTTGTGTAAATAAAACATTTTTCATTTGATTTAAAACCAAACATTTTCTATTAGTAGCTTTATGGACTTCGTGTTTATATCTACCTATCGACATATCTTACGTACTCCTTTTATTGAAATGCCCAGTTTATGTTCTTTTTAAAAATATATGCGCTATCATATACGATTATAATTTTGAGAGTTTACTCTCATTTTATTTTTGAACGTTCTATTTACACGTATACCAAAATTACTTCAACAAACATTTTTTACTGTAATAATTTTGTCGTCTAAAAATTGTATTAGTAAAAATACAAATAATTGTATTAGTAAAAGTACAAATAATTTTTATTAATAGCCTCTAGTACACTTTCATTCTTCTTTTCATTAACCACATTTGATTTAAAATGGCAACAAAATGTATACAAAATTTTTCTATAAAAATATGTAAAGATTACCTATATTTAATTTTCTGAATATTTAATACAATTTTATGTATTAGAACCATATCGAGTACGTCTAAAATTTAAAATGGTATAAATTAATGTTCATCTGTTCAGTATAATATCTAATTATTTATTTTATTGAAATAATAGTAACATATTATGTGTATATTATAAAGTTAGTACATTTATGACCTACGAGTATAATCAATTATTTAAATAATTTTTTTATTAAATTATTTAAATAATTTTGGCTGTCACCGACTTACACGGGCGACGTAATTGTTACCTGACCGTCAATGAAGGATTTGCTTTTACTACTACTACTAATTCCTACAAAAGATCGGTTGTATATTATTCCTCCAAAATATACCTCAGAGGGAAGAACTGAGCCATTTTAAGATCGTTTACCATTTTGAAATGTAAAAAGCTCGCTCAAAAATATTTACCTGAAAATTTTAGAAGGACCAACTAAAGTTCCTGAAAAAAATTAATTCCGCATATGCACGTTGGCAAAGGGTTAATTTTAATGGTATCTTAAATATTTTTCCATAATTCTAGGTGGAATATTTCATGAGATATACTAAAAAATATATATAAAAATAGGTTATCCTTTTTTCGAACAGCTGAAACTAAAGTTACGAAAAAAATAGTCTACGCAAAGTTACAGGAAAACTGCAAGAGTGATTCTAGATATCATATATATATATACATATATATATATATTTGAATATGTATATATATATATATATATATATATATATATATATATAATATACATATGTGTGTGTTTGTGTATATACGCATGTGTTTATGTATGTGTATTTCACCTTTACCAGAGAAACCTTTTTTGCTACCAATATACACCTACTCTGGTAATAACGAATGGGTGTAATGTAACCTTCTACTGCCTTCACATGATAGATAATGCGCGACTCCCGTCTTTAGAATTCAATAAAATGCTTCCGTGTTTTGTGGAAAATATCTATAAAGTATAAAACGCAATGAAATCATGGTCAATATCAATATGAAATAAGATTATTGTCCATTTAATAATAAAAATTGGAACGAAGTGGGCAATATTGATTGGGCATTTTGAACGAAGTTATAGATAATTGCGCCCTTAATTTTTTTCTAAGTTTATTATTTTACCATGTAAGTGAATTGTTTTACACGCAATGTTATTAATCCGTATATTATTAAAAAATATTTGGTATTTCTATGCAGATTTTCTGATAGATTTACAGGATTGCATTTGATCCGGAAAATCTAGCGGTGTGGCAGATTCGTGTTCATGATTCATGGTTTTAATAAATTTATGCTAAGGAGTCTAAGATAACATTTTATCTTAAATCAGAGCATAAGTTGAGTATTCCATTTATTTTTAGTAAGAGCATAATATATTTAAAAAATACCGAATTAAACATCGAGAAGATGGTAACTATTATATATGGTATTTGTTAGTGTAATTTTTAGGTAATCATTCGGAATTAAAGATGATTAAATTTTACTGTAATAACAGTCATTAGTTCATCAAGATAAATCATTGTCAACAGAAAAATATGACACTTAACAATTAGGAAAAAAATATATTGACGTTATATTTACTATGGTATCTAAACAGATTTTTTTTTTAAATTGACTGCATATTTTAATCAGAACCGACCATTTGTTTCTAATAAAACCTTTTTAGCGATTTTGTTCGTGATCAAGTTTATATACAATTAAAGTAGTTAATTAAAACTTTTCCTTTTTCTGCTTATAACGAACGAATCAAACAGTAGTCAAAGGTATTATATATAAACAAAACAAATAGTCATTAAGAATGAAATTATATCTTGCTTGGGGTTTTTTAAATTTAACATATATATATAAATATATACATATATATATATATATATGTATATATATGTATATATATATATATATATATATATATATATATATATATATATATATATATATATACATATATATATACATATATATATATATATATATATATATATGTATATATATATATATATATATATATATATATATATATATATAGTTTTTTAAACAACACTCTATAAAACGGAACTCTTAAAATGAATTAAACTACGATATTTAGTATCCTTATAACAGAGTTGGGTTTTTAATAGGAAAGTCGATAAAAAAACAATTTAATTTATTTGTGAGTAAAGAAATATAAATATATAATTTGTAGATATTCGTAATTTTATTTTAATGAGCTGTTTTTTATAATATTTATGTTTTCAGTCAGAAGAATTTATTTTTCAATATTTTTTGGAAATTATTTGAAATAATTATGGTAAGTTTATCTTTTATATTTTTAAGATAATACATATAAATAATCTGATAGGGAAATTTGATGATTATTTTTAAAATGTTTTCGTACTTACCAAGTTTTATTAAATATTTATGCAGGTAAATTTAAATGTAATTATGAATTACATTAATATTTTTTGGTACCGTAGTTTCAAAGATTATTAAAATTTGAGTTAAATATGTAGTTTCCAATAAAATTTATTATTGTTATATGTGTTTCCAAACTTCTAACGAAAAACGACAAAAATCTCCATAATACAAGGAGAAGTTTTTCAGTAGCAATATTAGCTGGAGAAAAACCTACAATTTTTGTAAAAAGAGTACTGGAGTTATTAAAATGGGAGAGAGGTACGTAGAACTGGCGATGGGAAATGTAGTTTACACTGAGATCCCCGCTGGCAACACTCAGCATGTCAGGATTCAGATGATCAGCCTAGTAATAAAACTACCAGAGTAATTAACTTACAAATATTGACAAACGATTAAAAATTTTAAACATATTGAGAAAACAATATAAGCTTATACCATACCGCAAAATATATAAAAAAATATAATGTGCAGAAGTAAGTAGTTTTTAAGGGAGGCGTACAAACACAAACACACCAAAGGAAAAACAGATAAAAATTATTAAAATAATGTCAGTGCCTTTTATCAACTATCCTTCATTCCCTAATTTTTTTTGCAATTATTTTCAATGCGCAGACCTACAAAATATACAGATTAAACATATCTATGGATTTTTTCGACAATATGGGAAATCAATTAACAACTCAAAGAATACGTTCCGCGATAAATATTTTTTTATGTTATAAGTATTGTATTAACAATTTAAATTAAACGCCATCAATACAACTAATTAAGTAATTTGCTTTTTTTATTCAACGTATCTGACCGTTTTATGCATAAATCATACAACTTAAAAGTTATGAATTATGTATCAAACGGTACGATTTATGTATCAAATGTATGGAATTAAAATAATTTTTCAATAAATCAAAATAATGTTATGTTAGTAATCACTTATGTTAGTAATCATGTTAGTAATTACTTTAAATATCGTTTAACATGGTAATACTAGATTAATTATGAACATTTCCAATAGTAACTTGTATAGACTTTCAGATATATTAATTTTTCAAAGAATCTGGTCGATTCCCTATCAAAAGAGTTTTAATCAGATTGATATATGCCATGTGAGACTTTTTATGAGTCCATACGACAGTCACTATTGGTAAATAAGTACACTTTAATCTCATTAATAGCTAATCACCAGGTATTCAAATCATCTTTACAAACATATTTTATAGAATGAACATTGTATAAAAAACATAACAATCACACTGCTCTTCATGCGTAACTTTAAAATGAAATAATTTAAAATAAAATCCGTCACGATAACCCTAATTTCACCGAAAATAGCGTTAACTCGACTATAAATTTTAGTCATACGTAAATATTCCTAGCATGTCGTATTTTATGAGCACGTATTCTCACTCTCGTATATTACATATGAGTCGAGGATGTTAGATTATCGTTAGTATACGGGCAGGGTGCGCGCCTCGGGGCCACGTCTGCTATTAGCCCTAACGGGGTCAACAGAATTCTCTTACTGGTATTATTGTGATAGTAACTAGCGAATATTTTGTTTACCCCTCATTTATCAAATTGAAAAATTTGAGAATTATATTAAAAGTGTTTTTTAATATCATATAGATAAAATTGATGGTGATTTGGTATTGTTATTACAAAATTTAACCCCGTAATTTGATGATATATATCATTTAAAGAAAATATTATCATTTTAAACAATATGTTTTAATAGAAATATTTGTAAGGTATCTGCAATTATGAATATTGGAACCAGTATGTAAGGAAGCACGGAACAGGCTATTTTATACTGCCTAAACTATCACTGGAATTATTAGATGACGGAGCTCTTCACCAGTGGCAAAAAAGGAAGTCACCAAACCTTACTTTGACGTTTATTAACGGCGATCTGAGGAAGCACACTGAGTATTGTTACAGGAAAAGATGATAATTGCTAATAAAGGTAGGTTCTATTTCCTCTACGAAAGTTAAACTTAAATCTATATAAAAATATTATGCTGTCTAAATGTAATTACGTAGTTCTTAATAGATGAAACTTTGTATTTATATTTTTTCATTTTTAATTTTATTAAAATATTTCAAACTTTCTTTAAATTTTTGACATTTACAGTTCAATAAATTTGTAAAAATATGTTATGATTTCTTATGAAGTATGATATTTTTCCTTAAAAATCTAGTAACTTTTTTTTGTATTTTCTATAAATAAACCAGAATTTTAAATCTTAATTTTCTTATGCTCTGCTAACACCACGTCGCTCATATTGTTTGATTAACGACATCTCGTTAAATAATGTTTATTAACTTTTGGGCAAAAGAGCAATAGCAATGTGCTAATGATAATGAAGATTTATTTTCAACTGAGTTTGAGGTAAATAAAAGGCAATTAAAAGATATTCACGTCACGCCAAAAAGCGCAGTCCTCTTTTATTCAACTCTCTCGCTATCTAATTTGTGTATTTTATGTTATTTTTTAACATTTGTTCAAAGAAAAAATATAAAATAAATAATGAAATCAATAAAATTCATTTAATATTTTAATAAAATAGTAGTTTATTAAAAAAAAGTGATATAAAATAGTAAATTGTAAATTACATTTAAAAAAAATATAATTGTGAAAAAAATACTTTAAATTAATAAATTACGATCATTTATTAGCATATTCATTTAGCTTTATTGTTAATTTAACGTTATTTAGATTGACGAAAAAAAAATTTTGGGATAATAACATTTTATGTTAAAATGATTTTAAATTTAATCCAATTAAAAATTTAAGTTTAAGCATTTTAAAATTAAAATATTTTTATATCAATTATTCCAAAATTTATCAAATTAAAAATTTATTTTAAAATAGAATATTATTATTCTAGTCATAAATTTTTTTCGTATTTAATTGTATTAAATTTTTTTTATTAAATCAATCAAAGTAAATTATACATAAGTATTTTTATTTTTAATGATTAAAAAATGAATTAAATTTAATATCAATTTTAATATTAAATTTTTTTTATTCTTAAAATTTAATGTTTTCTCATTTTATTATTTTAAAATTTATTCATTAAATCATTCAAATTTAAAATTACTTTTAGAATTTAATTTAATCTTATTAAAAATTAAAATATATTGTTTAATTATTTTATTTTAAATTAAAGTATTTAAACAATTTAAATGAATATAATGAATTGCTAAATTTACTGAAACAATCTGAATAAAGTTTAATTGATTACTGAAAATAAATGAATGTGCTGACAATTTATTGTCATTTATTGATTTTAAGTATTTAATAAATAATAAAGTAATGATGAAAATAAATGAATTTGCCAAATTTTTTTCGTAATTTATAAATTTTTAATATTTAGTAAATGATATGGCAATAATTTATAATTTATAATGCAAATAGATCCATATCGAATTGGAAATGGTGGAAACGGCAGATGATTGACTTACAATAAAAAGCCAGTAGAATTAACAAAATAAGCTTAAATAAAATAATTTTTACCAAAAAAAACCGACTTCAAACAGTAAAGTAACTAAAAAAAACACACAAAATAATTTTTAACAAAAAAACCGGATTCAAACAGTAAAATAACTAAAAAAAACACAAAATTTTTAAAAAGAAAATTAAGCTAACTTCAATGGAACAAAACTTTACTAAAAAGCGAAAAATAAACTGACCTTAGATTATATACAAAAGTAATAAAAGTATCAATACTTAACCTACACTTAAACCTTACTTATATTAATTACCTAAATATACGCGTATTTTATATTCTACAAGTATACTACAATCTATTTATTACAAAATATGAATTTTTATTTACAATAACAATAATCGCCTGAACCTATTACCTATGAATATTTATACAATATTATATGTAGGTACATGCTATCTATCTGTCTGAAGTCGGTGCCAAGCGTAATAGTTATGCTGCAGAGTGCTACCCCGCTGTGAGGCGAGAGCGCGGGTGGGGGAAAGCGCGTGCTTAGTGATTAAACCCAAACGGGCAGGCACGTGCGGATATGCGTCGTTGACGGTCGCTTAGTATGCTTTTAAAATTTTGATGCGTTATTGTTGTTGCTGATAGATTTATATAGTTTGAAAGTTCCTTATAGTTATTGTTCTCTGTCTTTGATAATTAAATTTTTTTTTATTTCATTAGCATTTGGTTTTGTTATTAGTTAAAATTGTGAAGGTATATGTTATGTATTATTTTTGTTCTGTTTGTGCTTGGCACCGACTTCAAACAGACAGATAGATAGCATATACATATAATATTGTGTAAAGATTAATAGGTTCAGGCGATTATTGTTTTTGTAAATAAAAATTCATATCTTGTAATAAATAGGTTGTAGTATACTTGTAGAATGTAAAATACGCGTATATATAGGTAATTAATATAAGTAAGGTTTAAGTGTAGGTTAAGTATTAATACTTAATGATTAATATGTACATATATTACTTTTGTGTATAATCTAAGTTCAGTTTATTTTTCGCTTTTTAGTAAAGTTTTGTTTCATTGAAGTCAGCTTAATTTTCTTTTTAAAAATTTTGTGTTTTTTTTATTTAGTTTACTGTTTGAAGCCAGTTTTTTTTGTTAAAAATTATATTGTGTTTTTTTATTTGTTTTACTGTTTGAAGTCGGTTTTTTTTAGGTAAAAATTATTTTATTTTACGATTTTAAGTGATGGGTAGACCTAATAAGGATGCCTCTCGAATGAGGGAACGACTACTACTCGGAAAATGATAGGCGGAAACGTTTAGAAAAAAATAAAAAAAACACTAATGAAAAGAGAAAAAATGAAACGGCAGAGGTGCGCAAAAATAGATTGTCGGGTATGAGAGCTTATATATGAGATAGATTAACTAACGAAAGTCAAGAAGATCGTGTCCATCGTTTGTCTTTGATAAGCGATAACTTTACAAATGAATCCGACGAACACCATGGTCACCGGCTCAGTTTGATTCGTGACCGATTATCAAATGAAACCGAAGAAGCCCGTGCTCACCGGCTCAGTTTCATTCGTGACCGATTATCAAATAACACCGGAGAAGCCCGTGCTCACCGGCTCAGTTTGATTCATGAGCGATTGTCAAATGAATCTGCTACACAGCATTCTCAACGGTTAAGTTACATACGTAACCGTTACGCACAGAGGGTGCTTAATGAAACTTCAGAAGAAAGGGCCAGTCGATTATCAGTTCTAAGACAAGTGTCAAGTCGCTTAAGAAATACTCGTATATTGGGAGTTGAACAATTTCGAGCAGCGGTTAATGTTTTTACAGATGTGCCGTGTGTTATATGCAATAAATTGCTTTATCCACAACAGCGTATTAATTTGCAGACGGCATCATATAGCTCTATCTTACCTTCAGAATTAATTACAGTTAATAGGATAATAACGTGTTCTCGATGCTCTAATTAATACTATAAAAAAACGAAAAATTCCATCTCAAGCCTATTGGAATAATATGGTTGTTGCTACTGTGCCACATGAATTAGCAGATTTAAACGAAACTGAAAAAAGATGTCTTTGCAGAGTGGTGTCATTTATTAAAATAAATTTGATCTTAAATTGACGCATCAGCATGAATCTACTACTCATCAACATCCTTGTAGTTGTCCTATATAAAACTTCGATCTTTAAATTCCCTCGATTATCTATGGTATCCATCATCAGACCTGTAATGGCACTTATAACCCATATGGGTACAAAGTTTTAATCAATATAAATGAATTAAGTCCAAACGCAAGGTAGCTACTGTAAACAGTTAAGGAGTTCCCTTAACCGTCCTTCGTCTTCATCATCAGGCCCCTAATGACAGTCACAACCCATCTAAGTGTAAATTTCTCATCAATACAAATTAATCAAACCCAAACACAAGGTAACTGTAGATCGTTGAGGAGTTCCCTGGACTGTCTTTCGGCTCCATCATCAGATCGAATCCAGACATTCTTTAAATTGTAGTGCTTTAAAATACGTAATAAAAAAAATTAACAAACACACTAGTCGCCCCTATAATTTTTGAAAGCTCCCCTCAATTTCTCTAGGATGCCATCATCAGATCCCGGTTTTCTTATCATGGGACCACCCTTGAAGTATCTCCTTTCCAATAAAAAAAAAGTATCAAAATCGGTTCATAAACGACAAAGTTATCCGCGAACACACATAAAAAAAATATATATACACGGTCGAATTGAGAAACCTCCTCCTTTTTTTGAAGTCGGTTAATAATATTTATACGTGTTTAGAATTTGTTATACAGCTCACAGCGCATGATGCTTGCTGCTCGAATATCGATACTCGCACGAACACACATACGTACAACTGTATATAATAGAAAGAGAAAGAGAGGGAAAGGTCGAGAGAGAGCATAACGCTTTTTAAGTGACGATTTCTGCTATGCAAACCGTGTTAGGTTAAAGTTATACTATTCAATTAAAAAATTTATGCAAACCGAGTTAGGTTAAAGTCATACTATTCAACGAAAAATATCAGTAAATTTAGATAATCATAATAATGGTAAAATTAAGTATTGGATTAAAAATAAATTTGTCAAGCAGGAATAGAATTTTCACTGCTAGTATTGTATATAAATATTAACAAAATATAATTTCTTTATTAAAGATGTTGACAAATATTATTTTCCCCACGCAAACAAATTGTTTAACATATATTTAATAGGCTTTGAATATCAGAAATATCTAAAATATTGCAAAATATTCAATTATAAAAATTTAAACTTACGTACATCATAGAATGTCTCAACAACGAAAACACAGGGAAGGTGATCTAGTTTGAATGATGTAACTTTTGGGTGATGTGGATGGTGTAGGTCATTGCAACCTGATTTTAATAAAGGAGATGTTTAAGTTGACGTTTCTCTTTGTTTCTCACGCTATATTTTACTTGGCACCTACTTTAAAAATCTCCAGGAGTAGCGGTATCTTGAAAATATTGTTATGTTCGCAAATGATATTTTACCGTAAAAATTCCAACTAAATACTGGTAATATTATTATTTTATATTTTTCTGTGCTTTTCTTCTTCAATGGTTATTTGAAGTTGACTCAATGTTTTGTAAACATTTTCAGTTTTCCATTTTTAATACATGACATTCTACCTTACCAAGAATGATAAAAACATACGACAAATTTAATTTCAATAATATCCAATCCACTGAAATCAAATCAGGTGGTTACCTCCTTTAAGGAATTTAAATATATTTACATATTTCTACCTACATACATATCTGTACATATACACCTACATACATACGTAATGCCATATAAATCACATTCCCTCATTTGTACTCACTATACTCAGTGTTTCAATGCTATATATATATATATATATATATATATATATATATATATATATATATATATACATATATATACACACATATATATATATATATATATAAATATATATATATGTATATATACTTACCTAAATACTTACTAACATCTTGATTGCTTTACACCTTTGTATGGTACTTTTAATAGGTAGGTGAGGTCACCTACCTATTAATTTTCTCAATTTCTTACTTACCTTAAAACAAGTGAAATGAGTTCGAAGTTAATGAGTTTACTCCTCATTAATATCATCGCCTCCTGATTCCGCCATTTTACACTGATTTCACTAAAGGACATATATATGCCGCCTTTAGCTCTATTAAAATTTAGAGACTCTTTTTCGATTAAAATGGCATCATTCAAATTTGGTCACGGCACCGGTGCTATTCAGTGTTGAGGAATTCTATGGCAAATCTTTAATTTCCAGGGTCAGATTACAACATATGAGATTAGATATGAGTTCGTATTATAAACGTATTCGTCAAAATAAAGGTAGAATCATCTAAATTGCTTGATTAATACGAATATATGAGCTAACATATTCAAAACAGATCGGGCTACTGCAGCACTTAGTTTGGGGAATCAGAATCTAGATCTCAATGACAGCGTCTCCGCCCAAGAAAAATAATATTGACTTAAAAAGAGGAGGTCAACGGCAGGTCTCAGTAGTTTCTCAAGTCTCATTGTTTAGGTAGGCAGTTCCTGTGCGACATTAGGGCTAAAATGTTGGAATCCTGAGATCAATGACAGCGTCTCTGTTTAAAACCCATAATCCTGAATTAGAAAGAGCCTCGAGGCACACGATTTAAGTAGGCAATATTTATGCATCACTAGGAAACCCGGATATATAGATAGTTATATGTGACCAATAGCCACAATTCTAATTTTAAAATTGCATATGCTTAAATCTTATGGCTTGGGCTGGTAGTACTAATGCAATTTCGTGACTGAAATTCGAAGTTCGATGACAGAATTTTTGCTTGAAATTCAAAAAATTAATTTAAAAACTATATATTCTCAAGTCTCCTGGTTTAGGAAGGAAGTACCTATACAGTTTTCAGCCTTAGGCATTGGAACCCGGATTTTAATCCTTTATGTGAGACCCAAAATATTAATATAAAAACGACAGATCCGCAAGTGTCACGATGTAGGCCGACAATAAACCTATGGCATCAGAACTGAGGAGTTAAAAATCGAAATTCAATGACAGAGTTTTCACTTGAGACCGACGATGCCAACAATCTTCGAATTAAATTGTCTAGACATGCATCACACCTGCTAACTGCCTAAACCATTACAATTATATTTTAGGATCCTATTTAGGATATATTTTTAACTTATTTTTTACTTTTTACCTTATTTATTACTTTCTTACTACTTAAAAACAAGTAGAGCAAGTACAAAATTAATGAGTTTTCTCCTCATCACTGAAAATTTCCGTTCATGTACCTTGATTTTGCAAAAGACAAATTTATATCGCTATTGACGTATTTTAAAATGCGCTTGTGCTATTCAGAGTTGTGGAATTCAATGGTATATTTGAAATTTGCATATTCGAATTAAAAGCAAAATAGTTTATAATTTTGTTATAAAGTAGTATTATTTTTTATGTCCCTGCGGACAGTCTCTTTTTGTAAAGTCTAATAAAAAAATAAATAATTTTTTTAAAAATAAAATTATATAAAACGGTAAAAACCCATCTGCAAAAAAATAACCCGCTTAAATTCGGTTGCAATATAATTTTCTTTACTACAGAGTGCGTTTATGCTGTTTTTAAAACAGTTAATAAATAATGTAACGACATTGTAGTTTGTTTGAAGGTTTACTACGAGGGAACCTTCTCGGCAAAGAAGATTTCCAAATTCGAATTATGTGAAAATTCTTTACACATAAGTTTTGAAATAATTGCGTGATTAGATGCAAGTTATTTCATAATTTACAAAGAATTATGTGAATTTTTACAATGGAATGTGGGTACCCATTAAAAGCATTATTTGCAAACTAGTAAGACTGGTTAATTTCCGTGATTCCTCTAAACCCAAATATTTTTTCAGTAGAAAATTTCAACGCAATTTTTCATTTGGAATAAATTTATTGGGTATTTTTTTTAAATAAATTTATAGGCTTTCTTTTTTCCCCACTATTTTTTCGCTAAAATTATCCCGGTATTATAAAATTAATTACTTGAGTTTTAAAACGAAATTCATAAATTTAGTCACCGCGCTCACATCACAAATACGTTTTAAATTCTATTTATGTTATGTACGATAATTAAAATTAATCCAAGTTGCTCTATTTTATATTTTATAAAATGATGTAATAAAATATATTATTACCAACATTCTTGATTAGATATTAACCTATGTACTAAATTAAAGGTAAAATTATACAATTTTAACAGTGTGAGTTTCCTCATACCGTAACAAAACTGTTATGAAGATCGAATGTTATTGTTGGTTATACTGTACGAGCAACTATAATATCCAATCTTAGCAACAGACTTTTAGATTTAAGGCAACTGTCTTTATTCTTGTCGTATTGTCAATTATCGAAAGAAGCATCCACAAAATAAGACAAGGCTGACCTCTGCACACTTACCCTGTCTCAATAATTAATTCTGAAGCAAATACCATGTAAGACAAATAATTTGATTCTCGCCCGGAGAATTCATTAACACGTCGGACGCCTATGTACATGAAGGTGACACTTTCTTATATACAAGGAGTAACGTTCTTTTCTTAATGAATACGTTATCGTGCAATTAAGTAAGAAAAGGTTCGAATGTCGCCCGCATTAGAGTTTCTTCAATAGCTACACTATTATTTTTCACGTCGTGATTGTTTCTGAGGGTCGTAATTTCTTCAATGGAAAATTTTCATTTCCTCTTTTTATCACCAGCAAGTACTATTTCTGGCAGTTTCTAAGGCTTCATTGACCAATTAGCTATTTTAAAGTTTCTTCACTTTTTATACCAATATTTATAAAAAATTCTGAAAATATTTGATGGAAGATAGTACATAGCGGTTTAGGTCTTTATGTTTTGAAAAAAATAATATGCGAGTCATATGCAATATTCAAAGTATGCGTAGAATTTTCCTATATAATTTCATCTCACAAGTGTCTGTGTGTTTAAGGTCGAATATATTAAATGTGCGTTAAATCATTTATTTTAATGGTACGTTAACACAGTTTTGTGCTGATAGGATCGCCTTATATTTTTATTGACACGAAGTTTGAAGCCTAACTTTAACCCCTTAGGGATTGATTTCCTGCAACTTTAATTTACTTTCATTAAAAATACAAACATCCAATTCTTTCTAATTGGTAGCCTATATTATAAAAAAATATTCGACCCAATTTAATAAAATTGCTTAACAATCTAACTATATTATAAACTTTGAACCTTCAGTTCAACCCGTAAGGACTGGTTTGTAAAAAAAACATTGCTATATTATTCTGAATTACTTTATTAATATTTAGGATTCTTTCAGAAAATTTAAAGTTAATAAAAATGTCATATATTTTTTCTCCTTTCAAATCTAGAAACCCCTATTCTCTCCTTACGAATTTATTTCTAAAAAACTTCGAAATGTGTTCATTCTTTTATTTTTAGAGTAATCTCGCAAAATTTCGAGTTAATAGATATGCATATGATATTTTCTCTACAAATAAACTTTGAACCCGGTCTCGTCCCTTTACGGGTCGATTTGTGAAAAACTGTAAAGCGGTGTATAATTATTTACTTATGGGAGTGTTTCTACAAAGTTTCGAGTTAATGGGACTATCTAATTCCATACAAATTACAAATCTCTTTTCACTTCAATACCGGTAAATTTAAAACCTTTTCTTAAACGATTCTTAGGTTAAACAAGATGCTATTTAAAAAAAACTTAACGTTTATGGGGCCAGTAGTTTTGGCTATAAGTTGATATATCAGTAACCTAATAGATTTCTTGTTTTATGGGTACAATCTGTTCTTTTCCGTTAAGTTGTAAATTTAATTTAATTTTATTTCAACATTGCATGTTATAAATATAGTTATTTCTCAGAAAATCATACCTAATTTACAAATTTACGAAAATCATTGCATATTTGTAAGCTTTGGATAAAAACAATAACAGAAAACAAACAGCAGAAAAAAACCCTAAAGATAAAAATTTGGCATCATAATAATCGGTGTTTGGTCAAGAATCACCAAACGACTCGATAACTCTGTTCTCGAAGCGGGCAACGGAGCAGAGAAAAACATTCAAACTGCATTCATCTTGCAATTCCACGTTGATCGATGTAAGACCATGAAAGACAAGTGAATACCGTGGTATTTTTGTGTGCGTTTTACATGAAACTAAGGCTTCGTACTCTTATGTAGAATCAGGGGCTTAAAACTATTTTCAACGAGATATAAAGTGATTAGCAATACAGTAATCTAAATGATGGAAACAAAGCATTTTTACATGGGACTCTTATAAGGATTTAAAAGAATTATATCTCACTACTCATACTATATATATTCCCTTCATAAAAAATGAAGGGAATAAATATAGATGGTAACAATATATAGCCTAAAACACAAATTTAGTAGTCTATTTAACTATTTTTCTTTAGTATGAAAGTAGCTTCAATGTTTGCATTTGAAAAATGTAATGTGAACATCCATTATCACATCAGGCTCCACAGGGATTATATCTGTACGAATGTAGTTCCTCCTAGCTTATAGCTGTCTGCAAACAAGATACGTCACTGCACATTTACTCACATTAATATGAACGTATATTTATATATATATATATATATATATATATATATATATATATATATATATATATATATATATAAATTATAGTAATCGGAGATGCTTTAGAATTCCTAAAAAATTGTTTAAACGTAAACACTCGAGTACCAAACGAAATCTACAATAAAAATATATTTTACGTGATGTTTTTCTAATCTTCTGTACTATGCGATTACATAACATTATAAAAATTATACGATTAGTTAGAAGTATGTCAAACATGTGTCAAATTATTTTTGTACTGACTTTATATTGTAAGTCAATCGTTTACAATTCCGTGTATATTTATTTGCACTACAAATTATAAATGTTTACTTTATCATTTATTAAATATTTAAAATTAATAAATTACTATAAATTGTCAACATATCCATTAATTTAATTTTCAATTAAACTATATTTAGATTGATTTTATTCATTTAAATTTTTTTAATATTTAAAAATGTTTAAATTTTAATTCTGGTAAAAATTACATTTAATTTTAAAATAGATTTTAAATTTAATTTAACCTATTTAATAAAAAAATAAAATCATAATATTAAAGTGTGTATATACATACATTTGTTTAGAGGTTTAAATGTCAAACTTATGAAAATTGACTTACAACAAGTGACATTGCATTATACATTTTCTTATGAAAAATATGTGAACAAATGTTAAGTTCTTTTATGGTTTTAGAGTAACTCTAAAAATATTTAAATTAATTAGTAAGTTCATTTCGTAGTGAGTAATATATTATTTTTAATGACTTTGAAATATTTTATGCGTTAGGAAATTAATTTAATAATATCAGGCTACAAGGTCATGAAATTATTGAACTGGAACATTTATGGTTTGTCCAAAAATATCATATTTATTTTTGCAGGAGCAGTCTCTTACATTTAACCAGAGTTACAGTGAGAAAAAACAAATAGAATGGGCAGATAACCAAACGTGATAACGATATGATGATAAAAGGTACAAAATTTTGAAAAACAACATAAGAGACGCAATAAAACAGAAAGAAAACAAAGAATCTAATTTGATGTCAGGGGTGCGGGTTTGGGTCTAGGAGGAGGGGTAGAATAAGTAAAGAAAAGGATTAATGGAGTGGAATATGGAGGAAATTGAATATTTAAAGTAAAATTAGAGGAGAAATGATTTTTTCAGATGGATTTAGAATGAAAAAAGGGACGTGAAAAATTTGGACAGCACACATAGCACGACATTTTTTTGTGTTATCCTGATCTTAATGAAGAATATTTGTGCAAGTTGGAACGTCTTCAAAATTTATGCATCCGGTATATCTTCTGCCTCAGAAAATGTGATCATATTTCTGAATACAGGTCACTTCTCTAATGGCTTAAGATCCGTGATTGACGCCAACTTCACATACTTATACTTCTTTTAATATATTAAAAAAACCTTATAGCCAATGTTTTCTTAGTGGCAAATTTATATATTTGTCTGCTCACGGCTTTGTGTTACGATCTGAAAGTTCACTCACCCTACTTATTCCTAAACATACTTCTACCACCTACAAAAATCCTTCACTGTCCAAGCAGCAAAAATTTTAAATCACCCGGATCCTGATGTCAGGAAAATGACATCTCTAAATATTATAAATGACGTCTCTAATATAATAAAATGATTACTGATGTCAGGAAAATGAGGTCTCTAAATATTATAAATGACATTTCTAATATAATATAATGATTCCTAATCTCAAGAAAATGACGTCTCTAAATATTTTCAAAGTTCGAGTGAAAAAGTCCTACCTCTCCTGAAACCCTTTCCTTTGTGCCCTTGTCCTTTCCTGTTTATCATCCCAAATCATGTCAATATTTTTTTTTCTCGTCTAATGTGCTATAAAGAATTTTCCTTGTAAAATCTCTTATAGTCTACCAACTAAATTTTAATACCAATTGTTATGGTTGACTGAAACTAATTGCTTACATAGCAGTGCGCCATATGTACTATACATAAAAGATGATAAAGATTTCGACTTAATTAAAAGGACGTAAGTTCTGACTGCTTTTAGTGTTCTGTAGCCAAATCAGGAACTCTTATAGTTTCGTCACGTCCGCCTATTTGTTCATTTGTAGATTACAGATGTTTTAATTGTAGACAATTAGTACTATTAAGCTAAAATTTGGCATGGTTTTACCCTTACAAATATTTAAAATTAAAACAAAATTAAGGAATATTAAGTATCTCTCCTCCATATAAAATCAAAATAATTTTCCTCATACCTCATTATCTTGAGCACGGTTGAATAAATCTTTCTAAAAAGGAGTTACATCAAATATTTTCCGATATTGGAATTTTAAAGCATATATTTATTATTTCGGTGAAAGATATAATGGGTAATATGTTATTAAATTTACAAATTTAAAACAAATATTAAGAGAAGCAAATAATAAACTTGAGTAAAAATTTAATATTTATACACGCCTAAGTTTGTATAGAATGTTGGTAAACTCTTATCAAACAATTTTTTTATCTTCTGACTTCTGATTTTTTATCAACAAATCAGATAATACAAAAGACTATTCGAGTTTCTATACTCACGTAATTAAGATAAACACCATAAATATTAATTTATTACAGATTATAGTTTATTACCTAAGCAAATTTATCACTTTAATATTTATACTTGAAGCAATATTCGACCCTAGTTTAATATTTTTGTGTTTGAAAATAATGCATTATGTAAAGAGTTGAATTTTATTTAAAACGTGGCAATCGTATGTGAAGTGTTGACAAAAATAGTAGCGATATACGACGATACACCAAGAAGTTCATATGTATTGAGCCCAAAAGTAATAAAGATATTTCCGGAACACACGTCAAGACCTCTCACATTTCCTAGCTTCCGCTCCTCATTAATCTTCCATTTCCCTCGGGCCACCGCCCCTTCTTTACCTGTACTTTACCACGTTTATTTGTTTTATGACGACTTACCCACAAAATTAATTTTTATTAGAGTGCTGATTAGAGTGAGCGGCAACAAACTAATTATAAAACAGCAAGGAATAATTAGAACTAGATATAAGGAAATATCGATGTATATTTCATTGACCCTGACCTTTTTATCATTATAGCAACTTTTGTCATGGTTTCATATACGTGAGTTTTTAATTCCCCTATGTCAACCCCGATCAACTTAAACCGCTAGCCTTTGTTGTTGGTCGTCGAAGAGCAAGAGACCTAGATATTTAAAGCCCCTATGCATTTACATAATTTCTCGGAAATCAAACCATGTTTTAATACTCAAGTTGAAGCATATACAAATCGTTTTAATTCTCAAGTTGAAGCATATATAAATATTTAAATATAATAAAATGTTTATACGTAAATATTCACAAATTTTAATGATATTTAACATCATGTAAATATATTGGGTATAATATATACCTAATAATTTTTTTCATTGATTTTCACTTTATCAGCTTTCGCGATAGTAAACAAGCGAAGGAATATACTTCTATTTACGTTTTCGACCATAACTGCAGAATTATTTAATACGAAATATAAAAAAAAAAATTTTAGCAATTATTTAAGTTTTGAAGTTCTTACGCATTATTCCTTAAATTAGATATTCCAAACTTTTTTGTTCCTATCATTATATGTGAATATTTTTGAATGTTCACTTTTAAGACAAATGTTAACTGATATATTTTCACTTTTGAAATACATGTTAAATGATGTATGATCGTTTTTGAGATATACATTAATTGATGTTTACGTTAAATTTCAAGGATCGTCGTCAAAGTTTTCTGAAAAAATGTCGTGGCAATGTTAGTAACATTTTTATACCTTTAACTTTTATTATACCCTCTTTTAATTAATGGTCCCTTATGATGCAGAAAAGTAAAAAAGTGTAGTAATCAAAATGCTGTGCTAGAATAAAATTTTCTACGTCAACATTTTCTCTAAATAACACCTGTAACACACGGAGAGATAAATAGATAGAGGAGACGGGAATTATTCTCAAAGTAATTTTTATAATATAATTTATAAACAAATGATCGAACTACTAAATGGTAAACTAATTTTACGAACTTTTAACCAGCTCTAAAAATAAAAATATAAATTGTATGATAAAATATTCTAAATGAAATTTGTAAAGAATTGTATATTACATAAAAAAGATTTTCTTACTTTTTCTTGTAGACAATACCGGTTACGAGATACAATGCAATTCGACTTTTAAAAAAAAAGGTATGCCCTGTTGTATGTCACCTACCTGATAACTGGACTAAAATAAATTTAACTATTGCTCTCAGATCTGCGCTAAATATTTCACGTTGACTGTATTCATAAATCGCTTTTACTTATTACAAATTATTTTTGTAAAGCAAAATGACCTGTTTAAGTGGATTCATTACGATGTTCTTAAGCTAAGTTTGAACCTGAAAACGTCTGTTTACCACATCTTGTTGGAAAGCACATATATAGCCCTTACTATCTTCTGCTCAATTCCACATATTACCATTACTATAATTAAAAAGCGTTAACTCGGTAAGTAAATTGTTGTTATAACTATAAAGTAATTTAAAGGGAGAATAAAACTTAACATTGGGTATACAACATAAAATTTGTTATAAATCATTTAGTTGAAAAAGTAACTAATTAATGGTAATTACAGCATTATAATCTTTAATTATATCTTATAACTTTATATATTTTTATGAAAACTGTATATTTCTATTTTTCAAAATTGCTCAAGTTTTTATCCGTACGATTGAATTGAATCTTCTTAGTTTTAAAAGATCCCTTCTAATATAACAAAAGCGAAACATTGACGCTTTTTGTTTATTTATTTTCTTACATGTTTAAAAGCCGGAATGGATTTCAACGATATTTTCAAGTAGATCTTATGTTAATGGAAAATATATAATAACACTAAAATGTGCAAAGGAGCAAAGTAGTTAGTATAAACTGTAAAACAGTTTTACACGGGCACAAAATGTTTATTTAATTTTTAAAAATAGTGCAGCCTGTACCTTAAAAATACCAAATTCATGAATTCAATTTTTAAATTGCATTATGTTCCAATCTACCATCGCATAAACAGCGCGGTGCGCCACACTGCACCACAGAAAGTATAAAAATGGTCTGTCAAGGTCTGTCAAGTTATGTTCAAAATAATACTTACCTCTGATTAAAATTAGTTAGGAAAAAGCTTTTTGCATTTTTCTAACTTCACACAAGCGAAACTTTGAGCAAAAACTTGGCTGTTCGTACGTTAATTTAATTTCAAGGAAATTCCTTCTGAACTCTGTATGAAACGATAAATATAATTACGTGTTATTAGCTTTACCCAACACGATCTTATTATTACATGTTTATAATAACTATATAAACCTTTTTTATAGGTACAGTGTCATCCATGATGTATAGTTCAAGCTTCAATAATAATTTCAATGAATGTCACGAATAGAATACAAAAATACTAGTTATCATATACCAACAAGTTTGTGTGTGTGTTATGAGACCGGATAAAATGGTATGTAAAAAAAGAAAGTTTAGTACAGTAACACTAATTTTTGTTTTCTTAAGGCGAAGACAATAATTTATTTTGCACAATACTAATCTGAATGTGTGTATAATATATCTTTACCATATGTGCATTAAGTATTTACTTCCAGTTACCCAGGTATAACATATCCGCACATGGGCACTTTCATGTGTAGGCACATATGAAAGCATATGTTTTTGCTTAAGAATTTCATAAAGAAATCAGCAAAATCTTTCTTCGTTGAGTCGACAACATAACAAAAATAGTTTTTAATTCTGTGGTAGCTTATATCTTCGTTACATTTCTTATTTATTAAGAGTATTTGTCTTTATAAAGCTGTTTAGTAGGTAAAAGTTTTTCCGTATGGTGGATGAATAATGACATCAGGAGCTTACTAAATATTTATTTTGGACGACGCAATGCAAAGTTACCAAAAGCAGTAATAAATAAGGAGACAAAAAGAGTGAATCATGAGTTATTATAAATAATATGATTTCATCTAGAGTATATCTAAGTATGATATTGCTATAATTACCACGAATTTTGCTACTTATCCGTCTGAACGAATTATAATTGATCTTATCTTGTGTTATAATTACTTTATCCTTAGAAATAAATTATTTTAGTATTTATAACCACAAATTACTTACCAATATTGTACTTTGTTTATTTACACTAATGGTAATTTGGTGAATTCAACAAGGGAAAAACCTATTTGTTTTAGTGTTTTATGTAAAGTAGGTCTAAAAAATATATTGCAGAAAGCACCACAAAACTTTTCTCAGAAATAGTTAAATGTAGATATTGGAAATTTGGCGTTAGCATAAATAATTTTAACCAGCATCTATCTAAAGCAGCATATATTATTTAAAAACATTTGTATGTAGATATGGTATCATGTAACGTTTAGTTTATTAGTTTATAGAAAAATTTATAAAAATTAGTAAATAATTTAAGTTCTTCAAAAATTTCACGCAAAATAATTGTATTTATAGTTGGAAAGTTTCATAAATATATTTCCCCCACTCCTTTATGAGTAATACCTGTTTCTATGTTTTATATTTAAATAAGTAAAGAAATGCACTTAATTAGGCGAGAAACTAATAAATGCCGGAACTAATGTAGCGTTGAAAGTATGGCTTTGCGCCTAGTTCATATATATATATATATATATATATTTATATAAATATATATATATATATTTATATATATACCATACTCAAAGGACACATCGGTTAAATATATCCCTTTGGACAAAAACACATGTAAGTGACCTTTAAAGCAATGACCAACGTTTAATTATGATAAATTTCAAAAATATTGCTCAAGAATGGATAAATAAGAAACGATTCAGAGGTAGGGGATATTTATTAAAGTGTCATGGAATTAAAAAAAAATTAAATTACATGTTGATAACTTGAACCGATATTTTTCAATAAATAGGCTACACACATTCTGGAGTTAGTGTGCCACCAATAATAAAAGATAATTGTATTATTAACTCAGTAAATGGATCAAAAAATTAACAACAAAAGAATGGTAAACCGACAGACAATATAGAATCTCGATGTCTTAGTAAGATAGATATCATCAATAATTTTGTCTGGAAAAAACAAATATGACAGTGCCAAACGAACGGCTTCATTCAATATCAGACAAAAAGTCACTTATACCAAGAAGAAATAAATTAGACGCCAAATTCGGTAGATATTTTCAAACCAAATTATGAAACCAACCAACGATATGACGACAAATTGAAAAGATTCTATTTAGGATATGAAGAGATGATATATGTATAAACAACACCTTTGTTCCCAACTTATAAGAACAAAATATCTCAAAAATGGAAAATAATTTGGCCTATGAAACATTTTAACATAGACATCCCACATATCGCTAACCCATAGCATTGAACTTTTGGTGATAAATTTACGAAAATATTTAAATTATTTCAGTACAAGGCTGATTGTCATATCAAAACAATGAAGCAAATTAAGGCTTATGCGTAGGAATAAAAGAACCGAAGGAGCCTCGCCCACATATAAATGAATTTGTCTGAATAAGTACGTGCTTGACATAATTAATTACGTTCTATTCGGCTTAACGTTTCTAAAATCTTGTATAAAACCTTTTTAAAATAATGCTTATATTTATAATGTGGAACAAGATCGACATTTCAGTATAAGTCAGTAATTATTTTAAGATAATAGCATAGACGAAGTACATGAATACTTGATATTCATGGGACAGATTTATGGATAATATCCGACATACTTGTAATTTTCTAGCGATTTCTTAACTTACGCCTCATTTTTATTGTCTATATTTAAACGCACAATTTTTTGATCAAACTCCCATAAGTCACATAATAACTTATTCAATCGTATTGTGTTAAGGACTGCTATGAACTCAGCTTCTTGATAGTTCAATAGTAGAACAAGTCATCATTATGAAAAAGTAACCGTTTTCTGCGATCCAGATTTTGTTGGATTGTCTCTCGATCTTAATATTATGTTGAAAGGTGTCGGACTTTTTGTTTTTATATGTGTATAAGCTCTCACTTTATGGGGACCCATTATGAGGTTCGTCATCTCTACCAGACTTACGGTTAATAACTTTTTCTGTCAACTGTAATAATGTATTTCAGGAGTGCTCCAAAGCGCGAGGTATACTCAACTCGCATTTTGACTCTGTTAAGATTTATCCGAATATAATTTTTTGAACGATGCATTTCAGGCATTTCTTTTAGGATGCACGCGGCGTCTTTACTATTTATTATAGGTCTTGAGTGGGGTACTCTAAATCGGAACCATTTTGTATTTTTGAAGCACATAACCAAAATCGTCCTCCGTTTCCTGCGAATCTATTTTCTAGCCTTCTCCTTTTAAATGATGTAGTATTATTTCCACTTTCTTTAAGTTCTTTACCACGACCTAGGTTTCGTTGTATTACAACATCTTACGTTGGGCTATTAGCAATTATAGCAGAAGATCACGTAATTTCATTTAATTATGAATAATATATTTCTACAAACATATTTAACCTTCTCCTTTTGTTTTACAGCTAAATATTCTCAGGTGACTATTGTTTGGTATCTTTTCCGACCATTTCACCTGAAAAGTTTTATATTTAAGTGCTTGTGTTAAGATACTCTAAGTGAAATAAGCAGCCGAGTTCACTGCTTCAGCCCGATATTGCTTTGACAGATTGGCGTCGAATAGTAAACTGTTTGACTTTTCAACTAGTGTTTGGTTCATTCTTTGGTTTTTGGCCCTATTTTGTTCAGGCGTGTAGCTGGTGGTCGTCTAATATGTAATTCCCTCCAATGAACTTTGATAATTCTTTGTTTATATATTCAAGCTCATCGTCAGTATGATGACTATTAAATTTCAGTATGAATACTATTTAAGCACTTTTCAACGTGGTTTTTGAATTCTTCAAAATTGTCAAGTGCTTCCGACTCTCTATAAGATGTAGGAAAAAATCCTATTTGAATAGTCATATATAAATATCTAAAAGCATTTCGCTCTGCTGAGCGATGTGGCTTCCGTCGGATCACAAATATTTGAATGCACCATGTCAAACATTTTTGGTGTTTAAACTTTAATATACACAAGGTCGTCGCATTACTTTGTTTTCTCAATATGTTACACATGTAACCCCATTATTTTTCTTGGATAATTGCCTACCTTCGGTTTTTCTTACTGATTTCCAAGATCGTTACAACTCAGATGACACAGAGGCTAGTTTCTTAAAAAAATGTCAGATTTTTCAATTTTGTTTATGCAACATTACTAAATATATTTAGTTTTTACATATTATTGACCAAACTAGCTACAGCGAGAGTTTCATTATTTATCTTTATTATGAAGCAACCCTTACTGTTAAATTTTACTCGACCATCATTGTTAATGACTTGACGTTATTGTCAATACTATGGGCCAATTTACAAATTTGTAATTTTTATTTCATTTATAATTTCACGTTAAAACCACAATTAATTATGCACAAAAAGTGCAAAATAGTGTCATAAAAGGCGTATTAACAATATAAAATTTTGCATTTATTTAAGTTATTCGACGGTGGGATACTCATTTAAAAAATATTTAGGTATTACGGATACCTATTTTTTTCGATGGCAATTTTTTTAAAATATTTTATTGCAGAATTTTTATTGATAAATAGTATTATTATCAATCTATATATGACACTCAATTATTTTCTTAGAATATTCTATAAATACTGAAAGTCGCAGGCAAAAAATTATGTGCATATTATTTTCTCTTTATTTGCCTGGTCGATGGTGTAACTATTTTGCAAAATAACAACTACCAGTAGTAAATATCTTCAATTACGGTTGATTTGTGAAATAATTCCATTTATCACCCTCAGAACTCATTACCAGATTCTGACATGGTCGATGCTGTTGTTATTTTGCAATATACCGGTACTAATATCTTGAATCACGGTTGAGTCGGTTGATAACGGTTGATCTATTAAGGAATTCAATTGTCATTTCCGGAATTTATCACCAGACCCTGACTTGGTGGCTTATGTAGTTATTTTGCAATGTTAGAACTATCAGTAACAAATATTTTGAATCACAATTGATTTACTACCTTCCTTTAAGGAGTTCCCCAATTCATCTTTAGAACTCAACTTAAGAGCCTGACCTGGTCCCTGGTGTAGTTATTTTGCAAAGTAAATACTACCAGTAGGCAAATACCTTAAATCACAGTCGATTTATTACCATACACTGAGGAGTTCTATTTTTCATCCCTAGAGCTCATCATCAGAATATCACCTTATTGACATGGGACCACCTTGCCTGTATACTTATTTTTCGTGTTTTGTCGAGGAGTGGTGATAAAATTATAGATCATTGCGGAAGTATTCCTAAGTGTTTTTGAGAAATATCGATAAACTTTCTATAGACATTTCGTGAAAGTTCCATAGCCATGAAGAACAATTATAATTTAATTCTAAAATACAGTGCAATTTATGGGTGAAGACGCATATTTGGAAATCAATTCGAAGAGGATCAATAAACCGATCAATGATTCTAATTGTTTTCTTTATTTAATTGCAGCGATAATTTTAAAATTGAGAATAAAATAACTGGACATGGACAGTTCCTGCGGACGACGGCTAGTCCTTGTATTGAGAGCCTTCTACATAAGACAGCTTGCTACGGTAACAAAATCCTGCACTCGTAGTAGCCTTTAAGTTACCATCTGAAGGAACTGTGGAAGTTCACGAGATTGATTTGGTGTTTCCAGGTCAGTGAATATAAATTATAGACGTATTGTCGTTAGTAGTAAAAGGAATTTTTAAAATTTAAATACTTTTTTGGTAATCAATAATAATACCGTTACTTACTTACTTGAACTGAATATTTCATAATTTATTCAATCAGTTTTTCCGAATGATGTCTGTGCTATTTTACACTCTTACGCCATAACAAGGGGTTGATGTGGCGTGGGGGTGTGGTGTGGCGTGATATTATCTTAAATTCACTAGTTAAAATGCTTATTTCGGATGAGAATAAAGATTATTATAATCTTGTTTTAGATAACTGCCCTAATTCCAGTGTAAAATAAATTTATATATTAATACGTAAACGTCGAAAATTAGGATCCTTTTTTTGAATTTTTTTTTAAAAGGAGGAGAACGAAAATGAAAAGATATCGTGTGTGCATATTGTTGTTTAGGCAAGTAAAAAATAAAGTAAATACACACGCGGTTCCAAAGGTACTTTCATTTCATTAAGAAATGGAAACTTGAAAATTGTGATTGTTAATTCCATTAAGAAATGGAATCTTGAAAATTTTGGATGTGGTTTTACGAACTTAGAGTTTAGATTTCGTAGTGCTAAACATATCGCATACAAAGTTACTTTACGTGATACATTTACTTAATTTTTTCACAAAGGGAAAAGTTCCTTTACCGCCATAAACACAAGCTATATTTTTAATGCATTGCATCAGGTATGACTTTTAAATGATAAGACGGTATAAGAATTATCAAATAATTATTTCGATAATTTTCCTAGTTACAATTCATTGTTTCCTGTGATCTATTTTGGAGCTCAAATTTAAGATGTAGGTTCATTTGGAATACATCACTTCAAGAGATACAATATTTTTTATCACAGAACAGGGCCAATGACATCTACGTAAGGCCGTTCACCACATTATGCGCAATTATATTTTTATAACATTGATACTGCTGTTGGGCATGCACTGCGTGGACAATCAAATCAATCGTGCAGTAATATATTTGATGCGTAACATTTCTATCAAATTGGAATGCATTAAATACTTCCTGCATTATATTACTGCAGTAAAATGTTATATTTCTATTACCGTTATTTTTTCCACAGTCTATGGGAAGCTACACTTCGAGTAAAATATGTTTTTACAGTCAAAAATATTTCAGTTTTAGATTCATCATCGAATCTGTTGCTGCAAGTTGCAAATAAATTCATTTCTATAGTTATTAGTTTACTCTTATGTTGCATGATTTTTAAATTTATCACAAGGTTACAATTTTTACATATCTAACTCAAAAAATCTTGAAATAAAAATCCTTTTTCGGTTTTATGTCTTAAAAACCTTTATTTTTTAATATTTCGAACATTAACTTTCTTTTCAATCTACAAAATTGTGAGTTATATATTAAAAATTATTTAAGTTAGTAAAATATGTTTAAAACATTGTTACAGAATTGAATTAGTAGTGTAAATAATTTTAAATAAAAATATCAGCTACATTCAAGCCTGTAAATAAAAATATAAATCTTGACAGTTATTAGGTGCTGCCATCTAGGGATAAATATTAGAATCAATTCTTCTTACAAATCTATTTTCATATCCGTTAATATTTCCGATGGAGATACTAGGTGGCACGTTAATTTGTTTCATAACACAACGAATACGTCCACTGTTACATAGGCCAGATATGAAGTTTTGCAATATCTATAGTATTGGACTTTAATTAGAGACGAATTTAGCCTTTTCTTAGATTTTGTTCTTGCAGTGGATAGTTGATATGTGTATATGTATTGAAATTATAGGAAAGATAGAATTGGTCTATTCTAAGGTCCGAAATGTATAACAACTCAACTAATTATTCGAAATTTAACTCGTATGTCAATGTAAATATTGTAAGAAGAATTATTTTTCGTCTCTATTTAATGGTTCTAATAGAAGTATGTATAAAAATTATATGAACGCAATGTCCATTATACAATAATTAGGGGAAAAAAATTTAATTTATTATAATGACTTACACAGTACTGATCACAGAATAGAAACTATCATGCGTGGTGTTCAGAAATTATTATGCATGTATAGTTAAATTAAAAGAACATGTTAATAAAATAATAATGAAATTTTTTTATAGTAAAATTAAAACAATCATTTATAAAATTGAATTCCAAGAAAGTGGGGTTGTCACATTGCCACGTTTAATGACTCTGTATGAAAATAATAATATAGATATTACTATTGGTATTTGTTAAGCTGTATGTTCAGAAATTCTAGATATTCGAACATAACTTAAATTACACAAATATGTTGCAAAAGATATGATGCATGGACAATATGGTGTATTTAATGAAAATTCTGTTTGTATAAGAGATGTTAAATAAACAGAAAATTTAAAAAAAAACATTAATTAAATCACAAGAGAACTACAAACTGCATTATACAGAAGGCATAATAATGTTGTTAACGTTGATGTTTGAGAAAAATTACTTGACATTCGTTGTGTCGCGTCGAATAATTAGATTGCGATTGTAATGTTTGACACTGATTAATTTTATTGCCATTTTAATATTGCAGTTTTGCAATACAATTAAAAGTAACAAATAGATTTATAATGTAAATAGGATATAACATCGTAAATATAAAATTAAGCAATGGAAATACTGACGAGAATCAAAAAGTTTAGGTTGACGATGAACAGAGAATTTTTTTAAATAATCGTTGTGCCAGATCAACTGAAGCGATATGGCGTAATCGTGAATTTGTAATGCATTTTCAACCACACTCTATCATTGTGCTTCATATTCATTCATCGCGTAGACATAAAGTTTACATTAATGTGGACAAGAACGGAATGCAGTTGAAAATATTAAAGAAACTAAATTATTACCATTCTTTGTAATAAACTAAAACAATTCATCGGTCAATGTATATTAATATACAGAAATTTCTTTGCCGTAGGTTTGGAAAAACAATAAAAAAATGGAAGAATAGAGTACATACTGTTGACAAAATGTATATAGTGTATCCAAAGTACGTAGAGCTTTTCCATTTAGATTAAATACTATTCCATCTCTCAACTTATAAGGGGAATTATAATTATATACAAAAAAGAACTTATAATGGAACTGTTTTCAATACACTTAATGAAACGTGTTACGCTTGCTGGATTACTTCAAACGACAATGAATGGCGACAGTGTTTAAATAATGCAAAGAAAATCAATTCGCTGCAAAAAAATGCGTCATTTATTTGTTATTATGGGGCACTGAATCTATCAGAAAATACTTTAATATTGTTGTTTGAACTGAAAGTAAGTTTTTAAAAAGATTTTTTATGCGAATTCAATGAAGAAATTTCTTATAATAGGTAACTACTAGAAATTAGTAGTAATTGGAAAGGTTATAATTTGATGTATCAATTACTTAGATTCTTATTCCAACGTTAATGCCAAAATTGATTGAAGTAGATATTTTTAATCTAATCCAAGCAGGGCTACAATTTAACGAACTTCATCAAAAAGCTAACATGGAAGAGCGTGCCTTTATTGATCGCCTTATTTGTGAAGTATAGGATCTTGATATTGGCTCAAATAGATTTTGCAATTACGCAAAAAAGTCTCATCCAGTTAATGGTAAAACGTAGAAGCTAACTGCGATTGTTTAAAAATTAAGTTTACTTTATGTTCATTGCATTGTAAGTCCCTTAAGTACGCCACTCAGTTCAGCACTTTTAATTGCAGGTAGAAACTTACATGTTGTGTTCAAATTGTTCATTCCAATTTGAGAAACTTGAGTAGCCAATATTGCAGCAAATAGTGACTATGAAAAATACATTAGTTTATTTTCATTGATTACTATGAATGAACTATCCATATGCCCACTTTGAGTTTTGAAATTTGTATACCGATTATTTAGCGATTTGCATACGAATGAAGCTAATAAAAATATAATAAATTTGACGTAAAATTTTTGTTTTGTGTAGTAATTTTTGATACTTTTTCCTATTATATATAAATCAGGTGTAATAATACTAAAACATTACCTTACAAGATGGAATGAGTTTGCTTAATTTCATCACGTTAATTCAATTAATAATATGAGGGTTGTAACATATGAATTAGAGTGTGTCGAAGTTTTAAAAGAATTAAGAGTAACGGCAAAGTATGACAATTTTCATAGTTTGTTGAAAGAATTAAAACCAAAACAATTATTACTTGATGGCAATAACATAATTAATGATATTTATGCAAACGTTGTCAAAAATATTTCATTACAACAGTTTTTAAATTCATTCGTTTTAACACTAAAAATTAGGACTTCGCTTTAAAAAATAACGATATATCAGTTGACAAAAAAAATTATCACATGTATGATAATATAATGTGATGGTAATGATGATGGTGATAATGATAATAAAATCTACAATTATCCGAGACAGTTTTTAAGTGCTGTATGTGTAAGTAGATTAACACAAATTAATTAGATCAAAAAGTTAATTGACTTTTTCTTGTCAACAGCAATTTTAGTACAAAGGAATATATCGATCGAACAAGAAAGGGTATCAAGTATTTATATAAATATATTATTGATTGCAAAGTATTAACTGAAATTCCATCAAATAAGCATGTTTTGATACTGCGTATAAATTTTACTCATTCCAGTATCAGATACAAATTGCCACCATTTCTTGTCTTCTTGATTATAATTAAGGCCTTTGACTTATTTGGTATTTACAATTAAGATCAATGTTTGAAAAGTTGGAATTTTATTAAGGCAACCAATTTTAACGCATGATATGTTATATGCCACATCAAATAAAGTTAGGTTTTCCGAATGTTTGACATTTTACATTTTTAAACATAGGGAATCGAGTAATGTCGATGTTAGAGTTTTAATGAAAAAGATAGTTTATTCTGAAGGTTTCAATCGTTGAATCCACGTTATAAAATGAATTAGTCATTCCTTTCAAATAAAATCATCGTCCATCTTTATTTTCTTTTGTCATGAAATTATACCGTATAATAATTGAATTATTGGCTTTAATAGAATTTTATTTCTTTACTAAATTTTTGTGGTATATTCTCATCCTTCCTTTACTCTTCCTCACTCTTTTCCCCATAGTGTGAAGATAAGGATTAATAATTAGCACAAGAATTAATACCATTATTAAATGGTATGGGAAAAGCAAGTCAATTTTATTCCTTCACAGACACAATTATTTGAATGTTTCGTACACAGGCGATACTAGTTGGATATTATTACAACGGTGAATATAATTTTAATTAGTGAATAGAGATTTAAAGTAAAGTTATTTTTCCAATAACAACTTTTAAATATTTTTTTTTACACCTCAACCTCTCTTTAGGATTGTCACAAAAATTAAGGGATTTGCTCGTTATATAATAAAGAAAGTAGATCATATACGGCAACCACAAACATTGGTCAACATAATTGGAACCAAGCATCTTGAAATTGATTGTTATTGTCTGCATTATCCCTTACGAATGATACGCCTTTATCACTACATATATTTTCTTTCAATGATTAATGAAGAACAAGCAATCATCCAACCGAGTGAATTCATTTTCTTACTGCATGACGAAACACTTTCTTAAAGTAACAAAAGTACTAAAATATTTTGGAACCCCAAAAAGTATCGCACATAGCTATTATTGTATGAGCAAGTTTTGTAGTTCACAAGAAAAAAAATTAATTTTGAGAGGCTTTGAAAACTGCCTTCGAAAAATTCCTTAGATTTTCGCTTGGTAAAGTTAAATATACTGCTATCAAAATGCAATTGTGTGGAAGTGAAATTTCTTTAAGCGTTGGTAAAAGAGACTTGTGATGTGGACTGTATACATACAATTTTTTATATAAAACGTTATCGTAACGCTATTTATCGGCAACGCTAAAAATAGACAAAGTGTCAAAAAAGAAAACAGAATACTGGGATTACAACAAAATTATGCTAACAAAATTATGTTAGGAAATAAATTCACGAGCGTCATTTTAATGCACGTATCTTGACTTTTATCTAAATATTAATCACATGCGTGTTGATTATTGGTCTTATTGATGTTTATGACAAGCAATTCTTTTATTAGAAATTATAAAGTTTAAATAAATGATATTTTACACTACCAACTTTAAGGTGGGCTTTTAATTTTGTTACGGGTTTCTGCGTATCTTTAGTTGAGAAAAACCATACTAATGTCGAGTAATAATGACAGAAAGTATTAGGTGATGTTAATGTTGAGTGCTGTACTTTAGTTTATATATTATATTCATAATTTTTATCCTATAAACGAAGTGAAAAATTCCAATGGTAATAGATTTTATTAAATATGTATTAAATTTAACAATACAATGAGTCCACAATTGTATACGGAACGACCCTGCCAGCGATATTTTCAAGATATTTTATGAAGTAAATTCACGATCATCATTTTAATACACGTAACTTATACATATGGCATGCGTGTTGCTACGAAACCAATCTCTTGCAGCTAGCGAGGACATCAACGCCCGGGAATCGCAACCTACCCAACACGCCACAGAAAAAACAGTTGTTATTTATATTCGTTAAAATGAAGGTATCAAGTCTTTTTTTTAAATAAAAGGTTTAAACATTTAGTAAATTGAAAAAATGTAAAAATATTCGTTTTGTATAAAATCCTTAATAACAATTTGTAAAATTTTTTTCACTTTTATTTCATATTTTCTTTTACTTACCTTTATATGGTATGGGTAAAAATCATAAGCAAAAATTACAATTATATTCATACAAAATTTCTATGAATCCTAAAGCAATTACACTTCCAATTTAGGGATACGTTCTATCACATACCATTATAGTTTTTTTATGAATTCTTTTAATTTTTAAAAGGATTATAGTAATTTTCAGTGACCAAACTTAATATGAAATTAGCTCGATTGTTGATTGTATTATCATGAAAAAGAAGGCATAATAGAAGCTAAGAAAACGTAGGTGAAATTTACTATAAGAACTTATTTTTTGAAATATATGTTCAAATTAAATGTAAAAGTTACCATATAAATATTTATCCGTTTATAAATATGTATGTATGTGTTTGTAATTAAAAACATGTCAATAAAGCAATAGACGTAAATTAATTGATAAATAGTAATTCATGTTTAAATCATACGTAAACCTGTAACATATATTTTCAAGTTCAAACTTTCATATTTTATTACCCAGGACGGAACGGAGGAGGTACATTCGTTTAGGGTGAGAGGATGTTTGTTTGTTTGTGTGTGCAATCCAATGTTCCCATTTACCCTCAAAACGGTTTGATCAATTTAGATACGGTTTTCTGTAAAATGTTTAATTCATTGGTAATAGTTCGCAGATAGCTGTTACTTGATTACTCACCGGGCGGCGCCACAAAAACTAATTTGTTACAAAAGAATATTCCCATTTATCTCCCAAACGGTTTAACCGATTTAAGTACTGTTTTCTGTAAAATATTTCGTATTAATCGGTGACAGGTGTTGTGGTGATTACGTACCAGGGAGCGCTGCAATAAACATTGTTGCAAATGAATTTTACCATTTATCTCCAACGGTTTTATCTATTCAGACACGGTTTACTGCAAAATCGGGATTAATCGACTGTGGTTCTTAGATATGTGTGAAACAAAAGAGTTAGTTCACCAGAGGGTGCTGCAACATTTTGTTGCAAATGAAAGCTCCCAGTTTTCTCAAAAACCGTTTGACCGATTTAGGTACGGTTTTCGGTAAAAAATGTGTGATTTAAGGATGAAAGTTATTAGTCATGTGTTAATGTGTTAACTTGTAGGGGGCGCTACAATAAATATTTTTGATTGATCTAGATTAACTACTTCGTGGCTTTTCTTCGGCTTCGTCGATGGGTAATCCACATAATATATTTCTTAAGGACTCTAATTCTTCCAATGCTATGCTGTTGTGTGGATTGTTGAAGAGTTTTCTTTGACTTAGATTAGTTATTACTATGCCATATAAAGATTTTATATTTATATCGTATTTTATTAAGAGCCGCATAAGCTTGCCCTTTGACTAATGTTTTTTAGAAGCTTAGTATTTAAGACTAAAAAGCAAAATTAAAAATGCTAATTAAGTCCTGTCGTGGGCTAAAACGTTTTAATCAAAAAAATGTAAAAACTATCCATAAAAATGTTTATCTCTATAAACTTTTTAATCAAAAAATATAAACCAGAATGTAAAATTAAAAATATAAAGAAATCCACGATGATTGTAGTCGTTGTAATTGGAAAACGATTAAATATTTTTTTTAACCCCCCGACCAAAAAAGAGTAGGAATCTATTAATATTATTACAAACCTAAAAAAATGCCCTACCTATGCCTTACATTTTTTATGCTGTTACAATGTAATTGATACTGGGAACTGAAAAGGCAATGTCCGCACCGACGGATTTTATTGGGTTTGTAATTATATCAATAGCTTCTTACTTTCTTTTAGTCAAGGGGTTTTAAAAAAAATATTTTATCGTTTTTCAATTAAAACGATGATAACCGTTGTGGACTTTTTTCAAATTTTTAATTTTGCTTTTTATCTGTTTTCCATAATGACATAAGGAAATTAAATTTTCTTTAACATTAAAATTTTATTATATATAATTGGACTTCCAAAGACACTATAGCTTTTAAAAGATTTTCATATTTTAAACAAACTTTTTCCTCGACTCAGTCTGGACGCGAAATCTCATTTCCGCACGGCTTATGATAAGTAGGAAAGTTAAATGCTTAACGCTGAAAAAGTTTTGAAACAGATAACGCTATTTCGTATTACCATACGCGTAATAAAAACATTTCTACCCTCTTGAAAAATAATTAATATCAGCACATAATGCCGGGGGTAAGATTTTACTTGCCATATAATGTAACTGAAAATTTAGGCGCGTATTTGTTCATCTAAAAATTTACGCGGCAATCCCCTCTTTATTCAGTTCTATTGTATAAAATGTTTATATATTTAACGTTTCTTCCTATTTACAGATATCGTTTAAAGAGTACATGACAATTTCTTCTAATTTGGTAGGAAGCGATATATAGGTATTACAGTCCCGTTATATAGGCATTCAGTGTTATATTGAGAGTATATTGCACAAAAACTCCTCGCGAGTTCGAAAATATAATATTATTCGAATATGTAATTTCTTCTGTCTTGTCTGTAAGTTCAAGAAACTTCATTTTGTTTATTGGAAATTTTAAAGTGTGCCAATGTATATAAGTAGAACTTTTGTCATTTCTCAATATAAACAAAAAAATATTTTCACTGAAAAAGTAAAATCAAACATTTTTTGTGCATAAAAGGGACAATAAAACACGAGAGGGTATATATATATATATATATATATATATATATATATATATATATATATATAAATATATACATAGAAATGACATTGGAACTAAATAGGCATGGTCATATTTTCAAAGGTATGAAAAATAAGTACTGGTCCTGATAACGTCTTTCAAATATAAAATTAATTTTCAAGTTTGAAAAAGTTAGATATCTTATAAAACAGAGACTCATTAGTAAAAGTTGATGCTGTGTTTGATTTTGATTGGAATTTTAAGGGGGTAATCTAAACCCAAGTGAACTAAATATGTGAATCCAAATAAAGATTGCACGGTTTCTTAAAATTTTTAACATTTTTCGTAAATAAATTGACTGCACTGGCCATATTTTAATCTAATTAAGACATGCCATAAATTATAATTTGTGACCTAATTTTCTAAGTAGCTGCCAACATTGTTGACAATAACCTAAAAAGCTGTGTAATTGAAAATATGCCATTTAATTGAGGAATTTGTATAAGGGTAGTAACGTGGAAATTGTTTTGGCATAATATAGATTGGATCACTTTTTACATTGACGTTTCTAGCTAAAAATTAAAAATATTAGCAATTGTAAGGTTGTAATACTTTTATTTATTTTATGGTCATCTACACTAAAAAAATTAAAGTAAAAAAAAATCTATCGTTTATAGTCCGTAGTCGGTCCAGTCGTGCTCGTATTTCTTTAGATAATTTATAAAATAATTATACGGTTTAAATTGTATAATTTGAGATATGACGAAAATATGCCTAATTAATAATGTCATATATTTAATTCACGTATGTAATGTGTGTTAATAAATAATGTTACATATGTTGAAAGCGTCATTAGTAGAATTATGCGTAAGATAAGGATTAAATTTTTATGTTTAATGATACCGATAATATATATATATATAGATAATTATTCTGTTCTTGGTATATAGATAAATATTCTGTTCTTGGTAAGTCTAACCATTATATTATTAGGCAAAAACTGAAAGTAAAATTAGAATGTTTAACATACCTTATGCATTAGTCTTAATTCCTTCTTCTTTTATTGATCCTGCGTGAATAAAACTTTAAAAAATATATCTTAATTAGACAAAAAAACTATAGTAATTTAGTAATCATTATAATTATTAAATAGCAAGATAGATACTAAAAACTATGTAAAAAACTAAGTAACTACTATAGATACTAAAGACATAACACTAAAAATAATATTTCAAAAAAATTGGAAAATTGGAAAATATTATTTCATAAACGAAATTATCCTTATGCTTGCAATAAATGTCAAAGTTTATACCTTTCATTAGTAATTTTAAAAATGAGTTACTTATTAAGTACTAGGCATTTATAAAATAGTAAATTATAAATTACATACAGTAAAAACTCCCTTAATCGAGAGACAAATCTAAGAAGAAAAGCAGTGATAAAATAAATTTACTAATAGCAATAAGGATTAGAACATATAGCATTATAACACTTAATAAAATAATATCAAAGAAAAAAAAGTTCCGACAAATATGTAATTTTATAGCAAACATTTGAATCCCTTTCTGTGTTCTATTTTCACATGACAATCATGGTAAATAAAAATGTCAATTCTCCTAATTTAAGGGTTCTCACTGGTTTTCTTCCCATATCGTTAACTTACAATGAAGGAACTTATTTTTACTTTGATATCATGATTCACGGCAGGTTGTTTCACATAGTAAGGGCATCGTCTTTCTTTCATCGACGGCTTTCGGATTATTTTCGGCCACCCCATAATTATAATTTGCACTTTTTAATTTTGTATGCCTATTGATCTTTAGCATATAATTTTTTTCTGTTATATAATAGTTCCCAAGATGTAGACATCCTAATATCGCTACCTAGGAAAACCAATTGACTTAGAGACTTAGGTCATTGAGTACTAAACAACAGACAATCAAAAAATAGCCATTTATTATAAAGGATATCAGAAGTTGAAAGCAAAATGATTGGGGTATAAAAATTACCACCCTCATACATGAAGTACGAAACTAGGTACGTATAAAATTTTGTCTTTTTATTATATGTACAATGTGTTCCATTAAAATAAATAGTTCACTCATGGTGGTTGTTGATTAAATGAAATAAGTTTTAAATATTATCAAACTCAATACGGTACAGTATCAAGTGGAATGTAGCTATTGCATGTAGTTTTACAAAATTCATCGATTTTCCATCAAAACTGTGAATGTAAAAATGGGGCAAATTACATTTCAAACAACGAGTGTCTTTTTTTCTACTGCGCAACATAAATGGAACTCAATAAGTATTGGCACATCTAATTTATAATATTGTCAAAACCGATATTGTTGAAATATCTATAAAAGAAAAATTATTACTATCGTAAGCACTACTGAATCTTTAACTTGGTATGGTTTAATATGCATATCGTTTGTTTGTAACATAAAACATTAAAGCGTACATATATGTAAATCGTATTACATAAACATCGTTATTAGAAATAGTTTTTAAAGTTGTTTAAATTTGAAAAAGAAATGTTACTTACTAACTAAATCTCAGACCTATTATTTATTTGTAGTATTAAGTATTTTTGCTTTTATGCTTGTAATAAATTCTGATAATTAAAACTTAATTGTAGGAACTAAATGTTTATCGGTATAAATAAAATTTATGTGCTGATTTAAAAATATACATGGTTTTTGGTGACACTTTTTAAGTAAATTTTCATTGAAGTCGAATAAATACCACTTACTGAATACCAATTTACATTCTGTCAGTACAATATTAATTGATCGGATACATCGAAATTGTTTGTTGTCATATGTACTAGTACTATCCTAAAAGTAACGACGATGAGTTCGTCAGTTTTATCACTTGTTCTCATTTACATGACAAAACCATCAATAACTACCCACATTTCGATTGCAAAAGCAGGTGTTTCTTTCAGCGTTTGTATTTCAAATTGTGGCAATCGTCAAATTTCATTTAGTTTAACCTGCAAAAAATATATGTTACAGCAATTTAGTACTTTTAAAACTGGAACAAAAACTTATAACGATGATACAGAATTAGTTCCCGATAACGAACAACAATTAAAGAATTGGTGAAACACAAAGGCAATAACAGAATAAGGCCGGCATTCTAATTTTACTCAACCGACATATTTAATATTTGATATGAATATGTGACATGTTCAATATTTGATTAATTATCTTATCCATGATTTTAATCGCTTATTATTTCTACAATTCCAATATGCAGTCCGTATTTTCTGTATGGGGATGATAAAAAGTTAATTGTAGCTTTTGGCTGATATTTCTAGATTTAACGATCATATTAGGTAAAAATATATATCCAAGTGGCAACCTTTATCTAACATTGAAACATGAACATTGTTTTCATGAAATGTATAATTATCGACTTTCATCTGTTATATATAACATCTCTTTGAATGTAGTTTCCAGAAATGGAATACATGTAATTTGTACATCAAAGCAAAAATTTGAACAAAGTAAAAGTTATTATATTTCAAAACTTTTTTTTGTGATGAAAATGAGCAAAGAAAAATAACTGCAAAACTTACTTTTAATGACTCGCTACTAAACTGTAGTTACTGCCGTACGTGATTTGTTCTGTATCACAAGTGCCTTAACTCAGCCATCACTGTCTACATTATCTCTATTATTGATAGCATAAAGTCACAGATATATAAAAGAGAAATGTCTCAAGATCAGGAACAAAAATGAATTGTGTTAGCCACCGATAATCAAATTACAGCATATTCGAAACCAGCTGACACGTAGCCTGGAGGCTCAATCGGATCTGAAGAGATTCAAGATGACGTGAATTTATCCGGAGGCTGAAACGGTGAATTAATCTAATATTTAGGAGATGCGGCTTATTTAATCAAAGAGCGCCGCTGGCGATATCAACGATATTATCAGCGAAATATAATCGAATAAGCTACTCGTCAACATAAATTGTGCTGCTCACAACTTATGTTGACAAGTAGGCATTTCTCCGTCTATATACTCATCTACATCAACAATATAAAAGAAATTATCTAAATACAATTTACGTTCCAAGATGGCTCTAATATATGGTTGTACTTTTTACCTGCAATCTCTTACAACTTAAGTATTAACATCATTACAATTTAATGAAATGAGTTCGGTTCCTTTCTACTTTAAAATTCTTATGTGTCTCCGTAAATTTGACATTAAATGTCATATCATTTTGCTATACATTCTCATAATCACAATAGCATTATATTTTAAGGAATTCTTGAATAGCCATATTAGTCAATTAAATTCAATACGGCATATTTGGTACAGTATATTTTAAATATAATATGGTATAAGGAAAACAGATCACAGAATTAAGGAAACATATTACAAAAAGTATTCAGTGTGGGTCCGAGGGTCGCCTAAATTATTTGCTATAACTAATCGAAAGATACACGTAATCCATACACGCATCAACGCATTGAAATCGTTAGAGCTATATACACAAACAACTGTTCCTACCTATAACACTTTCATTCATTACTACATCAACGTAATAACACACAAGTAATGCTAGAACCTAAAAAATATTACCTCTATTATATATTATTATCCGTAATTCGAAATGTGTTTATATTTATGTTTGCGTAGATTACGAAGTAAAAAGATTGTGTAATAAAAGTAATGTATGGAGAAAGAATATATTATAATTACTCAGTTAATGATTTTATGTTAGGTTTGTAAGTCGATTAATAAGAAAGTATTTTATACAAATATATTTGACAAATAACTTTAATTTTTATAGTTAGAGAACTATGTAATTTTGAAAATTGAGTTATGCATTGTTCCGCAATCAATATTTGAAATAAAAACGATATGACGTTCAATTCGTAATCAACGTCATTCATAGTCCTATAACCTCTTATAAAGTTTCATAATATTATTCATGAGAAATTGTTTGTGGGAAGTTTCGTCTATAACTTTTAATCTAAAGAAAACTTTTTAAGCTAACTGAACATATATAGCCATTTATTTATTCTTTAACTTTGTTATTGTGGGAGTATAAGTAATAAAAGAGACATACTAGACTGTGAAAAAAACAGATGAGATGTGGTAAAGAAACGAGGATAACATTTTTGTCGTCCAGTTATTGTTTACTTTCGTCTAGCTTTAATTATTACAACAAAGGAAAATAGACGGTTTATGTAAATATATATATATATATATATATATATATATATATATATAATTATATACCTACTAAATTTAAGGGTTCAAAAGCAGAAGTTGAAGGTCAAGTTCAAAAGGTTGTAGTATTACTAGTCGCAATATTAATAGCTATAAGTAATTCAAGAAAATATTACAGTCAATAAACAATGTGCAGTAACTATGCAGGCAATAGTGTCTAATCTCTAATGCTCCACACAACAACATAAACTTGTAAAAACCACCTTTAACTTCAAATAATTATTTTGATATTCTATTTTGTCAAAATATTCTATTATAAAATTACCGAAATCAGAGGTCGAAAAACTAAATAAATATAAGTCATATGGTATACATATGTGATGCATCTTAAGTTGTTATTAAACTTATCTGAACAAATATTACATGAATATTTAGCATAAGCACGGCCCAAGAAAACGTTGATTTTAATTCACAGTCTGGGAATTTTTTTTCCAAATGAAGAATGCAAACTGAATACATAAATTTTCGCAGGAAAATATTTGTTTGGTCTCTTTTGTGTTATTGTTTAATTTTCATGTAAATTAAGAAACTAAAAAAACTTGCTTGAACTGTAAACAGATGTCGACATGAGATTAACCCTCCTGATAGCTATAACACTAGCACAAAAATTATTATATATATATATATAAATATCTATATATATATATAAATATTTATATATATATATATATATATATATATATTTATATACATATGCATATGAATTTTTTTTTATAACACAAAAATTTGATCGACAGACAAAAAATTTGAGAAAGGTTTAAAAATCCATAATGTTATCAAATCTTATACTTACCGGTGATATCAAATGACACTTTTTTATAGATACTGAACAACTCGTCATTATAGATACTGAATAACTCGTCATTTTGCAAAGTTTCGGAACAATATTTACGCGCCGCGATCGAAACTTGATTAGCGGCAGTGTTCCAACCTTTATACATATCGAGGCGTTACGTGCCAAGTCCTCTTGGCAAATTGCTTTTATATATAAAAGCAATTTTCCGGATTGCCGGAAGGAAAAACTATAGGAAAAATTATTATTATATTAAATTGTGACTCAAAAAATATTATGTTTAATGAGTTATTAATGAAACGCAAAGTACAAAAATCATGTAAAAAGCCCTAAATTTGAATTACAAATAATTCGTAAATTTTTCTTGGGTAATGGTGTGCATTTTAACAAAAACCTTAAAATATGATACACCTTCCACATTAAAGGTTTAACTACATATTAAGCAGGTTTTTATTTCCTAGGGCATCAATGATTATATTTAAGAAAAGCATTTGTGTTGACCAATACGCCTCTGGGCATTTTGGCCCTCAATGAGAAGGATTAATAAATTTATTATACGTAAATAGATTAGAAGAATGATTAGTTATAATGATTATATAATAAAGAGGCTGATGTAAAGAAATTATAACATTCCTAGTAGACGTGAGAAAAACTTAACTAGTGTTCAATTGTATACTACTATGCAGCTCCAAATTCTTTTCCCAGAGGGGGTCAGTTGAGAAAAAAAATATGTCTAGGTCTTTTAGGGGATACCTTCATCTAGTGTCTAACTGTGTACAAAAGTAACAGGTAAATGGAGTGTACCATGACTTCACATTTGCTTTTATTATATGCAGGTTATTGTCCAAACTTTATAGGAGTTTCTACTGAGTCTAATTATGTTTGTAAAGCCTACTATGAGGTTGGTTGTTGATTTTATGAGGAAGCGTTTCAAATCATAGCCAAAGAAAAAACGACAGTACTATCAACAAAGAGAAAATTATTTATCCTAATGAGTAACAAAAGTTAGAACTAATTACCGTTAATCGGTATTATATCATTAACGTAATTACCGTTAATGATATAATACCGATTTATAAAATTTACAAACTAGATGCATTTCTTATCAACCCCAAAACAATATACTCAATTGGAAGACGTACCAGTTTCCCCTAATTATATTTGTTATAACATAAAATACCTTCTTACAATTTTGGTAATATAATATCTATTTTTCTGAAAAGCCACGATGTGCATATCCTTGATATGTATTTAAAGTATGAAATGAAAATATAATTGGACTAAAATTATTTTTGAATAATTTGTCATAAGACAATTCATTTCCTTAATGTCCTAATTTATCATAAATGAAAATAAGCAATTTCTTGTAGCTGATAGTGTCCTGAATATACAGTTAATTTAAATGTGTTTGCATCCATTACCTATATATCTTTTTTTTGGATATGATCCAAAATATTAAATTTATGTAATTTGTAAGTAATAGAATGTTAAGTGATGAATCCATAGATGGTTGTTCAATGAGTATTGTACAGAATATTTATAGTTGCTAGCCTTGTTTTTAACAGTAACATATTTAAATGAACTTAATTAAAATAAAGATTATGATTATTATCCAGTTATTTATTAAAACTAAATGGCGGTTACGATGAAATTCTATCTCAAAATTTATTGGACTTACGAAGAGTAAAGTTAGAAGATATAAACTAAAAGCCTCAACAACAAGATCATGGCACATTAACTCATTTAATAATATAAATACCTTGATCAGTACTTTAAGTAACACTATCGCTTCTATGAGTTTACTGAATAACAGCAGCTCGAATATCATAACAATATGAATGATGTAGTGTTATGTTACAGATTTGTTTTATTTAAGTATTCTTAGGAAGTTTACGCAAACATAAAGGAGCCTGTACAAAAACGAACCAAAACATAGAGTAAACAAAATAAATTACAAGCTGGTGAAAATAAGAAAGAAGATACGTGTGGATTCTGTGATTTACGAAAAAATAAAGAATAAAAAATGTTAAAACGAATTGCAGAATTCATTTCATATTGTGTAGTGTATGATATTCAAAACTTTTAAGTGATCTTATCTATAAATAAATAAATTTATTAATATCAGTCAGTCAAAGGATAAATAATTTATGTAGTTATAAATTCTTTGGTTATTACAGGTGTTAATATATATATTTGTATATATATATATATATATATATATATATATATATATATATATATTTATATACATATTTATATATATATTTATATATATATATATATATATATATATATATATATATATATATATAGAGGTATGTACGTATAAATGTTAAGTCAATACTAAGGCTGGATCTTGAGCTCAACCTCGATCAGTCATTCGGTCAGGAATAATGTAAAATACATTTTACACAGCTATTTACTACCTATATGTGTATAATGAATTTCAATAGAGTTTTGGAACAAATATCTTTTATTACACCGACTTATTATTATAATATATTACTTTCTTTTAAGCATCTTACTATTTTTCAGTTATTTCATAGACGATATAAAAAAACAATTCGTTTATTTTGTTTTTTTTTTTGCATTACATTGCGGATAAATTCCAAAATACTTTGGGGTTACGAATCTCAGAAGAAAATCAAAAATCTTGTAAAATCAGTCTATTATCCTTTTCTCCTTCTATCACAGCCTTTTTTTTGGAAGAGTCGATTTACGCGGAAATTTGAAATTAGGTATTAGTGAAAAATTATGTTAACCCACATACGTATAAATAGATAATATTCCAAACTATACATTTGAAAATTATGAGGTAAATTAAGTACTAAAAAACATCCAAAAATCTACTCAATCTTCCATTTAGTTTTTCGGAAAAATTATAAAGAATATTCTAGATATCACCGTTTTTTATGTATGTACGATAATATTTGTGTTCTGCCAACTGACAAATGTTGGGTATTATCATGTCACTATTGCGATAAAAAGTCAATGTTAACGATAACTTTTATTTTTGACGATTAATATTGTTACTATTAAGAAATATTCCAATTATTTTCCTTAATTTACATATATTTCCCACAAGATCTACGACAGTTTCACATCTATATCTTTTATAGATATGGAATTATCGTAGATTTAAAAAAAATAAAACATTTTTAGTTTTTCCTTTTCCATTTTCCGTTTTCCCTTTAGTTTTCCCGTTAACTTTAGGTAAAATGCTTTTTTTCATATTTCCAATTTTATCAGTTCCGGAGATAAGGGCAGGTAATACATTATTATAATATACAAGTTCAAAATTTTTTCTGTAACTATCGTAGGAAAAAATTAAAAAAAAAATGTTTTTGAATTCTTTTAACAGCCTTTTCATGATGATATGCCGAAAGACATTTAAAATGAAAAGGTTTTGAGTGATTTTAGTCATTCAAAAATTTCCATATCAGTATATTTGAATGTTTAATATTGGCACTCAATAATAATTATATAGAGATTTTTGAGTGATGGAGATGGTAAAGTAATGTCACCTATTAATACGTCAAACCATGTGAATTAAAATTTTAATGTCAAACGTTTTCGAAAAATAACGCCTGTGATAGAAGAATAGGTGAACAGACAGGTGAGTATACTTATAACGGTCCTGTTACTTTTTCTTTTGCGGTTTAGGAACTCAAAAAAGTTAATAGAAATAATCTCTGTCGCAGTTTTAAATTAAAAAATTACTTTAACCGAAAAAGTAAAAATAACCTGAATATATAATTTGATGGTGCATGAAAGTATGAACGTAAAACACTGGTTCTTTATTAATAACATTCATGAACAGACTCTTCAGGGGCATTCTGTGTATTACAAACATTATTCCATCTTCTTTGCTCTACTTTAGCTCCTGTTCTAAACGCGGTTTATAAAAATAAAAAGTCACACAAAAAATTCGATCATTAGTTCAAAATTACTTTATAAATATTGGTACTATATATATATTTTTCCATTTTATTATGACTCATTTAAATTTGTATATGCCTTTTTGAAAAATAATTACCTCAACTGTTTTAAGTCAGCAAAAATAATTAAATTGATTCCTTTTAAGTTCAGATTAAATTATTTATGTTCGATGTATTTACATACACTGATTTGTTTATTAAATTCTTCAAAAAGAAAAAAAACTGTATTACTGGATCATTATTGAAACCTACTTCGAATGGTAAAAAAAGAGTTCTCCTTCCTTTATCAAAAACAGATTTCTATCCATTTTTCACTGTATATTTGTAAACGTTATCTTTCAACCAACATTTTTTCAAATAAATGGTAACTTTAAAAACTAAAGTGATTTGTGTTAAGAATAAAATAAATACTGGAAAAACAAGACCGAGTGTAATTTATTAAGTCGGGCAAGTGACGTAATTGATGGTTTTAAAAGCAATACCGCCCTCAGCTTAACTCTTGAAAGAATATTATTAATTACACTTTTTTCCATGAGTTACTAGATTTGCTTTCTTATTTACGACCGCCTCTGGTAACTTTGCCTTGCTTCATCCAAATAAATATTTAGAAAAAATCTAAAGTCATTATTTATCTACCACCTAGAATAAATCATTTTTTCTTTTAAATAGTCCTAAATAGTGATGCGCCTAGGGATGAACCCAAATTTCTACGTAATGCCTTCCTAATTAAAAGTTATGTAATAACCGACCTCGTCTCAAACGAAACCATAAAAAAAACGCTAAAATATAAATGTTACATATATATTGCAATTACAGAGCACCTAAACTCATAAACCAATAACATGCGCACCACACCGATTTTTAAAAGTTATCGCTGAATAACATTGAAATAGCTGCGATTTAAAACTGTAGATAACTCAAGCAAAATTGGAGATAACATTTAATACAAAACAGTGCTGTTTTTTAAGGTTCTGGATACAAATACATCCTCACCATTTTAACACAAAGTTAAGTATAATGAGGCACATATTTTAATATTACAACAAAATTTCCCTTTAATATTTTTCATTTGGAGCTCACTTTTGTAAAATATTTATATATCGTATTTATACTCGTAAATATATCTCTTTCAATTTTCGAAATTCAGATTTAATCAATTTAAAGATGTGCTCAGAGCTTTCAAACAAATTTGTTATGATTAAGTCCCATCGAAACAATTCAAAGATCTACTCAACTACCCAATACAATTTCCTGGGTGTTTCAATACGATAGTGTCTTTCCGGGCAAGAAGGTTTATTTTCATCTTTAATGCTCATTTTACCAATAATATATGATTATAAGTTTAAATACGTTCGTAAGCGTATCCCTACCTACTAAATATAATTTTGATTTAATAAATTTACAATAAACTAACTAATATCTATAATTTTGCAAGAATGATGTATTCACTACAGTGTTCAGACTATCGTCTGTGTAACCACACAGACGATATCGTCTGTGTAAATAGAACTAATTGTCGGATAAAAATTGTGAGTTACTTTTAGAAGTAACATATTGTGTATGTGTTTGTATGTATGTATGTATATATATATATATATATATATATATATATATATATATATATATATACATATATATATATACACACATATACACATATATTCTAACGCTGGAAAGGTTATTCAAAAGGTTTCATGCGTTTTTTAATTACACAATATTCTATATAGGCAACAAGCTCATTACTCATTTCAGATTTTTTTATAAGTATCAGATTTTTTTTACAGTAGGGTTTTATGACCCTGGTTGTTACATAACATGACAAAATCATATTTTATTTTGCCTACGCAGGCCAGGGATGTTACGGAGATGGTTTTATCGGAACCGAAAACAGAGTCGGTGTTTCTAGATTTAGTTTGTCGGAATTGGGACCGAACTCGGAATCGGAATCGGAAGCTGAAGAGAGATGTGTATCTATGTATTAAAAATGTTAAGAGCAGGTTTAATAATACAAAATTATACTAATTTAATCAACCTTTTTAATTTCAAATAAAAATACTAGTTACAACATTTGTTGAAAATATATCATTAAATTTTCTTAAATCCAAAATAGCTGAGTTGTAGCTAATTACTTATATGAAACGAAGTGACTCGAAAAAAAGTAAATTGTATTTAATAAACAAAAGCTTCGCAGCTTTATTTCCATGCAATCTATTTCTTAATTGTTCACAAATGAGGCCAGAGCCACTAAAAACTTGTTCACTTGCAACTGAGTCGGGTGGACAGGATAAATATATGCAGACTAATAATCCCTTATTATGATGGATCGCCGCTGATGGGAACACGTTTTTCTCTGTTGTATTCATTATGTAAACCCTTTAGAATCAGAAATTTATCGAAAACTGTATTTTCTGATGCAGTATTATCGTCGTCATCATCGTTACTCGATAATATATTAGATAAAATTGTTTGGACATTACTTTTAGTACTGCAAGACTAAAAAGCTTCTGGTAATACCAACCTTGCCATTTTTCTGCAGAAACTTTTGTAATTTGTTTCATTTTCAATTCATTTGTAAATTTATCTCCATCATCAACTAAACTCATTAATTCGGTAAGAATCCTTTTTCTGAAAAATTTCGTTTTGTATTGAGGATCCAGATACGTAGCTATTGCAAGGAAGTTGTTAGAATGAAGGTCTCCAAATTTTGCGTTCAGTTGGTCGACAGCACATTTTATTATGTTATTAAATAGTTATTTGTGTCTGGTTTATTGCTTTCTATTTGTAATGTTTGCTTAATGGTGTGTAATTATGGAATAACTGATGAAATCCTAGTATTACCGTCACTTATATTTTGAGTAATCTCTTTAAAAGGATGGAGTAGACTCACTAGTTACTTGCACCATTCTCCAGAAGATATATGTGGGATATTTTGTTTACTTCCATAAAAGTGTACTAAATCCTGTACTTAATCATTCATTTCATTATAGAATTTAAACTAAATATATTCTAATATTAGAAATGCAAGAATTTGAAGAAACAAAACAGCTGAACAAATCTGGATGAAATTTGTAATAGAGATAGACTATAGTCTACAATGGCACATAGACTACTTTTTATTCCGGAAAACAGTAAAGTTTCTATGGGTTACACATCAATATTACCACGCGAACAAAGTCACGGGCAACATCGGGTTAATCATAATTTCTAAATAATTTTATTTTAACAATATATAATAATAAATAAATTTTATTTAGATCAGTATAGAATCTATCTACATGTAATCGAATACGATTCACGTGCATGTAAGTAATAAAGGTACCAAAACAAAGTTTTATCAAATTCGATTCAGCGGTTTGGTTGCCGGGCTTAACAGACAGGTACATTCTTTCGGCTACATAATACTTATTAGCATTAATGGATCTAGAAAAATACTTGAAGACAAAGGGCAAAACAAATTATACAACAGCTTATCGCGTACTACACTTCTATAGCACGCCTAAAAGTTCTTCGTTAAGTTGTTATTTTTGTATTTTATGCAATTCAGTTTGAGCTATTTGAGAATGATTAAAATGCTACGAATTTTTTTTGTATTTCTTTATTAAGTTTTTGGTTTACTCATCAGAATATAACATAGATCTTACACATAGTTGCAATTGATATACAGTACAAATTTGCTCGTATCATGTTACACGCAGAATCGCGAACAAAACAGTGAATTTTCTTGTTTCTTATGCCCTATTCTATTAACATTTCATTAATTTTTTCTTGGATGAGCTCTCTTGTATCCTTCCCTTCTTTCCCATCCCTCGAATGTGTGAAACTTTAAAATAACTTTCAACCTCTCTTATAATCTGAATTTATGCCTCGCGCTGTTAAACTTAATAAAGATAAATTGGAACTTGGTTCGCTCCAAATATCTGTTGTGAATGAGATTTTCTCAAATTGTTTCAGCAAATCTTTTATCTTTTCAGATAATTTTACATATAATACATCACAAATATATTTTGTGTGACTGCCTTCCCCTTAGCTGATAATTGGGCACAATGTACAGTAAAAGTTGAAATCCAACTCCCTCAAATAAATTAAATGCAAGATAACCATTTCAGAAACCAATCTGTTTATTTCCATTGATTTAGGATTAGAGCTACACAATTTTTAATTTTTCATTAAAGTATCTTTGAGAGTGATTTGTTTCTTGGCCTTTTGAAAAGTTGTTGAAGTCGAAGGGCGTGTTGTATTTTTCTGTTCAGCTTTTAATTTATTCCATTTTTCACATTTAGTAAAACGCACAGATTTTAAATGAGTTTTTAAAGAAGTAGTTGTACCACTTTTACGTGAATATGTCTTCCCATATAGTTTACATTTTGCCTTTATCGCACAATCTTCAGTAAAATAGAGCCAAATTAAACTGGTTTTCGGTTTCATTCCTTAAGTAAATAAAATATAATAAACAAATAAATAATATTTATAATGTCGAATATATTTGGCGTTAATTTTATAGAAATTCATTATTCACAATTAAATGAAACTACATGATGTAATATTATTTCTACTTTCTTTAAGTTCTTTGCCACGACCTAGGTTTCGTTGTATTACAACATCTTCTGGTGGGCTATTAACAAAGATTTAAAATGTTATTAATTAAATACAATATAACAACTAACGTACTAAAATAACAACTTACATGGGCGATACATAAAAGAAATGACCCGATTGCAACAACTGCAAACCAACGATAGAAAGAGTTGAATAGTTTTGCGGAAAGCATGTGGAGAAGGGGAATTCCTCGCACGACACGTTTTAATATGATCGTACACGTTGATTTTTTTCCGCCGCTCGCTAATGCGTTTTAATTGACCCCCGATTATTACCTTCGGTTAAATAGTATCGGAACCCAAGTCGAAGCCGGAGGTGTAATATCAATCGGAAGTTTGGACTTATCGGAATCTGAACCGAACCTCCGTAACATCCCTGGCACATGGCTTTCGTTTACTCGTATGGATCCAAGTAGTAAAGCTATGTGTGCACCTTATTCTTGATGTTATTTTCTGTTCTATTTACCACTTCAAGGGCGAGGTTGTTAGTTGATAGGTAATAAATGATCACAAGTTAGAGTGATATTTATTCTAATTTTTGTGTGGGTTTGTGTTTCTATTTTTTTATTGTTTTTGTCACATTTTGCAAACAATGATTAATATGGTTCCTGCACATGTCCAATGCATAGGATATGATTGTAAGTTGAGCATATTAGAAATAATCAATGGAAAATATTTTAAATTGCTATAGCAAGTAAATCTGAAATAATTATGTGATACATCAAGATTACAAAATAGATACCGAAGTAAAATGGAACATAAATAAACTAATCATAAAATATTGCTCAATAAGCTAGGAATACTAACAGGAATTGAGGCAACATTTAGACATATGTATTTGTATCGCAGTTCAAGGTCTTATGTTAATTAATGTTGAAACTTGAGTCAAATTTGCAGCAGATTGCAGATGGGCACATGGAATTTGTTAATGATTTTAAAAGTAAAATGACAATATGCCTATTTTATCAGTTAGGAATTAACCTAAACTTATCCGCCTACTTTTAAAATATAACCAATAATAAATAGGATATGCAGGTTCTTATTTTTTTCTAAAAAACGGGTCGTCAGCTGACAAAGAAGTCTGTCTAGGAGATATCGCAGTAGTTTAAATAAGTATGAGCAGGTATATCGTCAATGTATAATGCAGGTGGATACATAGCGAGATTTTAAATTATGTTTGTAAGAAAGTGTGTGCTTCGTTTGCTATACCTCCAAAAGCAATTTATATATTTTTTGTAATTTATAACAGTCTAGTAGGTGATAAAAAATTATAAAACGGTTTACAACGTCAAATTTATGTACATAGAAATCGTGAAAACTTTGCTTTTGAAATGAAGTTTCTTTATAGTGAATAATTTTATATACCTAATTTAATAATAATATATTTATTTTAAACTCTATGACAAAAGTAATGAATATCATTATATTTCAATAATTATACTTTTGTAATTAAATATGCTCATTATTTTTAACGAATATACAAAAATTCATATTATTTTAGGATGACATAAATAATATATAGTTTAAATTTCAATAAAATTACGATGAACACCTCCAACTGCAGAAATTAATTATTATTTGAATTTATTGATAGATTATGTCAAGATATCGTCACCAGCCATTAAAATACGAGTCTAAGGAAATACGAGTTTCCTTTATGAAAACACAAGAAGTATTTATGAATCTTAAAATATATGATGACTGGGTTTGAAAATAAATTGGACATATTTGGGTGTTTATGGCGTTAATAAAACTATGCTATAATGCATCTAAGAGTTTTTAACTCTTCCTTCTTCTATGTTGAAGTCGATGATCTTTTTTGCGTACTACACTCATGCACTCAAATGTGCACTAACGTACATCGCATCTACATATAGACTCAATATTTCCACGTATGTATCACGTACGTTTCTTTTTGCTGGTTTATTTTGTGAAGAAATCAACAAAATCTGATTAATGTAAAAATATTTTTCAACACAAACATTTAATTGTTATAACTTCTTACTAAGAAAAATCCATATTTTTGCTCTAATTTGTGTTGATAGAATTCTTATGTTTATAGAATATTAATCCAATTCATAAATATTGGGATATACGTTTGCTTAATACGATTTTCATTGAATGTTATAAACTGTAATTTTTATATAGTACATTCCCTCCAATATTGATTTAATGTATAAATACACTTTACTATGTCAGCAAACAATAATGCTAGAATTAATGTCGTTTTCGCTGCAAAAAACGACGACATAGTTTGCTTTGGTTGTTTGATTTACAGCTTCTAATTTGCTGTCTTGATATATTTTTATTTTTTTACTAGCTACTTTTTTATCTACTTACTTTCTGTAATATGTAGCTACCGTTACTGATTATATATTGAGTACTGCGGTTATTAATAACATGGTGATATTTTTGAAGTGAAAACTTTCAAAGCAAGCGGCTTAAAGTTGGCAAAAAAATTGTTATGGGAAAAGAATTGCGCCTCACATGTTCTCGACAATAGGCTGAGTATTGCCGTATGGTTTGATTTATGGTAAAATTGGCCTGAGGTTGAGTACGATCGAATGAGTAGAGCTTAGTAAGAAAGTATTTTTTATTTCGTTACTTGGCCTATATATCCATGATTATAATACAGACGTATAGATTTTCATTAGACAATATACTAATTTATTATGTTGTGTAATTCGTACGTAATTCCATTATTTTTGTAAATAGATTGAGCCTATTTATATGAATGAACATAACATAATTATTTTGATCCTACTAATTTAATTAAGTTCACTTCTTTTTTTTTATTGTCACGTTTATTGTAATTTACCAAAAATTCATCATATTGGTTGCCAAAGTTTTCATTTATGCTGTATGATCTTAAGCAAACACATTTTTTTTCGTTAAGCCGTAAACTGAACAAAAATATTCTTACAAAATCGATGATAATAATTTTTTATTTTATCTTGATAGGTGCCTTCAAATTTTATACTTTATTTAATTAGGAAAGTAAAATTTATATATGCATATATATATATATATATATATATATATATATATATATATGTGTGTGTGTGTGCGTGTGTGTGTGTGTGTATGTGTGTGTGTATGCGTGTGTTTGTGTGTGTGTGTGTATCTACATATATGCATAATACTCCTATCAACTTGTTAAATGCATAAACGCAAAGAAAATTGCGTTTATGTATCACTTAAAGGTCTACACCTTTTTTTTAATTGTTCGCTGCATGCTATTTAATGAAAGATGTCGCAAGTAAATTTCGTAAATCGTGGTGTCATTGTGTTTTCAAAAACAAGAAAAACCTTGTGCGTAGCTAGCGTGGACCTTAGCATCAGTTGTTTTTCGCACGGACAATTGTATGTAGAACTCTCCCGCGTCAGCAACGCTAATAATTTATTTGTTTATATCCCTGACGGTTCTACAGGAAACATTGTTTAGACAGAAGTTTTGTAAACAATGTTCTAAAGCTCACGCAAACTAAGTCGCGGGCGCAGCTAGTATTACATAAATATAGATGAATGTTTTTAATACATTAGGAAAACAATAATCTAGTTTGTAACTTAGTAGAACAAAATGTCGGAGAAATGGAAAACAAGGTGGCCTAAAGAATATTTAATATAAACGCCTTGAGGAAACTTTACCATCATCTAGCTTTGAGATTTTGTTGACAAGAATATGAAAATAATTACATTATTTCAGTACAAGGTTTTAGTAATGAAAGTCAAGAAACAACTTAAAACATATTTCTAGAAACAAAAGAACGTAGCGAGCCTTGCCAGTAACTAAATTTATTTGTGTGAACAAGTACGCGTTTTGACGTAATTAAACAATTACATCCTACTGACGCAAAATAACCGTAGAACCTCGTGTAAAAGCTTTTGAAGACGATGCCTACTTTATATGTAAACCACTTACAAAATTCGAGTTAAGAGATATAGCACTTGGAAGGAAGTGTTTTTGACCAAACTGGCTGGAAACAAAGTCGACATTTGAGCATAATATGTTATACGTTTTAAGATAACAACCGCATATATATAAAGTACTACAGTTGATAATTCTAGACAAACTCGTAGATAGTATCCGATATAATTTTTAGAGATTTTTTCTTATAAAAGATATAGGTGGGTTACCATTTGAGAGGATTAGTCATAACAGTCTCAAAAATATTTATGTATACAGTTTATACGTTTAGAAATATACTGAAAAATTTAGAAAAAAGTGCAATAAAGGAAGAAGGGGTATTTATTTCTAAAACCACTCAACCTATAATTATGGAAAAAATATTGATTTTAGATGCCCACACAGAGGTTGTCGAAAATTATAGATGGGATTGTGGAAGTCATAATTTTTTAAACATGTACTATGCTTTTAGGTATATGAAATTTATAGGGTGCAATATATTTGCGTTATAAATATTTAATAAATGTAAATAATTTAATCGAAATAATATGTACTGTTAAATATTTATAAGTTCCTAGATATTTAGATAATCCTCGTACTCGAATAGTCGTGCTAAATTTGTTTTTCAATAAACTTTTGACATAAATTATTCGTCACAAAATAATATAAAACAATTATATAATGCAATCATTAGTAGTTTCATCACTCCTAAAATATAATAAAAAAGAAAGGTATATAGTATATAATAGATCGGAAAAACTGAATCTAGATATCTTACTATGATAGAAATAATCAGTAATTGTTTCAGCACATTGTAAGTTCTGCAGCACCCTACGAATTGCTTTGTGACACGGAGGTCATTAAAGCAAAGGGCGGCTTTATTATTACCATTCAGCATCAGATAAAGTATCGTTCACAAACCATAAATATATTATGAAGATATCTAATGTAATAAACCCATTCAAACTATGTAATACTCACAGTCAACAATACGACTTTGAAATGACATACATAAATTTTATTTCAATATATCAATACATATACATATGTACATACTATAAATAGTCCCCTAGGAATATGCAGTTATTTAAAAAAAACTTTGAGAGTGCCTCGTTAAATTTAAACAAAATAAGAACAAAAGATAATATGACATGGGGATTTAATGTTATTTTTCTGAACCAATGAACTCTCAAAAACCCACTTTCCTATATTTTAGATACCTTTCCCTTCAATGGAAAATTTTATGAATAAATGAGGATCACCAATTAGCCTGCAGCATGCATTGATAAGATATTTAAGGACATGAGGGTAGAAAATAAGTGTTTGCTTAATTACATTGAACTTCATTACCACGAAAAAGGAATGAAACTAGGAACCAATTTCGAAAAGATAATCATGAGCCGAATGCAGATTACAAGAATCGATTTCTATATAGAAATTATAAAATTATAACAAAGTGAATTCTGCACGATGAAAATATTTTAAAAAGGGCGATTGATTTAGGGTAAGAAATTATAATAAAAGGCAGAATATCTGATTTTAGAATATTTATCTGCTTGTCTGTCCTATGTTTATTTGTTCATCAATGATGCAAAATCTATAAGACGGATTTTGATGAAAATTTATATAGTAGTACTTTGTACCTCATATCAACATATAAGGGAAAAATATTTGAATAACTTTTCTTATTCCTAATTTCACGCGAATGTCGTAAGCAAAGCTAGTGAAAAAATAAAATTTTGGTAATGTCTAACAAATTTTACTATTAAACAGATTTTTAACGGCGAAGGAACTGAACATATTATTTACAAGTTGAGTCTTATTTGGATATTAAAAATAAAAGTCGATTTATTTCACATAAAATTCCAATAACTACAAAGCAGTTGTTAAAATATTAAACAGGACAAAAAACATTCTTCAACATATGAAAAAAACCTTAACGACGATTTTAATTTGTTTAATTTTAATACTTTTTAATGCTGAAGTACTTTTTAATGTTAAGTGCAATAATTGGAAAAACGAAAATTTACAAAAACAATCATGTAACTGCCCATCCATTTGCCTATCCGTGCATACATTTTATTTTCTAAACAAAAATTTTAAGCAGTTTTACAATACTAAAGATCTAACTAAAAAGAGAGGTATACAAATTTTAATGCATTATTTACAATATTTTTTTTTCATTTTCACCTCATTTATAAAATATTATGTGAAATTAACATATAACAATTTTTCTTACAAATAATTTTCAAAGAGAACCAGAAGTTGTTGCCCCAATCAGAAATTTTGTTTGGTGAAGTTTATAAAATCAGCAGTAGCACAAATATATATTAAATTAATGGCATTCAACGTATGCAGAAGACTAATGGCTCAAATTCAACTCGATGATCAAAGATTTCTAATTGAGTAATGGTATACAAGAATACAGTTAAAATTGAGACTAATTTTTTTAATACAATATTACATAAACAATAATTCTGTCCGTAACTTAAAAGAACAAAATTTGTGAGAAATGGAAAATAAGGTGAAGTAAATAATATTTAATAAAGACGCCTTCACAAAACTTTATCATCATCTAGAAACTCTTGACGATAATAATATGAAAATAATTATACAACTCAATACAAGGTTATAGTAATGAAAGTCAAGAAGCAACTTAAAGCATATTTCTAGAAACAAAAGAGACGTAGAGAGCCTCGCCCGCAGCTAAATTAATTTGTATGAATAAGTACGTGTTTTGATGTCATTAAACAAGTACGTCCTACTAATGCAAAATAATTCGAGAGCCACGTGTAAAAGCTTTTTAAGATAACATCTACGTTATATATGAACATCCTACAAAATTCAAGTCAAGAGGTACAGCACGTGTAAGGAAGTGTTTTTGACAAACAGGCTGGGAACAAGGTCGACATTAGAGGATAATCTATTACACATTTTAAGATAACAACCGCATATAGATGAAGTACTACACTGGATAATTCTATACAAACTTGTATATAGTATTTGTTATAATTTTCATACAATATCTTACCTATACGGAGCATTCATCGACATTATTTGTATTGTATCGGAAAATTAAAGCTTTCACTACCGTTAAGATAAACATGGTAACATATTATTTATAGATTGGTGTCTGTTATGAACATCTTCTGTTTATGTAAATTTTATTTCTACTTTTACTTTGGAACTTGGCGAATATAGAGTTACTCTATCAATAATATATTACGTTATAATCAATGTTCAAGCTCCGAATTATTATTCAAGGTTGAAATTTTAGATACATATTGGTTAGTTTTTTCTATAATGGAGTTCTTCATAATACTTATATTCGTAAATAATATTAATGCAATGTCCATCAATCAGTGCAAATTATATCAAATTTTAAACAATTTACTCGATACTTATAAGCAAAATTGTCAAGAAATTTTGTACGTTATAAAAATAAACATAAAACGCATTTCCTTAAATTAATACAAGGGTATTTACTTGAACTTTTTACTTTTATATTTAAAACTTGAAACCAACTTAAACTTACTGTTATGGACACAAATCATTTACGTATAAAGTACATTATGCGTAGATATGCTCAGTTTCCCGAGTATTTTCCATGTAATTAGGGTTTTGCTGCGCGTCATAACATTGTTTTAGTCTCAGCGTAACTTTCATTACTGCCAAAAAAGGATAAACTTGAAAAATAATTGAACTGAATTAAAATAGATAATATATTTTTCACAGTTTAAAATACTCTAACGAAGTTACACTTTCTTCTGTGCTAATATATAGTTTGCATTATGTTATTTTTAGTGGTCTAGGATTATCTCCGTATTAGCATAAATAATTTCTCTACCAATTTGATAAAAATAATGTATCATTTTTATTGTTGTCACCTCTTTTCAGGCTTTGCTTACCACTAATTCTTTTTAAGCTTTGCTTAGAACAAAGTTTAGAAAATTTAACACATCTAAGCATATTAATGTAAAATTTGCCATCAAATTATATAATCTTCTACAGAATTTTGTTAGTTTGAGAGCCATAGAGGGTTTTCATCACGCCCTAACTCCTCGCTTACAGAATGCTTGTGTTAGCTGGAAAAATGCTCATTCCATATTTTCAAGACTATTTACAGAAAAGTGAGCTAGAAATTTATCATCCATGCAACATTGCAACCCAGGTCCATACGACTACTTTAAAAATTTTCTTTATAATACCGCTATCCATTTGATTTTTTCAAAACTTGGCACATTTCCCACGTTCAGAATATTATATACTGTCTTCTTATAAAAAACCTAGTTTTCTGGCAGTCAATATGTAGTCAGTGGAGTGCCGGAACTTCATGTGGAGACGAGCCCTTTAGCCGATAAAGCTTCTAATAATATCATGAGCTTCTCTATGTTGAGTATAGCAGCGCAATGTAATCTAGCACCTGTTACAAGAATAAGCAATACTTTATGAATGCTATGTAATAAACAAAATAAATATAGTAATGGCGCACGTTTAGGAGGTTAAATATACCTAAAATCTCAAAGGAACTATCGGCACATAAAGAATCGTATAACATACTGATATTCAATTTAAAGGCACTATATGTACAAGCAAATAGCAGTACTCCTAGAAGCTTAGACCTAAACGCCCTAAAATGTGGAAACTTTTTAAACATCTGTTAACCTAATGAGCATATTAGCATAAAAAATGGTATTTAATATATATTCGCATAAAACTTATTAAGGAAAAAAGACCGATAGTTTAGAAAGATGACAAAGATTAGAAAGACGACAAAATTCCGCAAAACTCAAGGGCTTTCTTCATGCTACCTATAACAAAGTAGTAAACCTGACTCGTTACCTGAACAATGACGTGTTCATTCAGTGTAGAGAATGAGCAAATTTATTCCAACAACAAGGGTGAAATAACACTTCAATTCTCATAAAAAACCAACCAAGTGACTTTTTGCTTATATCATTTTTATAAGAAGCATACACCGATATCACCTAAGTACTTTGATTGTTATCCATTTAAGGTTTTAAGATCATCTGTCATATATGCTGGCAACGTATTAACTACGCAGTACCTCGAATTCCAACTGCAGCTCCTGACCTACCTTCAGCTCCACCAGACTTTTCAATCATCACACCTGAATTTACGCGTCCTCCTAATATATCTATATTATGTTTGTTTGATAACTGTCAATTTGAAACTTTGTAAAATAACAAATTTCATTAAATCTTATCTTCTAGCACATACCGGTCGACATCACTTTACCACTATTTTCTCGGAGGGTTTCTTCAGAAGCCATTATGGTTTGGGAGGATCTGTCCACAAAGGTCGTAAATAAATACATTTTGGGTGCGAAAGTATATATGAAAGAGTAAAAACTTATGTACGAGCATTAGGACAAAAAGAACAGCTTGACTTTAAAATTGTGAATAAAATGGTCAAAAATGACCCAGATTTTTGAACTAGTACTAATTATCTCAGTTAAACTTCATACCGGAATAAATACCATCATTACTTGAATATTTTAAAATTCCAAACCGTGATTTAGAAGTGGATTAATGAAAAATAACTACCTAATAAAACTGGCAAAAGAACTGGTGCCTTCTTTTTTTACGAAACATACCTTTGAAGGAAAGGTGAAAATACCAAGACAAAGTTTCGTTCACTTTTTTTTCGTTCTTTTTTTGCACTGTAGGGATGCGTCATAAATTCTGAAACGAGATCATGGAAAGAAATGGATCTCTACAGAATTTAATTTTTGAACAGGTGGAACGTAGGCTAGCATTATATTTGTGACGGCACATAGCTTTGAATTAAAACAGATCAAACATTTCATTTCAAAGATTGAGCTGGATCTTTCAAATCTTATAAAATCTTTTATATTTGTGTGGTGATGAATAAAATATTCTTGAAATAGGCGCCACGCTAACAAGACAAGACGAAAAAATTATGCTTCTAATATTAAAAAAATCACCAGAGTTCCCCGTACGAAACACTTATTCAATGTCTTTTTCATGATTATGACGTATTTGATTTCGATGGAAAATTTCGTCAACCTTTTCGAGACTTAGAATTTCGTGGACACGTTGCTGTCATTCCACCGTCCGTTAATCGCGACGATAATCATCTAACCACTGGAGATGCAAATAATTCAAGATAAATAACGATGGTCAGATTCGTGGTAAAAACCATTAATAGACATTACAATCACGACTTAAAAACATTCAAATTATTTATTTTGTATTAACTTGCAATGGAAAATATCATAACTGACATTAAAATAGCTCCACTCACATATAGTTTCAAGGAACCTTTGCTGCTCTTATATATAGTTTTAAGGAATATTATGAAGATAGCCCACACTCAGATGGTTTTATTGAAATAATTATTCGAGATATGCATAAATTAAATCTTTTAGCTAATTACGGCCACGAAAATAGCATTAGCCGACAAAAACCATTATTTTTGGTGGAATGGATGCAGATTACACAGACTTTGAAGACTTCCCAAGATGGACCTATGAAGAATTATTCCTATTTTCTGTAGGAATAAACTATTCAAAAATTGCGCTATCTTACTGTAGTTAATGTATTAGAAGAAATATATGCTTGGTTCATAAGACAATGTATTGGTATGTGATCGCATATATTCTAGTCATGCTAGAACAAGAAACTATGATAGTTAAATCATGTACATTCGCATTGGCAACATAATAATAGAATAATGCTGTTACTGTATGCATAGTCGCCATACATCTGGGAGTTGCGCTTACGTAATAAGAATAATAATTACCTTGCCTGAACCTAGCATGAAAGAATGTTGACATAGCCAGTATTTTCAGATTTTATTACGTTAGCCATTGAGAATGAGTGATGGTGTTTGACAAGGGTTTATATTTTTTTATAAAAATAGAAGAAATACATTAATCTATTCATACAAATATATTAGTTTATTCATTCATATATATATATATATATATATATATTTTTTTATATATATATATATATATATATATATATATATATATATATATATTTATGTATATATATATACACATATATTTTTTTTATATATAATATTTTAATAAAACGTTGCTTTAAAAAGTACTGCTCAAAATTAGGGAATATCTGGGATTCCGAACATTAAGTGGAAAGAAACAAAACTTGTATTATCAATTTTATATTAGGTTAACATACAATGATCTGACAATTTGAAGCTGACATTTTACTTATTTTTCTTACAAATATACAAATACTATCCTAATTAATACACAGTCCATTTTTGTTAATGACCTATTGTCAGCGTTGTAGTAACGACATCACCCCGTTTCGGAAAAATGTTGAGTCATGTGATTTGAAACGACTTGTCTACTATCTATTGTGTATTTAATATATACTACGCATTAAACCTATTAAAGAAAAACAAGATCGTTAGTAGAAAGATTACAATATTCCGCAAACCTCAAGTTTTTTCTTCATATATATAAATATATATATACATACATATATATATATATATATATATATATATATATATATATATATATATATATACGCTTATATATATACATATACACACAATGGCTAACGAAATATAATTTAAAAATTATAGGTCATAACGAACTTTCGTTTTTATTTAAATTTAATAAAATTATTATACAGCAACAGCAGCATTATTCTGTTATTATGTTGGAAATACGAATGTACATGATTTAGCTATTAATATTTCTTGTTCTTGCAAGCTTAGAATATAAATGACCTCTTGTCAATACATTTTCTGTTATTATGTTGCCAATACGAATGTACATGATTTAGCTATTAATATTTCTTGTTCTTGCATGCTTAGAATATAAACGACCTCTTGTCAATACATTTTCTGTTATTATGTTGCCAATACGAATGTACATAATTTAGCTATTAATATTTCTTGTTCTTGCATGCCTAGAATATAAACGACCTCTTGTCAATACATTTTCTGTTATTATGTTGCCAATACGAATGTACGTGATTTAGCTATTAATATTTCTTGTTCTTGCATCCTTAGAATATAAACGACCTCTTGTCAATACATTTTCTGTTATTATGTTGCCAATGCGAATATACATGATTTAGCTATTAATATTTATTTTTCTTGCGTACCTAAAATATAAACTACCTCTGATCAATACATTGTCATATTAACCCTCCATGTAATTCTTCTAATATGTTCATTTAAATAGCATAGCGCATTTTGTGAACGGTTTACTTTTACAAGCAAATAGAGTAAAGTTTAAACAAAATCAATGGTCCAAAGAAAAATGTAATTTTCATGTAAACGACTTTAAATAGCTCTCTCTTATTGGGAACTCTTATAATTTTCTAAAATTAGATGCATAATTGTCGCGTCTGATACTAATCGGCGTAGAGGTCGATTTCATCAATAAGACCTACAATTTAGACCTTCTTCCTCTCTAACTTTTGGTGACTGATTTTGGATTATGTTGGGTGCTAATTACGAATATGTAATCAGTTTTTTCTCCAACACGTTCAGATTTCTTGGAAAAGAGACTGTGAAGAATAGACCAAAAAGAAAATTTAATGCGGAAAAAATAGTGTATTTGAAGACATACTTATAGCTATCAATTAAATACAAATAAAATACTTAGGTGATATATCTCTTAACATATTTACATAACAAAAATCTCAGTGGTATCTTTCCTTTTTCTACTCGAAGCTTTTATTCAGATATTTTTTTCTTAAAATCGTTGTTCGGTTTGTCTCGCTTCAGTAACCAACAGTAGTCCGCCAACATGCTTCTGTTCTTTCTTTGATATTTATTTTCTATTTCTTGTAAATCTTGATGAAATCTTTCACCTTGCTCTTCACTAACAGCTCCTAGATCACGAAACTCTCTATGTGTTACCGATTATTTTTTTTTTTGAACTATGACCGACCACACTACAGCAACAAAAGTAACAATATGTCGCATGATCCTGAGGTTCCCTCCAAATCATGGGTATCTGTATTGTGAAGGTATACTTTGCCCTTTCGACCACTTGCGAAGTTCGAAAACACACGTTGCACAAACTTTGTGAGGTGTCCATAATTTATCCTGGTTGTTGATAGGTAGGTCAAAATACATGTTATAATATGTCCATTTTTTACGAAGTATTTTATAGTCCTTTGTTATTTTGTCAACATAAAATTCCCATAAATTATTAATTATCCGGTGTGGTTAAACAACTTCGCCACGATGTTTTTAAGTTAACGTATTAAATTGTACAGTTTAACTGATGTACTTTAAAATCCGTTCAAGTATATATGCTATAATTTATATGCTTTTTTATTATTTCTTACCCTCGATGACTATCTTCTAATGAATCAAAGTTACGAAATGTAGTAATAGAGGATCAATCACCAATTAGTGATATTATTTCGAATTGAGCTTTTCTGACGTGTAAATCATGCATTAATCACATGTCAGTAAGGTAGTAATTAGCAAATTAGGAAATAGAATGTAGTCTTGTCCACTAATAGAAACCTTTTACATAGCATTTAAGCCGTTAGACCACTTTTCATTATGTATTACCGAGCTTGAAACGACCGCAGATGGTAATTTTAGGCAATATCAATATTGTAATAAATAAAAAAAATGTGACGTGTTCTTTTAATATTAAAAAGTAATCCTAGGGCATTATGAACAAAACGTACTGCAGGCCTTGAACGAGCGATAGCACAACACAAAGTGCAAATATATCCATTGTGACATATTTGCACTTTTAAAGAGATCCAAGCATCATACGAATTATAATTAAATAATATTGTAGTGACTTTAATAATGCTTGATACATAATTATTCTTATATCTTTAAAAATTTTCTATTCCTTCCCCTCCTTGACCTTTCAAAATTATCACAATTATAATTCTACTCACTTTTCAAGGATTTATGCCGTTTTTTAAATATTTTGGTAGATATTTGGTAACTGTCTAAAAATAAAAATAAAATTAACGCTGTAAAACATATACTTTACTCCTTATAATGCCATTCGTAAGAAACGCCATAAAGAAAAAAAGTTATGAGTAGAAATTTTTCATTGACTTCAAAAAAAAGGTGTTCTCAGTTTAATAGTATTCTTTTGTGCATGTTACCTAATATCTTCAGCATTTATTAACCAATTTGAATGATTTCTTCGACCGGTTGCTAAAATGTTGAATATATTATTAAGTATTTTTATTAATATTTATATCTCCTCCTGTCCATCATAACTATTTTTTTTCAAAAATATTGGATGTAGAATATTTAAATTCGGCATAGTAACGATCGATCAAATTACCCTGAATATTTTGTAATAACTACTGCTTTAAAGTATTTATTTGTAACTTTGAATTCTTAAACTTTTAAAAGTCAAAGAAATTTGATGTCAGGAAAAATGTTTGAATACGTAAAACATCTTTTCTTTCATTTATTGCCCATTTTTAACTGCTTTTAAGTACTTATTACTATTTTCTGCTGAGAGTATTTAATCGATGTTCATATAGTAAATACAAAACCTCTTTGTGGAAAATCGCGGATTTTAGAACAAGAACAAAACGATCAAGGCCTACTGAAGGTCAAATACTGTCGAGTGGTGAGAACATGATGGTCTGGAAATGACCTATTGTAGAAGCTAGAGTCCCTCCGGGTTGTTATGCCACTAAAAAGGTAGAAATATACTACCTATAACATTTCGTCTACGCGACGGAATTGCATATCCCTTACGACTACCGTACCAATTTGCAATATATTTCGCTCGAGTTTAAAAAAAATAATTCCACCTTTCCTTATAAAAATACACTCAAAAATATTTGCTCTATCCATTTTCCACTGCATTATTCTAAACATTACCTATAAAACATTATTACAAATAAATTGTAACTATAAATTCTAAAGTGACTTGTATTGATAGTGAAGTTAATATTAGAAAAAACAAGGACGGGTGTAATTCATTAGGTAAGTTGGACAAGTAACGTAATTGATGGTCTTAAAAACAATACCGCCCTCGGCTGAACCCTTGAAGAAATACTATTAATTACACGTTGTTCATGATTTACTGGTTTTGTTTTCTTATTAAGGATCGCCTTCAGTAACTTTGCCTTGCACAATCGAAATAAATATTTGAAAACTTTTAAAATCATTGGTGTATGCCAAAAGTCAAAGTCAAATGTCCGCGAAATAATTCCGAATTGAACTATGTGTAATAACCGATCTTGCCTAAAATGAATCCATAAAAAAGAACATTATAACATAAATATTGATACATATAACATAATATAAGAATAAGAACATTATAAGAACATTATAACATTATAACATAATATGAGTTTATGTCTATTTCACTACAGTGAAATAGACATAAACTCATACATTCGCATCAGGCTTATTTTTAAAATTTATTTCTGATTCCAATTGAAACAGCAGCGATCTAAAAATGTAGATAATCTGGATTGGTTTTTTGGTGCAAGATAGTGCTGGTTTTTTAGTTCTCCGCTCCGTAGTTAAACAATTTTTCATAATTTCCGTCAGTCTGTCTACCAAAATCTTATAGTTTTCACACTCTCGTATCTATGTGCGTAAAAGTCCCGAGTGGATTTTTCTAATGATAGCCTCGAACATGAAGCAAAATAATGCATACTCAGGAATTTTAGTGTTATCGGATGAATGTCTTAAAATTTTATACAATTTCAATTTAGTGTTTTCATTTTACGCTCCGTTAACAAGATGTAGGCTTAAAGTTATTTGTAAAATGTTCAAGCTACCAATTTTTCAAATTCGGATTCAAAAGATCTGCTCATAGAGTTTGACTAGATCTTTCAAATAAAATTATTTTAGTAAAGACGCATCAAAAAATTCAAAAATTTACTCAAGTATAAATATATATATATATATATATATATATATATATATATGTATAAACATATATATATATATATATATATATATATATATATGTGCACTCACACATACATTGTTTCACTGTAGGGAAAGGGAAGATTAGAAATACTTAATAGGTTTAGGAAAAATATTTCACATACTACCCCCTTACACTTTCCGGATTTCTTATCTTGATAAAAAACCTAATCTTAATATTATTTTCTTCCCTCATTACCGTTTAATGAAGGCGGTTGTGGAGTTCTTTATTAGTAAATCATTAATTGCAAGTTATAGTGATTTCTTTTCCAATTTTAATTGTTTTGCATGTTTCTGTTTCTATTTTTAATGATTTTATTTAATTTTGAAAGCATGCATTTATATGGTACTTCCATATTTAAAATATCTTGATCATATTCACTTAAGCAAGCAAATGAGAGCAAAACAAAGAATAAGAGAGGTAAGAAAATACATGCGGAAGTAAAAAGGAACAAAATGAAAAACTAACCACAAAATATTTCTCAGAAAGCTAGGAATAATAAAGGGAATTGAAACCAATTTGAAGCATATTATGGATTAAATTTAGACATCTGAATTAAGTAAATTGCGTGGCTTTATCACAGAAAACGAAGAAAATGAAAAAAAAATTCTGTGTTGAGGTTTCAGGAAAATATGTTTATATGTGTGTTGCCCTTCAAGGCCTTATAATTAATAAAGTTAAACTTCAGTCAAAGTTGCAGTAAAATATAAACGTCAGTATGGAATTCATTAACTAGTTTAAAGACAGAGTAAGTATGTCGATTGTGTCAGTTCTGAATGAATCTGAATCTCTTTGATTACCATTAAAACATAGCCGATAATAAATAGAATACATAAATTTTCTTTTAATGTTTCCGGCAAATATTCTACTAACTGACAAAAAATTGTGTCTCGGAAACATATCCGTAGTCTAAATAGATAGAAACAGGTATATCGGTGATATATTAGTGGGGTTAATACATAGCGAGATTTATAATTATGTTTGTAAGAGAGTGTATGCTTAAATTACTCGACCTCCAATAGCAATTTATATATTTTCTTCAATCTAAAATATTCAAGCACATTACAAAAATAAAATTGTAAAATAGTGAACGTACCAAGTTTGTGCAAGCAGAGATAGTAAACATCTTGCATTTGAAGTCAGACGTCTTTGTTTCGAATGATTTATTAATAACTAATTTAAGTAAACAAATATTCGCTTAAAAATATATAATAAAAATAGTACATATTATTATGTGTTGTTATCTATATTTATGCGATTACGCGATAAAATATGATGAGTATATGTAACGAATACACAAAAATTAATATTATTTCAGATTGACATATGTAATTTAAATTTCAATATAAATTAAAAAAATACCACTAATTGCAGAAATACTTATTGGAATTTATTGGAGGATTGTGTCAAGGTCTCATAATGGGCCATTGAAACGTTGAGGACCTTTGGAGTTTCATTTATGAAAAGACAAGGTGTAAATATAAACCTTAAAATATGTGTCTAATTGTGTACAAAAATATTTGGTACTTTAAACTTTGCTATATTCATATTTTAAAATCGTTTTTAAACATCATTTTATTGTGTAAGCACCTAAAGGTAATATTCACTTTTTCCTTACCTATGCTGAAGCATATGATTATTTAAAAAAAAGTTTCTTCGTCCACTCTATATCAAAATTTAATTGATCAAACTTCTTACCAAGAATTTTCAGACTTTTTGTCGAATTTAACCTTATAAAATTCTTGTGTTGGTAAAGTATTAATCTAGTTAATAAATGTTAGGTTATGCATCTGTTTAATACGACTCTCTTTAAATATTATCTGCTATAATTTGTACATATTTTCTCCAATATCCGATTGAATAAATAAACTTAGCTTAGCGAGAATTAATGCTTCTGAACCATTGTCGTCTTCGCTGCAAAAAACGACAAAGTTTGTTTGCTTTTGTTGTTTGATTTACAACTTGAAAGTTGCTGTCGTAATATATTTAAATGATTTACTATCTACTTTTCCATAAACTTACTCTCTGTGATATGTATCTGAGCAATACTGATCACATAAATTCATATTGATCAATATAAATATAGTGGTGACATTTTTGAACTGAAAACTTTTTTGGCTCAATTTTTTTTTGGTGTGAAAAACATTACGATCTCGTGTAGTTTGACTTTGGGTATATTCGGCGCTGGGCCTAGTGGGATTGAATGAGTACAGCTGAGTTAGAAAGTATGTTTTTATTTCGTCACTTGGTTCAGTGAATTATTAGGCAGGAATAAAATTCCGTATTACGTAGGGAACGTGATGAAAATCTGAGTTCGAACCTTTATGTTTGCGTTTTTTTTTCTTTTGGTCTATTTATTTTATTTTTATGATAATATTATTTATTGAAAGAATTGGGATGAAACTCTATGCCTCTCATTCTCGGCATACACTCAATGTATAAATATAACGAGCAAATTGAGGCGTATATCTTCTCATCACGCAATGTATTAATATATTATGTGTGATCACTATGCACAACGAATCAGATTAAGAAAAAATTTTAGAACATTAAACATAAACGAATGAACTTACGAAAAAAAATCCATATCAAGACTGATGAATTAAATAATTACACAGATATTCAAAGGAGGATAATCTGGCAATAACATTTACTAAGGTAAACCTCGTTAGTATATTAAAAAGAAAAATTACGGATAAAATTTTCTTTACTTCGTTTTAAAACTTATTTATCTCAAATAAAATTTCAATAGCCACAAATCAGCTGTGAAGACACTAAATGGAACGGAAAACCTTCTTCAGCATATGAAAAGTGTTTCACATGATTGTAATTTATGTGTTTTTAATGTTAAACACAAAAAGTAAAAAAAAACGAAAGGCTCGTGGAAATATTATGTGTCCGCCCATTAGTTTCTCTGTATCAAAAGGTTTGCAAACTAACGCAAGTTTTCAGTCATAATTTTTTCCCATTTTCACACCACTATTTAATTTATTAGGTAGGAACTAATAATATGTAAAATATAACATACAATAAATATTTTCTTAAAGAAAATATTTAAAAAAGATGCAGGAGTCAATATCCATATCGGATATTGACTTTATACTTTATAGCGTTAGTAAGAATAATTTGATGAGAAATCTAGAAGTATAAGGTCGAGTCGATATAATCATCAACAACACATTCATGTATTCAATTAATAGCATTAAAATTATCGTACGGAAGATTTATGACTCAAACTTCAACATTGAGGTCAAGAATTTTCAATTAAGTAATTTTATATACCGATATGGCATAAATTTTCATAATTTTTGAAATGTATTATTATGTAAACACCAATACAGTTAAATTTTTAAATTCATACATTCGAAAACAACGATACCCACGTAAATTAAGCAGTAACTTATGACTTGAGATCTGTATTTTGCATATTTAAAACTTCTTAAAACCTAAACACACTTTTATTGATTTTTAAAATTTATTATTATGTAAACACTAATATAGTAAATTTTTAAATTCGTACATTCGAAAACAACCCTACCCACGTAAATTAAGCAGTAACTCATGACTTGAGATCTATCTTTTGCATATTTAAAAACTTCTTCAAACCTAAACACAATATTATTGATCTTTCTCTTACCTATCTTTAGAATTCATGACGCTCTTTCACCATTCTATAGAATCATTTACGTGCAATACCTTGTCTTCGTTTCACTCATTCCACATTCTCCATTTATTTACAAAATTCATTAAAAAACATGCAGATACCATCCAAAAGAAGTAATAAGCTTTATTTGAAAATAATTAACGATTATGTAGTCATAAACTAGTAGCTGCGTACTAACGATGGTTTGCGTTGAACCGCTTTCATAATGATTACCCTTGGAGTGAATAGTGATTTCATATCTGATGTAATATATAATAATGAATAGTATTTGCCGCTTGAAAGCATTTAAGGAATCATCATTAAATTTCGAGTCTTGTTTGAAATTTTGTCGATATTTTATTTACGTAGCGGATAAACGAAATACTTTACTGTTACGTAATTTTACTTACTTAAGGATGGAACTCACCTTACCAAAAAAAAAATTTTCCAGTGAGCTGAATACTCTTTTAGAATTAATATTATTATGAAGCTTTAGCAAAGGATGAGATTTAGAATAGCTTTTCTAATATATATTTTTTCGAATCCATCTATGTTCTGATAAATATTTAATATTTAAATCTTGCACCTTTCCAGAACTTTTTACGTAATATAATTTTAAAATAGAGTAAATTTCATAAGTGCGATTTTAGAGCTAACAATGGAAACTGAAATAATAAATATAAACCATATTTACATGAGTAAAATTTGACAGGATTACTTTTCTTCATAAGTTCAATTAAAACTAGAGTATTAGTTTGTAAGTAAAGAGAACAAAATATCTGAGAAATGAAAAACAAAGTGGCCTAAAGAATATTTAATACAAACGCCTTCAGAAAACTTTATCATTATGTAGGGTTGAAATTTTAGTGACAAGAATATGAAAATAATTACATTATTTTTAGTACAAGGTTTCAATAATAAAAGTCAAGAAGTCACTTAAAGCATATTACTAGAAACAAAAGTAACACAGGGAGCCTCGTCCGCAGCTAAATTAACTTTTCTGAACCAGTACGTGTTTTGGTGTTATTAAACAATTACATCCTACTAAGGCAAAATAATTCTAGAGCCACGTGTAAAAGCTTTTTAAGTTAATGCCTACTCAAGTCAAGAGGTAGAGCACGTGTATGGAAGTGTTTTTGACTAAACAGGCTGCGTATTTAAATTAATGTGGGACAAGGTCAACATTTGAGGATAATCTATTAATAATTTTAAGATGAGAAACGCATATTATTAAAGTACTACATTTGATATTTCTATACAAACTGGAAGATAGTATACTATACAGATATAATTTTAACACTATCTTTTACCTATACAGCTTATCGATAGCTATTAATTTTATGGTATCGAAAAATTAAAAACTTACACTTCTGGTAAATTAAACGTGGTAGTTTATTATGCATGATTTAATAAGTTATTGACGAACGAACTCTTCTCACTTAGTCGCAAGCTAACATAAATATCTCCTGGCTTCGTAAATGTTACAATTACTTTTCTTTAGGATTTAGCAAATACTGGGCTTCTATTCCAATAATACGTTATGAACAATTTTCAAGCTCATAGTAATTTTATATGAAGAATAGTTCACTTACTAATACACTTTACGTAAATTACACTTAGGTAATTTACACTTCACGTAAATATTTTTCTGTAATTTTTATATTGCATATATTAGTAAATAATGTTATTGCTATATGCATCAATCATACAAAATTATATAAAAATGAATGAATGAATATCTGTGTTAAGCATAACGATGTAGTATAAAGTAACATTTATAAGAATACATAAATAAATATATTAAACAAAGAAATACTGCACTTAAAGAAATGTTAAAATAGTCTTGTAACCTCGGTCCTTATTTTCCTAAAATGTGAAAATGTGCAAATGTTTGCAAATATATGGTATAGCAGGAACATAATAGTTTAAGAATAATCGGTAATTTATAGAAAGTATGCAGTGAATATACAAAACAACAGAAACCGCATGTAGTAATTTATTGCAATATATTGCAAATTTACTGCTTAATATGAGAGTTTTGTAAAGACATAGGAACTTAAAATAAGAATATAATTGCATTAGAATAATTAGTACATCATGTGCCCAAAGATCATATTAAGCAAGGATAGACCACATGTATAAATTGATCACACTATTCCTAGAATCCCAGGTCTTAATTTCCTAAAATAAGAGAGTTTTTTAAATGTCAACCTGAAATATGAGCATACGAGCATAAAAACAAACCCAATAAAAATACTTAAAATATCTATTAACCATATAAAAACCGCTTTAATTTAAAAAAATATTCCGCAAATGTCATTACTTTAGTTTCCTAAATTGAGAGATCTTTTTAAAGATCTGGCGACCTATAATACTGTAATGAACATTACCCCGCATCTGAACAATAACCTGTTTCATCGGTGTAGAGTATGCTAATTTATTACTAAAACAGAGTTAAATAACACTTTGATTCTTATAGGGATTTTTTATTACAGTCACTTTATGGAGAGTTTTCCCTGTGTTTGTAAGAACGATACTCGGCGCATTCGCCTAAGCCAATGACAATTAGTATGTTCTTCTTTAGAAATATGAAAGTCCTAAGCTAATATAAACAAAAAGCGTAATGTATTTTTAATGATTTTACTTAGACATTTCAACAATTATATCAGTGTAACTTTTTTGCTTATATCGTTTATGAAAGAAGCATCACCCGCTTCATGTGCGTGCTTTGATTGTTAGCGATTTCATTAGAGAATTCGTAATTTGTCATTTTTACTATGCAATACCTTAATTTCCAGGTACATCTCCCTACCTCCATCTCCACCAACCCTGTTAATCAAGATACTTTAATTTACAGATGCTCCTAATACTTTTAGAAAATAGTTTCATAACCGCAATAGCTTAGAACTTCATCAAGGACCAAATTCAATTAATGACTTCTCTTCTGAGTTACTACCAATTATGGAAAACAAAACTGATGGTTATCTGTCGACATACCTTAACCACTACTATTTGGGATGATGTCTTCACAAACCACTACTGTTTGGGAGTATCTCTCCATAAACTTCTAGGAAAAAATCATTTTGATATGAAAATATTTGCTATATGGTAGAGATTTTCATATGAGCTCGAAAAAATACCAGCTAAAGTTTAAAAATGTGAAAGAAATCTAAATTGTATTTATTTAGTTACATAGATTTTGATTTGCGTTAATCATCTTCAGTTTAACTGCATTAAAAAAGCACTATCAATAAGTGAAAGTTCTTAAATTCCAAATTTTGATTTAAAAATATAATTATGTAAAAGAAAGAGTTGCAAACTTGGAATGAAACTGATATCTTCTTTTAATTTTACGTCTCATAAAATATTTCATTCCACTATATTTAGGAATGGATCATATAAGCCGAAATGAGATCATAGAAAGCAACATAGATCTACCGAATTTCAATTTTGGAACGGGTGATAAATCGAAGACCATATTTGAGACAGCACTTACCTTTTTACTAAAATAGCTTCAATATTTTATTTTGCTCAAATCTTTTAGCTTGCTCAAATTAAGAAATTTTATAAAAGCTTTTATATAGTTATGTAGTGAGTGACATGTTATTGCCGAAATAGGATCCTACCATTCTGTAGTTTCAGATTCGGCAATCGTGCGTCTAATATTAGAAAATCATAAGAGTTCCCTAAAAGAGACACCTATTCAATGAGCTTTACATGAAGATGACCTCTTTATTTTAGACCGTAGATTTTATAAAGTGTTATGGGAATTAGAATGTGATGGACATGTAAACATTCCACCATCCGTTAATGCGATGATAATCATCTAAGTACCAAGGTTAAACATAATTCACTATTAGTAACGATGGTGAGATGCATGCTAGAAACAATTAACTGAAATTTTGAGAGTGTCTTTAAATATTCAATGAAAAAAATCATAACTGACTACAGAATAGCTGTAGCTCTCATACGTGGTTTTCAGGAGTATAGACCGCACTCGGATATTTTAATTTAAATATATATTCGATATGTGCACAAATTAAGTCTTTATTTAGTAACGTGGATGAAATAAGCATTAGCCTGCAAACCCACCGTAGAATGGAAGCAAATTACCCATATCTTGAAGATTCCCTAGTTTTGACGTACGAATAATTAATGCTATTCGCTATAGACACATACCGTGAACATGTTAGAAGAAGAGAAATATATGTAACAGAAGCATAGGGGCGTCTCGAGTGCAAAACTATTCGCAGGGATTTACAAGGCGACCTATGATAAGAAGTTTCACGTATATTTTAGAACCATCAAGTAAAACACAACAAAGAAAGAAATTATTACATTTATACCATGCACATTCGCAATCGGAACAAAATAACAAAATAATACGGTTTTGCACACACTTTGGTCAGTTGCGCCCATGTATCTAGCATATTATATTACCTTGCCTACAACATTTTCATGTAATAATTTGTTGGTCATTAAGTATAAGTGATGCTACAGTATTTTTGTAAAAACAAACAATTTGCGATTTAAAATTTACGATGCATTGAACAGGTAATTTCTTTTCTTAATTTTTTTATTCTTTCAGAAAGATTTAGCTGTATTTACAGGTATAAATACTACTTAGCTCTTAATCTTTCGTAATGCTTTTCTTGTTAGGAAAATAAGCATGTGAACAAAAATACTGGATTTAACAAGACACGAATTTGCGTTGTCCAAATTTATGACAACCGTTTAAATCATATAGAAAAGGAGGCAACAGTAAAGGCAAATATCCATCATTGTGTGGAATAGTATGCAGACTTTTATCATACAGCAGTGGATCGGTTACAACGTTTTCATGTGGGCAACTTGAAATTTCAAATGAAACCCAATGATGGATAATTTATAAAGTTCGATTGTAACCGTTTACTATATCTAATCAAAGAAAATCCGATAAAGAAACACCTGGTCATTTCGGGAACTCGGTGGCTCTCACACAACATTTAATCAAAATCTTAAACCAGTGTCTAAAATATTTAAGTACATCAGTGAACTTCTAAAGATTTGGCTATAATTAGCGAATGGAATAAAGGGTTGGTTAAAATTACTCACTATATAAGTACGCATATATCTGCCAAGTCCATAATTTACTATTAAGGAAGAAAAATGTGTATTTTATGTTAACAATATAATATAAACGGCAATGGTTTACAAGTAAGTAACTGGGAATAACGGCGATCAAATAAAGAATAGCACGCTGAAAATTATCTTGAGTGTATTATACAATATCAGAACAATTTTTGATAGAGAAATGGCTTAATAAGTCATTAGATTTTGTATTCTGCTTTAAGAAATTATGAAGCTGGATAATCTATAAAATATTTTTTAAACAATCTATGTATGGAAATGTATGCTTTTTACTTAATCATATCTTTAAAAACAGGGTATTATGTATGTCAATTTAAATTTAATTTAATTCTAATTATGTTTGTCCCTGACTTAGTAGCATAATATTAAGAAAAATCAAGGCTTTAATATTAATAATAAATCTTATTAATCACATGTTACACAGTCAGTAAAATAAATGTTTAACCTTATCAAAACCATCAAACCATTTCAATCAATCTTAAACTCATGTCATAAAATGTCTTGTGCAAATGGCAATAAATATTAGAATAAATAAGTAACGGGTATGTTCCCTAATTAAAATTTTAAACATGGATTAGTAATTTTTTTAGAGTAATTTTTTAAGATTTAATTCAAGTAGTTATCAAATACAAAAAGCAGATCGTGTGCGACAACCAGAAATGTTCGTCGCCATGATTTTGTTCAAACAGCCATCAACTGGTTTATTTTCATTACAAATTCATATGGTCATATATGCCAGTTATGACACATATTTTCCTTCAAAATTTGCACATTATGATGGAAAACTAGTAATTAAGAGAATAACCAAGAGAAATTATTTTGAAATTAAGATTTCCTATACCACCATAAATGTTCTAATAATCTAAAAACAGCGGAATATTTTCAGTAAGTTAATAATACCCGTATTTTGCTGTAATTTTTCAGATCATTATCTAACCATTGTTTATACAGTAAAAAACCGCCTGTGAAAAATACCTATATTTCCATTTGGCAAACCTAAATTAAGGCATAAATATTCTGGTCATAAAATACGGCCTTTGAAAGGAAACTTCTTTAGGTATGATGCATGTCGCGCTTTGATTAAAAGAGCCTTGTGACACCCAATGTCATATTTATTAACGATAACTTAAAATCATTTTTCGCACCATTGCACATAAAAAAATTTAGTAAACAGAGTACTACGATAAAAAATGTGTGTAACCAATTTCCTATATGTCTTTTACCAATTTTGTTTTATTAAAAGTTATAAAGTTAAATTAAATTAATTTGTTCATTATCACTGTTACGACATTATTTTATGTTTCCCATTTATTTTTTCCTTGAGTAACATTAATAGAGTATATTAATCATGGGTGGATTAAATAGTAAATGTCATAGTTAAATTATCAATTCATACTTCATTTAAATACTATGTTCATAGCTTACATTGGCATGAAACATGAGAAGAATCTCAATTGTTAAAAATCAATTATATTTAACAATTTTTTAGTCCCGTGGATGAGCCAACGTTTTAATACGGATCTGCACTAGATATGGCGTTTTGAATATATTTGTAAAAATACAAAATTTTAACATATAATAGTTACAATAAAATTATAACATACTGTCATGAACATAAAAATTTAAAAATTTCGTACATCAAAATATTCAAATGATTTATATATAGCATATAAAAAACTATATTTAACTATTAGGAATTTATACTTTTCTACCTACGGGTTTTACAAAAGAGAATAACAAGCAAAATTTAAATCACATACCTACAAACTCGCATGCACCCAAAAAAAATCCCAAAAACATCGTATCTCTAACTTGCGGATTTGCGGTGGTACCACAACGTGGTGGTAAGACCTTTAATTTTTTGTTTTGTAAAGCATTAATTTTTAATACGATTCTATTCTTGACTACTGATCAAGTTTTGCAAAGAATTACTTTTTATCAAATGTTCATGAAGAAAAAAGATAAACCGGAAACTTTGAAAACAAGGATGACTAACATTTCATAATATGAAATACATCACCTTTTTTAAAAAGTATTGAAAAAGTTGCTATATTACATAATTCAAAGCATATAACGAGGAAACCATCAACGTAAATTAATTTGTAAATAACAATTCACCTTTAAATCACTTATTCATAATACATTTAAATCATATTCAATCAATACATATCAAATCTATCTCCACATTTTAATATAGATATTTCTAATACTTTAGTTGCTATTTTGGCTGTTTTACCTTACGCTTAAGAAAATGAAATCTTCTCAAGAAAATGTTTTATGGTTTATAATTGAAAGAAAAATCTAACTCTAGACGAAAATAATAACCATAGCGTTAAAAAGATTAACTAATCTTATTTCAAACAATATCTCACCTCTAATTCGTTAGGACGCAACATCTCATTTACTACACGGATTGTGATAAGCAGAAAAGTTAAAGTTTTCTCTTTGAAACAATTTTGAAACAGATAAATGCGGCTAAAACTCCTTCGCAGTGCCGCATACGTAATAAAACGGTTCCCATTCTTTTTAAAAATAGTCGTCACGTAACATCGTGCGCTAAGAATTTTCTTGTGATATAACCCAACTTTTATTCTAGGCACGTATTCCTTTATCTAAGAAGTTACTTAGTAAATAATCCTATATTAAATTTTACTAAATATAATTATTTTTTGTATACAATTTCTTTGTATTTGCAAGTATTGCTTAAAGAATACTAAATATTTTCTTCCAAATCCATTTAGTCACCAGAGTTTCGTTACATAAGTATTTAAAGAGTATGGTTACAAAATGCTTCTCGCAAATTTGGAAATATAAGGTTACTCTAATATTTAATTCAGCACGCAATTACATCATTCAGCCATTTGAAGTTGTCAGACTGTCATTTTCTTAAAATAAAATTTATTTTTATTGAAAATAGCTTTAACCTCAAGATCAAAGAAAATGATTTAGTCTTTAAAAAATCTATAATTTTTTTTAAACACGTATAAAAAGTAAATATGTTAGAATATTATGTTATGGACTAGATATGTATGAAAAGTGGATGACAAAAAATTATTGGAAAATGACAACAAAATAGAAAAGATTGTATAGCAAAGTGGGAATATAATACGATATTTATTTTCCAAATGATACGAAAATAAGACGATAACTTCATTAATATCAAAACGTAAAACGTTAAACAATTTATGCAACAAAGATGTATTCTCAAAATTTGGTATTATGTTTGTTATAAGCAGAAAGAGAAGGTATTGAGGACATAATCTAAGGCAAAGTGCAATTGAATTATAAATCCGAAATCGAAACGAATGAAACTGAAGAAGATCTTTCAAATTTTAAAAATACATCGTAGGATATTATGCCGGCCACGAATCTGAAATAATCAGAAAACAGCCAAATTAGTATAGATGACCAAAATTATTGATACTATTATTTTCGATTGCAAAGTATCAAGCTAGCTGCTTGTATAACTTTATATTTTATTATATATAGATTTTTTAAGATTTTAAAAAGATTTTTTTTAAAAAAGGTATTTGAGTTATGATGGTGGCTGTTTAAAAGAAATGGATTAAAAAAAATTTAACTGGGTGTCGCACTATATTATGTGGAATGGAATGCAATCACTCTTTAGGAGGAGAATGTAATTTTACAAAAAGTTTTCATGGCTAAACAAAAAAAGATTTATGAATAAAGGTCTAAGTTTAATATAACGAAAAAGAGGATTTACTGGCCTTAAAGAAATTGAGACGGAAAGTGGTTACCAGGTAATTTTAAAGTTCCTTCAAGTTTACTTGTAGAACTATATAACATTTTACAAATCGTTTGAAAAGAAAAATTGTTGCTTGTTTACTGTTAAAGTTTTAAATCGTAAAATTGAAAATTTTACAAGTTTACAAAAAAGTAATTTGTTAATAATATAAAATATGAAAACATACGTGCATAAGTTAATAAATATTGAGATTCCTAAAAGTTTTGTATTTCAAGACAAATTTTAAATAAATGTACAAAAACATTTTTAAGTAACTTAACATGGATTTTGGTAATTTTTTACAGAAACAGAGTAATATAGTTAATGATGTTTCACTTCCTCTATTATAAGGCATTCTATCAAGACAATTGTAATGACTTAAAAATGCATACTTCCGCTTCGCATAATTCTACGAATGAGGTGACAAGACCGAAGCCCTAACTCAATCAATCACCGAGGTGAGTGTTGTGTAAGCAATGCTTGTCAAGGGCCAACTTAGCTTACGGCGTTTGACGATGCGGAGACTCGGTTCAATTACTTGGCATACGGCCTTTGACGATGTGGAGACTCGCTTCAATTACCTGCCGTTAGTCGAGCGGCAATTGTCCGGTGTTCTAGTTGGCAATAAGAGATAGCTTTTATAGCAGTAAGTCCGCGATATGTGTCAGTCGTGTAAATAAAGTATTTAAAAAGTAAATAAATTTGTTATTAAATATCACATTAATTAACGTGAAATTCTGAGTTATGTTTAAGTAGTTTCATATTTAATGTAACAATACTAAGAAAATATATATTTTACGTATTAAATAAATAACGACCTTTTAGGACCGACGCTATTTTAAGAATATTTTAAATATTATGCTATAGAAGGGGGAGATAAAATTTAATTTCTTAAATCAACACTCAAATAAATGTGTTAGAAGTATAAATAATGCAACAGCTATAACTGAGTATTTAGGTTTGAGCAATAATTCATGTGTAAACCCATGTGCACCAGTGCTACTTCAGTATTAATTAAAATTATTTGTTTTTTAATATAAAATAAATTTGATATCCATTCAAAAATATTAGAAAGTTAACATTTTCACTGGCAATGAAATTATATATAACTACTTAGGGTACCTTTTTATGAGATGCAGTAATTAAGAATTACTTATGTTCATAATAAAATGTCAGTAGGGTGAACGACAAATTATACTATATAAGATAATGAACACGAGCACAAATATGTCAAGATTCCATCGATTAATAATCTATAAATGTTGGAAGAAGTGACATGTGTTTCGCGATCAAAAATGCAAAGAAGGCAAACATAATCTCATTTATTAAAATATTTGTGTCGAAATCAGTATAGAATAAACCGCAATTGTCAAGGATACGTAGCGGGAGAATAATAAATCCTCTCTAACTTATTTAGCCAAAAAACGTATTTATTTGCTTAATACCGAACCTAAAACTAGTTAGCTAGTAGCTAGGCTAGTAAAAAATGTTGCTAATTAGGGAAATTTAATTAAAATTGCATTTAAAACATATTATCAGAATATAACATAGATTTAATGTTTCTAATAATAGTACATCTGTGAATTATCGGTATAAAACAAAAGATGTCGTGAATGTTTTCGAAAATGTAATTAATAAGTAATGAGAAAAAAACAGAACTTTTTCTTGGAACGTGTCAGATTCAAGATTGAGCAAATGCTATCAAGATTAGGAGATATAATAAGTTGCCTGCATCCATAAGCACATGAACTAAATAACTTTCGACAACGTTAAAATATGCCAAACATGAAAGATAAGTTACACTATAAAGGGCTATACAGTTTAATATACTGCTGAAAATAAAAATATTGTAAGTGGTTTGTATGTGATTGGTTATTAAATAGAATAGTAATCAACCGAGTATAGTAAGAGGTGTTTGTTGAGTTTAAAACTATATTTAAGTAGATTCAGGATTCAGGAGGGGACTCGTAACTGAATTGTACTCTGGTGAATTGTACTGGTTTTACTCAATCAATGAGGTTACCTAACAGCGGCACCAGCCCGTGTTTAGATGGATGAACGTCAATCACATATCTTAATTATATGTTTATGAGCTCATCCGTACTTCTGAAAATATCTCAAAGTGTTGGTCCCGGTTTTAAATTAAATAGCAGTTTCTATAAAATATCCAAAAGCCCCTGTTTTTCCATGTAAAAACAGCACCCCAGATAAATCACTTGGGTTAGATATCAAACCCCGATTAAAAGGTGCACGATAATGTTAAGTCAAAAAATAGTGAAGTTGATTTAGAAGTTCATTTACCTTGAATAAAAAGGAAGTTGTAATATGGAAATCAGTCAAAAGTCCCAAATTATGTGCATTACTGATGTGAATGAATATTCAGCAGAGATAAGGAATACACAATACTATTTATTTTTAGACTGAAGAAATAGTACATATGTCGTAGAGTTTAGTAAAAAAGGTAAAATTGTTAAAGAAATTAACCCAAATTTAGAGAAAAAGAAAATCTTGGATTCTTAGAACGTCCAGAGATTTTGAAAGGTTAGCAAAATACATAAACAAAAATTCATGTCGATATATAACATTTTGGCATTTATGAATATTTACTTTCAAATGCTCTAAAAACTTCTCATTGAACTAGACGTAATTTTTTGTTTGGCGTATTTTTTTCAATCTGTGTTTTTAAGAACATCCACTTTTAAGCACTCTAAAAGTTTTCCATCACTGTAGGTCATCACCTGCTTTATACCTCTACCTAATACTGTCCCAAATAACTATAACTTTTCTTTCATTTCTTAAAATCATTTAAAATTTATAATATCAATTGAGGTTAATAAAATAATTTATAAATTTCAAATATTAATTTGCATGAAGTGAATTATTTTTACGATGTATATTTTTAACGAGAAATTTTCTTTAAATCCTTTATGAAATAATGCTGTGAATGAAAACTTTTTGCTCTGAAAAATATCTAATCTAATTTATGCTATCGAATTAGGTTGATTTTTTTAAAACTTTTACTTTTTTAACATTATAAATAAATTTACATTTTTATTCATGACTAATATTACAATTATTAATAATGTTGCCCGATTTAATTTTCAATGTAGAATTAAAGAAATATATAAAAATAAAAATATTATGTTACTTTTTCTCTTAAATACTACCAAGACTTACAAAAAGACAACATTACAAGAGTAATTAATAACGGAAAAAATTATTCATAAATTTAATAAAACAGAGCGCAGCGTCAGCGCTTTCTCATTCATATCGATTTAAAAATACACAGATAAAAATTATACTTATGAATGAACAGCAGAAAAACCGGACGAAAACTATCGCCTTCTTTACATTCAAGTTATAAAAGTCTATAAAACATGACACGAGTAATGAATTTTTAACATTACATACTTGAAGTCCGTCAAAATCGTTTTTTCCATGAATTGTTCATTAATTTTGGAACAGTAATGGAAATTATAGACTTATGTATTTTTCATTGAAAAGTTATAAAATTATTAAACAAATTTGAAAAAATATATTTTAGTTATATTATATTTAAATTTTTTTTATATTTTTTTGCTTTCTTTGGGTGAAAATGTAATATTTGAGTTATAAGGATTCCAAAATTGTTTTATTTGCCAAACTTTAAATGTAATATTTTAGATATAATCGTCAAAATTTTCACAAAAATATGTACTCTTTAACTGTATTGCTAAACTCTTAAACGTAAAATAATTAAAAAAATAGAGTTACTAAAATTTAATCAGAAATTTTACTGAAGACAACGGCTTTGATAATCTGAGATATCAGTTTTTGACAAAACCATAGTATTTTTACATCTCTGAAAAATATGCTCGAAAATATGTTTCAATTATTACCAATAATTTAAAAATATACTATTTATTTAATTTTTTATATATACCTATAAAACGTGCGCGGAATCATTGCAGTTTCTACTCGTACTTAACAAAATCTTTGTTTTTGATGTTCGTATTGGTTCAACTTGATTCGTTTAGAATGTGTCTCCTTGTAAATCGGGGTATGAAAATCATAATTAAAAAAAATAAAACCATATAATAGCACAAGTGACATGTGGAGTGAATGAGAATGGTGGAAAACGCATTCGTAAGAACAAAAAGGCGAAACACCCAAAGATGCATAGAGACTCCCGACTACTGACGGTATCTCGCTACACTCGTCCGTTTCTCTCTTGTTATTTATTATCCCATAATGTGTCGGTAGTATAAAAATTTAGATAATTTATCTAAATGAGATCATAATAATACGAATATATAATGACTCCTCTTCTTGGTAATAATATATAATTTCTCCTAATTCGCTCAGGATTATTTCGTTTTAGTATAACTTCTTCTTATGGTAATTTTTTTTTCACAAACGGTTATGTGCTTTTTGCTGTATTAATATCTAAATTTTAGGTCTTTAGAAGCCATAGCACTACGATTTTTTTGTCATTTCCGACTTCCAGTGGCTGTTTTCGATAAAATAGTCACAATAAAACTTGATTAAGGATGTCTTTATAAATTTATTTTCAGCCATTAATGATCAATGAACTTGTAAAGAATATTAAAAAAAAATGTTTCATGACTTAAGTGCATCCGTTCATTAAACAATGTGAAAAATTAAGCAATCTGTTGAATTTGGAGAGGCCTGCCATATGCTTAGAAATTATCTCATTAGTGTTTTATTGGTTATTAAACTTAAAAACACTAATTATCCTTATATAAATTTGTACAACGGAATATCCTGACATTCATACCACGTACGTGTTGTGCTTTAAATCAGCGTTCTTGTTGATGTTGTTAGACAATAAAACCAAATTTTCTAAAGATAATGAACTTGTAGTAAATATTTTTAGATAATAGAGATATTAAAAATGGATTTCCTTTCCTTTCATTTGTAAAAAAAAACTGCTGATACATTTCACATTTCCATTCGCTTTGTACTTTATTCATTATACAGTATTCCCCACCTCCACTAAAAATTAATTTGTGAAACGCCTATTAATTACACTTTAAAACAAAATACTCAAATACCTAACACCTTTTCAAATAACACCGACGCGACATGAATTATTCATATCACCAACCCAAGTAGAGAATTAAGAATGTTAAATTTTTAGATAATGCAGAAAAATGTAAAAAGTATGCCAATACTTTACTTTGCATTTTCCATTCTGTCGTTCTCTAGTTCTATGTCCCGCATATATCGTTTAGTAAACTATTGTGTAAAACGAGTATGTAGCTTGTTTTACACAATACTTTACTAAATATTAAACTGTTATTTCAAATTAATTAGTCAAGAGAAAAAGTACTATAATTATCGATACATTATTTTGTTTTATTGCATATATTTCCTATAGTAATACAGAATTGAGTTCGTCTTTTTAACTTGTTTGGTATAAAATTGCACCACGAAATATTTCATACTTCACTTTACTGTGAACGAATTTTTATTCAAATAGAGTAAATTTTCATGTATTCACCACTTTTGTGGACTACCATTATCTTGAAATGAATCTTACTTGAATTTCATCAGTTTACTCAATATTAGTTAACTTAGAAATAAAATAGAAACCGAAAGAAATTTCATACCGTGTTTACTAAGTAATTTTGAACAATTTGAATTTAAATATTTTATGTTCACTATGACGAAACTAATTTTTACAGGTAAGAAATGAGATATAATTATTTCTAAATTTTGAATTTGAGAATTAGTTGCTAATATGCTTCTATAGGTGTGAATACTTTACATGTGTAAAAATCTTAATTTTTTTGTGAACCAATGAGTATTCTCTTTTAGTATTCATTTCTAAGCAAATAACGTATTTTACCTACGCGTTAATTAACTCAAAAATTTTGAAACAGTTTGAAAGATTAACTTCTAACTAGGTTCTGCGTATTCAGTACCTTAATTACAGAATAACAAACTGCTTACAGGTAACGTTAATTAAATCGATGTTATTTCTTTAGTTTTCGTTAAGGAAAATATAATAAAATTGCAGTTTTGCAATTTACATTGCGTTTAAATTAAGATAAGGTTTTATCTTTTTGGAAGTAAAAGGTTTCAGTGAAAGTGATAGATTTCCAGTGAGAAAGTATCATCATAATTTAACAAATGCTAACTTGAATTTAGTTTGTTTATTTCATTAAAAATGTTAAGAAACCAATGCAAAATATACAAGTTAATTGTTGTTTTTTTTAATCTATCTACTCTTCTGAAGTTCTTATTTGGATACCGTGAATTCCACTGTGTTTCTGATATCGTTTAGAATGTAAATATATTAGTTATTCTCCAATAAGTTACATCAGCTACTAATGATTGTGATTAAAGAGTATCAATAATATTTTGGTATTGAGTAATATCACCGAAGGAAAACGTAACACCTCTCATGTACCAGACAAGGACAACCTATATATCATTTCTCCAATTATTGAGGTTATTCAACTAATATGAATTTACCTGTAAGGGTTTTATTTTATCAATCCGCGAGACACACAGAGCTTCGTTTTTGTCAGTTTTAGTTATGGTGGGAACGTGGTCTAACTACCTTGTTCTGGGATTTTACAGTATCATTTTCAATGTATCATAAAGTGGTGTGCATTCTCCTCCCTCACATTGAAGAAAGGATAAAATAAACAAACGCCAAGGAGGAAAAATCTAGATAAAAATTTCAACACAAACATTATAAAATGAACTGTTAAATTCTTGCAATGAATTCAGGTTTTCATTAAATTTTTAAGTTGAAAAGTTTTTGTTGGTTAGGAGTTTTTATGAAGATAAACGCTATTGAAGAAAGTAGGTTTTTTTCAGAATTTACTATTTTCGTTTGTGTCTTTACTATTGCTGTTGTGTTGAGGTAATTATTTTTGCTGTTTTTCCTTAACATTTACAAAAAACAAATCCACATAATTAAGGCATTCCATATAATTAACATTTGGTCAAAACGGTAATGAAAAAATTACTAGTTCAAATAGATAGGCAAAAGCTCACATATATACGTAAAATTGTCGTAGATTTCTCAAAAACTATGGATATTAAAATAAATACTAAAATTTCCCTATGAACTTTACATAAATCCCTAGTAACGGAGATTTTTGTCATAATTATGACTGTAACACTGGAGAGAAACTATGTTTTCAGCTATAACTCTAAAACTCTCTTATGTATGAAAATCTTAAACTTAATTTGGCACCTGTGATATTTCCATGCAAATATTTTTTTTGGTTAATATTGATCTTTACGGAATATTAATATGTTTTAGCCGTGCCAAAATTTTAAGCTTCTGAAAAAAAAATTGATACAAACACAAACCTCTTTTCTTTATGCATTCCGATACTATTGAATTCAATTTTTTCTGAAAACCCCATATGTCATATTTGGCTAGATGGAATTTCCATCGTCTTTTTCATCGTTAAGTCGAATTATGTGACCTAAATGAAATAATAAGCTAGGATATGGCTACGCGTGAAAAATATATTAAATTTCAATATTTCAATAGGATCTCATAAATCATCTCATATTCCTTAATTATGTAAAATTCGTTACAGTATTTTTATACTTGCAAAATATTTTCATCGTATATTAATTGAGTAATATCATAGAAATTTAATTACTTCCGTTTTAGGGCTCCACAGACGAAAATAGAAATGAAATTAATGAACAGTTGGCCACAATTTAAAAAAAAATATTCGTGTCTTAAATCATTATCTTTCGATTAGCTTACATTTGGAGGAAAATTAAATAAATTTCGACTTTGCAGTAAAATTTTCATTGATTTATGGGACACAAATTGAATAGCGTCTTAAACGGAACCATTCAGAAAGTACGACTTCTTAACACCTAAAGTCAATTAAGGTGAGAAATGAAAGTAAATGCTGTGTTATGTTTGTGTTTTAACTGCATTTTTCTGTTTCGTTATAATTTACATTTCAAATTTTAAATCTCTCTTTAATAGTCGCTTTTAATAGTCGCAATGTTTTTAAATTTTGAACACAATGTTGTAACCTTTTGGTATAGATAGAGTTTAGAAGGTAGCAATTACTCTTCATTGAACTTCATGTCAAATGTAAATACTAATGGTTTTGTATCAGAATTACACTTTTTTTTCATTTATATATCTTCAAGCAATAAAAAGGATTATTTGCCAGTAGAATAGAGATGATGAATAAATCTGAAACATAAAACTGACACAGAGCTTCTTGGAAAAGGTTTTATTGTAAACCCATATTTCATTTTTTACTAATTATTTTTTTTAACTTTAGTTAATGATTGTTCCCTCATTTTGAAAATATTTTTAGTTCATTACATTGAACTAAGAATATTTTTATGGAAAATATAAGTATAGTGACAAAATGATAGATTCCATTTCCAAATCAATAATGGAAATTAACTTTAATTGATGAGTACTAATCTAAATGAAGAAATAGAGGAGAATGGTAAAATCTTTGGTAAAATATTTTGTTACAACTTTTCTTTCCACTCACCAGAATTCAACGAAAGAAATGAAAAATCTACATATATCTTAGATGAATTCGGTATCACTAACAAAAACATTTCTCTCTAAATAGGTTATTCAAATACTTTGTTATTTTATTAAGAAGCGTGGAAATCAACCTATTAAAAATATGTGTACAACCGAAGTCATGAGGGTGGATTCTACCAAAAGATAAGATATCACAGGGAATTTATACCAAAAAAAATTAATTTAATATAGCCATATTTATCCTAGTTTATATACGTAAACACATGTATAAGAATAACTAAGCAATGTCTTCATTAAGAAGAAATAAAGAGGTCCACAAAATTTCAATTAAACGCAACAGTAATTGGTAATGAAAAAAATAGTATGACCGATATTCTTATATGAAAGAATTATTGCGTGAAGTACGGTATCAACACTTTGTAGGAAGATAAAATTAATTTAATTTAGGCACATCGCCAGAAACTTATAATAATTTTTAAAAGTTGATTGTTACTGTACAGGTGAAACTAAAAACCTGAGATTATAGTCAGACCACATCCCCACCATAATTAGAACTTACAGAAACGAAACTCTGCGTGTCTCGTGGATTGATGAATTAAATCTTGACAGATAAACTTATGTGAGCAGACATAACAAACATTAATTATTGGAGCAATTATGTAATATGTCTCTTTATGTGGTACATATTTGATGGCTTTACATTTTTGATTTATTGAAGAACAATTAATATGTTCACATATTAAATAATGTTGCAAATGTAATGAAATTCGTGGTATTTCAATAAGAACTTTGCAAGAGAGGATAGATTTTAAAGAAATAATAAATAACAATTTGCCTATTTTGCATCAACTGGTCAACATTTAAACGAAATAAACAAATAGAATACGAGTCAGCCTTTATTAAATAATTATGGTACTTCCTCACTGGACTTCTACAACTTTTATTAAAACATTTTACTTTCAAAAAGAGATCGGCACATCTTAATTTAGGGATAAACCGAAACTTCTTTCCATTTTCCTTAAGGAAAAATAAGGTAATCATATCAATTTAATTAGCGCTAACTATAAGCAGTTTGTTACCGTGTAATTAAGATACTGAATACGCAGACCGTAGTTAGAAATTGATTATTTAAAATTGCTATAAAACTTTTGAGTCAAAAAACTAGTTAAAATACGTTTCATTTTGTTTCGTATTGAAAGCTAAAAAAATAATTTTTACTTATCAAATAGTAATTGAGCTCTAACAAACATACTCTGATTCTAATGTTACATAAAGAAATTACATCATACTTCTCATAACCTCTAATTACCGACTTACTCTAGGACTTTAAAAAAAGTCGAATATAAAGGAATTTTATAAGCACGTAGGTGATAAAGTTATTATATATTATCGACACTTTATTTCGCTTACATTAAAAGTAAACTTAAAAAGAATGCAGATATCTGGTTCTCTTATGAGGATACGATAGAATAAGTATTGATAAAATCAACGATTCTCAAATTAGGGACATCATAAAAATTTGGAACATTTTTGTGTCTCCGGATATGTTGTTACAATACTGGATTTTATGATAATTTCATCTTAGGTATACATATATGTAACTTTGTTGTTTAGACGTAAGTCTAGATCATATAAATCATACAACTGCTCCATATCTATATCGATAATGACTCGGCGCATGCATTGTTTTTGTTTTAAATCCTGGTGGGTATTGATAAGATAAGTCAAGATCAATTTATGACCACTAAAGAACATTGGTTAAATTTTCAATTTGGAATTTCGTTATGAAGTGAAATAATTTTTTAATAAAGTGAAAGTAAAAAATACATAATAAATTTATGCGATTATTTCATAACTGATTTTCATTATGCGAGTTAAACGTAGCAGCATTTCAGAAGTTATGTTAATTTCGATTAAAGAAAATTTTTATATTCGTCTCACTCAGTCGGATATATAATAAGTAACAAAGTTGAAATTAATTATTACTGCTATAATGAAGACAGTAGAAATTTTTAATTTACCTTTTTTATTTTTGGTACTGGAGGCCCATCTTTATAGAGAAAATTTAAATAAGTGTCCATTTGGATAAAAATCAGTATAGGTTTTTAATAACTTATAGAAATATGTGATGGCTATGGATCTGTTTCTTTTTTGGTTTTCAAAGTAAAGAACTCTTTATATGTTAAGTCACATCTTTGTATTTTTTTTGTAATTATGGAAAATAAAATACATTAAAACATACTGCAAGTGATGTAAATATTAAGAGCGTAAATTTTTTAAAAATATTACATGGAATGAGTGAATCACCAAAGTTATTAAAAATAATTTCTTGCCAAAAATAGTATTTAAAAAATCATTTGTAGAATTAGTTGTACTTTTCCTTCTTTCTGTAAGTTGTAACAAAAAGTCAAAATTTTAATTAAACAAATTTATCGATAGTCTGCAGTGATACTAATGATATAAAAATTAAGGACATTTATGAAAATTTTGAAATAGGAAAATAAGAAAAATATACTGAAAGGATAATAAAGATAGTAGTTACCAAAAATATAAAAATTTGATAATATTTTTCATTTAAAAACTAATAAAACTAATAAATATATTTTAGTATAATGTATTAAATCGTAAGCTAGTAATAAGTAAGTAATGATCTCACAAAACGATTTGTAATATCCAAAATTATGATTAAAATTTTTGTGCTTATCCAAAAGGCTGTATTGTTGATTAAATTGTATTATTGAAAAAATTAGACTGTATTATTGATTAAATTGATGGAATTCTATCATCCATAATTCATCAAAAAAAATATGAATTACTTACTACACTAGGACTAATTAAGAAAACAAAAACAGTTCTGAATAAATTATAAAATGTCTCTCTAAACCCAAAAAATCGTAGTAGCCGCAAATGAAACTTACATACCGAGAATATGTACAGAAACGTGTAATGTGTATTTCTAGTAGAAAAAAGGAGAAAACAAAGAATTATATAAGATATAGAAGGTTCTAAAAGATAAAGCAAAATGCCTGAAATAAAATATGATATTACGGTCACGAAAGAAAAAAATTACCCTAAATAAATAATACATACAACGATATGGCAAAAAGGCCACAGTAACTGTCTGAACTTTACGCTCTGGAGAAGTAAACAATTTATCTTAATTTTTGTTCAGTCTACCTTACGAAAGTAAATAAATTGAAATTCCTTTCCATTTCCCTTGACGAAAATTAAGCGGGCTTCTCTAATTTAATTCATAACTGACGCTGGCTGATTAATTAGGACACAATACACTTCTTAAGGAAACGCTTTGAAAAAATAAACTGAAAAAAATACGTTAGTAAGAAGAAAAAAAGGTGGTGAAATTTAGAATTACGCTCTTGGGAAAATATTAGATCTAAGCGTTGCCAATGGCTAAATAGTTTGAAATGGACAGAATTGAAAAAATAGCGTGAAAGCAAAAGGAAGCCATGCCCTGTATAAATATGCATTGTATATATATATATATATATATATAAATCTACTTTCAGCTTCAATGGACAAGGGGAAGATATCAGTTTATACACGGTAGCAGAAAATTATTTTCCCTACTCATTTTTATCCTGCCACTTAATTCAATATAGTTGTTTTGTCATTTGGTGTACAAAATAACAATGTTTAAAAAGATGGTTATTTCAACAAAGCAATAACCGACTGGTCATACACACATTTAGACAAAATGAACATATTTATAATATCAATTAAATTTCATTACAATTACCAGTTCCTCCTTGGAAAAATCATTATATTTGGAATAAAGAATATTTGAAACTGAAGTTGGGAATTATTTTGCTATGATTAAAACTTGTCTAATCCAAGTAGAACTCACACTAAGAGACTTTAGTACGCTCTTATGGATATAAATATATTATGCCTTTTATAATCGGAAGCTACATAGTATATCTATTAAAATATTATCCTCATTCTCTTCTTTTAGTTATAATATTTTTCATGTATATATATATATATATATATATATTTATATATATATATATATATATATATATATGTATATATGTATATATATATATATATATGTATATATATATATATATATATATATATATATATATATATATATATATATATAAATACATACATTGTCATATGTATTTTTTACTTAAAACTTCGTGAAAAATCCCCAATATTTTTAAGGAACGGATGACATCTTCGGTAAAAAATTGCATTTCAAAATTTTGGAGTAATTCGAGGAAAATTTGGCGTTTCATTATTTTATTTTATTTTTCTAGCAATCATTTCTTTCACTTCGATTACTTATTTGTAATTATAGACGCGAATTAAAAAAACTTAAAATTTAATACATTTTTATGAGTAAGGGAATTTTTGTATTTTTATAAAATTTGTTCCAGTTAGAAAATAAACGTCATTGTCTCTCTTCAGAGAGAGAATTTTTTTTAAAAGAGGAATTTTAAAATTTAATGAACGCTCAGAAATATTTTTGAGTGGATATTTAATACGTGGTTTAAACGGGAATTTCAATATAATCTATAATGAGTTTTGTATTTCTTTTATAATTATATTGAATAAATATTGGTCTGTGACGTTTTGTACATTTTTCTCTTTTTTATTTATCCTTATATCGAATGTAACATTCAGTGGAATTCCTACGACTAGTAAAATACGTTTAAAAAGAATGTTCATCAAATACAGTTATAAAAGTAATATTGGAATTATATTATTTTTCCAAACGATTTTTTTAAAGATGTAATAAAAAAATTTCATAAGATTTAAATAAGGTTCTGATTAATATAATACCAACAATTAATTTAAAAATTTAATTTAAAACCACAATTGTAAATAAAAATTGTTAAGCATTGTTACCCTAATAAGAACAACGAAATGAAAATATAATCTTTTATGAGTGGATCACGTTCCGAATTAAGAGGATCCTAATTAAAGTTAACAAAGCGTAAGCTTTGCAAGTAAAAGATAAAATAATATACTCGACGTTGCGATGTCGCTATCTTAATGCTTTCAATCAATGTCACCTCAAGACGTTGTACCTACTAGCACTTCAGAAATGCCTACACCGTTACAGGAATATCGTGAAGGACATAACTGTCTAACAAGCTTCAAATTTTGGAACTTCTTCTAGTATAGCTTAAATTTAAAGACTGATACTATTTTTTTGTGTCAGCTCTAATCATGTAAATATTTCCTCCTTTTTTTATTAATATTTGATTATATTAAGAAACATTTGCTTAATTTTTACCAAAAAGCAAGGTAGTTTTTGATAAAATAATTTTTTTGAGGGAGAAAATTAAATCTTTCACATTAAATTAGCAGTTAGTATTACTGCAAATTCAATAAAATTATACTCATCATCAATACATTAAAAATAATAAATTAATTTCGTTTTTTTTAATATCCTGAATAATTTAACAGAATAATCTATTGATACGTCGACAATAATATTGTTATTAATGTAAATTAGATCGCGTTTAACCACGAGATATTTCGTGGAGCTTAACACAAGATGCATCGCTCAGTACTCTCTCGTATAACTTAGTTTATCTATTATATAATTTGGTCTTATTATATCTCTTTTAGAGTAAAAATGTCCCAATATTAATTTTTCAATCTCTGCCAAAATCAATCAACCAGAACCTCAGCTACAAGATTGACAAGTTTCTTTCTCTCAATTCCACCTCCAATTTAAAGAGTTGTGGCTCATTTCAATTTTGTTGGAAACGTTCATTAAAATACTTAATATAATTCGCAAGCAAGAGAATGCAACATAGAAAATAATTTCCATTATTTATCGTTAAATTTTGAAACAAATAATTTTTCGTTTTTTTTTTTTTATTTTTTCAATTGATAATTTGCAAATAACTTTTACGATACGTCAATTAATTTTCGACAAAGTGTTTTTGACGAAATTTGTATTTTTGCTCCTTATTTAATTAATTCCTCTTTAAAATATTTGAATGAGGAGCAAAATTACAAACAATTTTAATGGCCTAGATTCCGAAAAAGGATAATTGGAATATTTAATAAAGCTAACCAATTCATCTTGTTAATGCGAAACTATTTCTAAATTGAAAACGACTAAATAATTTGTATTGAAAAGATACGCGAGTAAAAGATTAGATTTAATTTAGTGAAAACAAACATGAAATATCTATGAACTTTCATTATATTCCTTATTCTATCCTTTTTTTACCTATAACTCCATATTATTTCACACTATGACGACACCGACATTAATTACAAATATCCCTATTTTACTTAAGCACAATCTTTTTTCTAATTTGAAATTAAACTTTTGAAAGACATGGAATTAAGGATAGCTATACTCTCTGCTATATATGAGACGGGTATAATTAATATAAATTTTCTATAATTCCATGAAATAATGCTCATCGTAATTGTAGCGCTGAAAAAATGCACAATGATGTACAGAAATCAAACTCCCAATATAATTAATATCAACCCACTTCCACCTCTAATTTATTGCTTAATTTATTGCAGTATTTAATAAAAAAAAGTTGCAAATTCCATATGCCAAATATATGACATGTAAAAAATTAATTATGGTGACTTTCATTGTCAAAATATTTTGTCTAGTAAAGTCACGTTAGTAAGGAAATATTAATCTTTATATATGGGTTCAGGTGGAAGTGATCTTTTGAAGTTGCAGTTAAAGAGTAATATTATTTTTACCGATAAGTATAACCGATCCTCTTTTAATATCGTCATTGTTATCGCCAGAAACAAAAGACTGTCTGGAACTCGACGGCTAGTTAACTAGTAATAATTATATTGATTGGGCATTGGCCAGAGGAGTCATGATGAATATATTATCACTTAATAACTTTAAATGTAACATTTTATTGAGAAATGAAAAAAATCTTATTCATTTGTTTAGTACTCAATTATTTCACAACTTAATTCCATTATGCGAAATAAATATAGTATTATTCCGGAAACTGTGTTAATTTCAATTAAAGAGTTTTTCCGATCTGCCAGACATATACAAAGTAAGCAAAGTTGAAATTAATTATGGCTGGTAAAAAACTGAATCTAGAGGTTTTAAATTTACTTTTTCAGATTTTTTCTTGCCGTGAGGCAAATTATGGAGAAAAATTAAATAAATGCCTCTTACGATAAAAATAAATATAATTTTTTCAACTTATATAAATATGTGATATTTTGAAACTTTCTACTTTATTTTCAAAATAACGATATTTTATCATGTCATGTTATATCTGTTGTTTACTTTTTTTAATTTAGTAATTATGGGTTACAGAACAGTTTAAATATACTGAAAATAGTATAAGTAAAGATTTTTTAAATTTTTTTAGAACAAAGAAGTTACAAAAGAATTATTAAATATAATTTCAAGCCAAAATATTTTTAGATATAAAATCGTACATAGAATTATTTATACCTTTTTGTTCCTTTATCAATTATAACTGAATTATAAGGTTTGGACAAAAAATTTAAATTAACGAGATGAGAAAGAATTATTGGTAAAGTGACAAAGGTAGAAATCATTAAAATTATCAAAATTAGATCTAATTTTTTTTTCATTTCAAAATTTGTTACAAAGCATTAAATGCCTGTTGTGTGTTACAGTAATTAGTAATCAAATTACAATGAAAGATCATGAAAAGAAAAAACGATTTATGATATTCCAATATAATATCCAAATTTATTATAAAAACTCTTATTTTGTTTATCCCAATGGTTTACAGTCATGCTCTGTCACTGATAAAATTTGATGGATTTCTAGGAGTAAATCTGAAAATTACCCGTAAAATAGTAACACATAAAAAAACATTGTGGTTTATTTCTTATACTACATTTAATTAACAAAACTGGAGCAGTTCTTGCGTGTGTGCGTGTGTTTATAAATATATAAATGAGCACGCAGCATGCGTGCGTACGAGCGTATATAAATGAGTACGAGCGTACGATGATGCACGCAGCATGCGTGCGTACGAGCGCGCGTGTGCGCGTGCGTGCGTGCGTGCGTAAGTATAATTAATTCAACAAAGTTATAAATCATTGGTCAAACTTTTGGAAAAAATAAACTAGTTTATAATGTGAATTAAAATTTACCCATTTATAATTTAAATTAATTCCAGAATTTATGAATCATTTTGAATTTAATAAAACTTGTTTTACAAAAATAGAATTCATGTTACGAGATTTTTTAAAGGATACACACACACACATAGTGTGCATTATTCCGTATTTACTGCGCAAGCTGTACGGTGCAGCCTTACTTCATTATAATATATAATAATTCATTACAGTTGAGGTAAATAAATCACATAGTTATGTAGAATTTAGTTAAGGAATATTGAAGTTTTACTTTAAATAGAATATACCTAAATATTTAAGAGTTCAAATATAAGCATGCAAGTTTGATGAAATAAATATTTTTGTCATAGCGTACTGAATCAAATGTTAAATTAATAACTATGTATTTTAATTATTTAATGGTGCCAGAAGTGGATGTTAAGATAATCAATATTAATAAGTGAGAAACCATACTAGAATCCCAACATCATAAACAAAATTCTTTTTTTAATATTATTTCTATTAATTACAAAAATCACCCCATAAATTATAAGAGTATGAACATATTTTTGTATTTACTCATTACGACAATATGTAAGCCTACGTATTTAAATAAATTCAGGGTACAGGTTTTGATCATGCCATTTTTTTGAGTTTCGTACATCTCAAATTAGTTAACCAGTTCCTACTAACATTTTCAAGGGATCATTGATACTAAATTACCCCATTCATTTTTTTTCTTTTTCTTGCGTTCTTTTTAGGTAAAATCTTTAATCTTCCACATTCTCTCTCAAATTCACTAATACATTGGTCAGCATTCGACGTCTTATTTGAAAACTTTTATATTAAGAATCTTTCAGCACTTTACCATAGATTATTATTTTCTGGCATAGCACTATTAGTGTTTTCGTGTAAGGGTACTGCAGTTCCTGTAATCTCATCTAAATACTGGTCACCAAACTGTAAATTTTCACGTCCGTATAGATATATTATCTTCAACTTCATATTTAGAGGAATCCATACTGAACGTGTTTGGTATCCTTTTTTGAGCGAATTTCTGATTTTCGTAAATACGTCTGATAATATGGCAGTGTGCTTAAAGCTGGCAGCCTTAGATCGTCTGGGTCATCAAAAACACGTCCGTCGGGCGTCTCATTAGAGGTTATGCAAATCACATTTGTTTTTCCGTCCGTTGATCCATACTACAAATTCAAGACGTAGTCTTTCCAATTTTCTTGATTTTAAATAGAAATATCGTTTTACAAGAAAATTTCTTCGAACTTATGAGGAATTGCAAAATTCAATTTAACAATTACGTTGCTTTGAAAATAAAGAAATAACATTTAAAGTTTATTATTTAAATTATTAACTCCAATTTATGCAATTGTTTTAATATAACCAAACAATTTGAATAACGATCGTGAGTTCTGTCAACTAAAATTAATATACTTTGCTGACAGTGTTTGTCGTTATTACTCACAGCGCCGTCCATTAAGTACTTAAGTACATGGCCACTGTTTACCCACAAAAGACCGATGTACCAATTAAAGAAATATAGTTTCTTCACACAGATATATATATATATATATATATGTATATGTCAAATATTAAACTGTTTTACTTATTCTAACATTGGCTTAAAATTTTTCTACACATATATGCAGCGTACATTTAGAGTTTGAGGCTCACTTTCAGAGATAATTGGTATATTCTCGTTTATTAATGTAATCTATTAACATTTTGTATAAATTCAGCATTAGGCGCAACTATCTACTTACTTGGGGAGAGTTATATTATGTTATATTCCATTAAAATGAAAAGCGAAGGGTACATCGGAGGATAATAGACACAATCTTTAAAATAAAAAAAATTATGTACATTCTCCTGTTTATGCTATCTCATGTAGAGATCAAATAGATCAAGTCTTTTTCAAATTGCTATGAACAGAGAATGATGTAATTAGTCAGCACAGTTAATGTCATGGTATACCCGAGAGTGCCACACGATAAATCTGATTATTCTAAATACATGTAACAAAAATGTGATCATGAAATAAGAGGTTATGCTCATAATTAACCCAAGATTCTGAACATTGGAAACACATATAAGACTAGAACGCGGTATTTAACACACATATCTCATAGGAGCTAGATGATGAGAATAGGTCTTCCCTCTTTTATAAAACCGAGCCAATACCCATCTGAAGGATTTGATAGTAGCAACATCCTATTAATTCATACCGGAGTTAAAAACTAGTAAATTTTCTTTAAAATTGAAATTGGCTTAAAATTAGATTAAGTTCAAGAAGAATCCCGTCTTGAATTATATTGTGAAGAGAAAATCATTGCCATTTTGACGAACAAATCTTTGAGAATTGAGACTCTTGTCTACATTTGCCTGCCATTCTTAATTTCCGTAGATAAAATTACCGGACAGAAAAATTATTCATACCAATAGAACGCCTACAGCAAAAACAATTTTTTTTTGTGAGCTGAGTCGAAATTTTAGTAAATATACGTCGGCCTAAAATTATTTCAGAAATGTTAGCACAGACGGATAACATCGTCAAAACCTATGGTAACTAACTTCGAATTTAAAACTGTGTTTGTGAACTGTTGCAACGCGCGTTATTTCATAAATAAGAATATATATTAGAATCAAAATTGTATTATTTTGTTCCCCAAAGGGGACAAAAAAAGTCGTCACACGCCTTTAATAAACGAAGCAACTAGTTTGAACCAAAAGTTTGTTTTGGTTGAAACTGCCCGAAAGCTAGCCAAACACCACTATCTATCCTTTCTTACCTACCCTTCTCATACGCATGTGAACTGAATCTATACAAAACATGCATTCTGCTGCTAAAGTTGAACATATTTTGCGAACTCATCAGATAGTCATCATTCTGACCTGAATAAGAAACCCCAGTATGGTTCAAGGAGGCTGCCCGCATGCATGGATGGAATATACGACTAGGATGCCTTTCAATCATTTTTGAGGTGTATCTTAATATCTCAGAAATATCTTGCATGCATATGGGTATGTATATGTTTGTGTGTGTGTGTATTCATATATATATGTATATATATATATATATATATATATATACATATGTATAATATATAATATATATATATATATATATATATATATATATATACATATATATATATATATATATATATATATATATATATATATACATATATATATATATATATATATGCATATGTACTTTTTACACAACTAAATATAAATAAATGTATATTCTTTATAGGCTCCTATAAAATTTCAGCTTCTTATAGTCGGATAGGTGAATTATTTTAAGATTGAGCTTGGAAAATTAGATATCTCCTCACAACATAATTTGAAGATTTTCTTGTCAGTAAATTGAATATTGTTTGAGTTAAAATCAAACAAAGCATCGATTTCTCGACCTTTCAGTTATTAGTATAATTAGCTCGCCCCTTGTTTATTAAAAGGGCTTATACATTCGGCGTACAAAGAGAGATATCCACGTTATACGAATTTTCGATGTCCGCCCGTCACAAAATATTAATGAATTATTAATGGCAGACCGGGCTATGTTTGTTTAACCCGTTTCACGTTTGCAGTCCAATTTTGATGGGATACTCTTGGAATAAAAGGATACGAAATACTATTTATAGAATATCGTTAAATCATTTCCCCTTTGGCTCAAGGACTATTAGAGTTCAGTTGATATTTTTTTATTGAATAGACTAAATTTTTTCTGTTATAATAATTCGCAATATTGCAATAGATGTATTTAGGAAGTAAAAGTGTTGCAGGAAATTGATATTTTAAGAATTAAACTTATAATTAAAATTTATACATACACAAGAGTACCACCAGATACATGTAATTGGAAATTAAAATATTTGGAGATGATTTGAAACCATGAGTGTACGTACAAACGATACATATATATATATATATATATATATATATATATATATATTATATATATGCATATGTACACGCCGTTGTACTTTTACCTTTTGTAACTTCCCTGTACATATGCATATATATATATATGCATATGTACAGGAAGTTACAAAAGGTAAAAAGTACAAGGCGCTCATGATCTCTATCCATTTTCGTTTCTAGCGATTACGTGTCTGTAAGCTCACATTTTGTGTGTTTCTGTACGTTCTGTGATCTTCCTTAATAGTTCAAGCCTTGAATCCATACACAAGTGTTGCTAAGATGAAGCACTAGACGAGACACATTCTAAGCGGGATTTTTAGATTACGATTACAGAGTACCTTTTTTATTTTCCAAAGGCTCAGCTGGCAGTTTAGATTCAAGATTTGGTCTCTACTTCACTTTCCCAATTTTAAATAAGCCAGGTTCCAAAATATTATATTCACACACACGCCACAAATTTGCTTGCGTGGAAGTTGGGATTTTATAACTGTTAAAGAAAAACTTTATATCAATATAAATAGCGAGTCCGTTTTCATTTGTGTACGGTTTCAGCAACTTGAACAGCAGTTTTATCTTCGTAAACTAGATTTTCAGATATGTAACATCCTCACGAAACTAAGAATGCCTTCATAATTTCTACAGGTACACAACTATCACTTGCTGGCGTAATTATTTGGGCATTTAATGATAATTTAGCAGCAGAATTGAACCTTACCGGCTCATTAACTCTCTTGCCCTTAGCTGAATTTTTTGCAATGGTTAAACATCTTTTGTATTCTATTTGGTATTTGAACCAGTTAATGCCAAATTTGATTTGAGAGCTATCATCATTACCAGTAGGATCAGACAAAGTAACCTTTTATTGTGTTTCGTACTTATCCCAAAATCTGAAACAAATATCGCTGAATATAGGGAACATCATCTAAATAACGCTTTGAAATTTCATATTCAATATGAAAACATTTATGAAATCAAAATTTACGATGCGAACCAATTGATTTTCTTTTTTTCACAGACCTAATTCACGTTGTCAAATTTATTTCTTAAGTTGCTTGAGTTCGACGCTGTCAATTTTTGAATTTATTTAACTTTTAAAATACATGCTGAAAAATAACCACGGTATGATCCATCCTCATTATAAAGCACCAAACTTGATGAATCTCTAAACGCCTAAATATCTATTCTTCAATAAAATATAAAAAAATATTGTTTATGCACACTATGTAAAATCAACGAACTATAAATTCAGAAAACAAACAGGTAAAATTTTTAAATATATTTTAAAATGGTATGGGTATACAAACATATTAATACTTAAATCCTCTTGCAATATTTGAAAGTTTCAATAAAAGTTTGCTGCTTTACAAATATTTTTGTGATTTAAGTAATAAATGTGATGATTTAGGTAAAGATATAACTATCTAAAATTATATATTAAACAGTATTTACCTTCACGATAATGTTCCATTTTTTCTTATTATTTAAACACTATCTACTCTGTAATAATCTACTCTGTAATTGAAAACATAAATTAGGATACCGTCAACCGAAGTAAAGTTCTGGCTTTTACTGTTTGAAGTTTTTGCATAACGCAATTTAATATTTTAACAACTTCTAATTATACGTGTTATAATTTAATGAACTTTCAAATGTTTACCGTATTAAAATATGCATGTTCTTGATCCTTAATAAGCTCATTACGAACTGTTGACTAAAATTCTAAGTAAACACAAGGGTGCTGGTGAAAATGAATACATAGAAGAAATTTAGGCAAAATATATTTGAAAGCTTTATGAAATTAACTTAAAATGTAATCTAATTTTATTGGACTTTCGGCTAATAGAAGGCTGTGCTGGTTGATTTGCTTAATTAATTTTTTTTAAATATAGGAATTGAAATGAATATAAAGGACGTTGAAATTTAATTATGTATATATATATATATATATATATATATATATATATATATAATATATATATATATACATATATATTATATATATATATATATATATATATATATATATATATATATATATATGTACATGTATATAGAATAAAGATAAATGAAATAAATATAAAAGGACGTGTTGAGGTTGAATTGGACATTGAGTTAAATTAAAAAAAAATTATTCCTCGATGGCTATCCATCCATCTGCGGGTAAGGATATCCTGTCTTAGACATTATGAAATACCGATATTGAAAATAAGGCAATTTGGTATTACCTATTCAATATGTACCTGAACAAAATGTAACTTTTTTTATTGTAATGAATTAAATTTTTGGTTTTCACAAAAATTAACTTTTCAAATTAATTTCTATTGATTAGCTATGCCTCTAATTACGATAAAAGTAGTGTATCTTTAGCAGGTGGTACTGCGTGGAGGTCTAAAATATTATAATCCATTATAATAAGCAACTGATAAATTTTGCTACACAATTGTATATAAATGACTTAAAATAACGAGAGCAATTTTCTAATAAATGAACATGATATTTTAAATCTTGTCTTGAATTAGGTGACATTTTCAGTAAATAATGGGAATTGCTACGCACAGACAAGTTAAACAAAAAAAATCTAGAATGCTTCTTTTCAAGTAATTTCATTGCTCAACCTGCTGTTACAAGGTTAAGCAATTTTAGTTTGTTGGTAGTTCAGGTTCTATTAATTCTCTTCGTAATTCTTACATGTCATTAATGTTTATAGTTTAGGCTTTGAATCTAATAAAGAAAAATTTAAAAAAATTGATGTTTTTTTATTATCAATTTGAACATGTTATTAACATTTATTAAACATCTGTTATACATGTATTAAACATTTGTTTATGCATTATTTATAAATATTCAATGGTTGTAAATCTTTTTGGTTAATGTAACGGTCATAAGTATTTTTGGTAAAGTTTTAGGTATGATCACGATTTATGCTCTTTATCAAATAATTTACATAAATTGGTACTGATATTTGATTTCGATCGCTTTGATTTCATCTTCCTGTTTAATTGGAATTTTGTTTTATAACTTTAACCAAGTTTATTTGAGATACATTTTATTTCTTCAATAGGGTTTTCAATTTTTTAATAGGGTTTTCAATTTTTTTTAATTAATCTTAACATGTATAATAAAAATAACATTAAAATAGTAAACAGAATAAAAATAAAATATATTTAAAAATTTATTTCTTTCTAATTCTTGTTCAAGTGAAACCAGACTGATAGCAACGTCAGAATAACGGGGTTCTGTTTGAATCCTTAAGTTACGAAATCTCCAAAGTTGACCTATGTTATCGAATGATACAATGGGAATACTTTGCGCAGTGCCTGATAATACTACGCGATGGCAAGATAAAACCAAATGAAAATGTTGGTAAATTATTTCTAGGAATGTATAATTACAGTGTCTGCATAGGAATATTTTTATAACAAACGTTGGCGTTTCTTTGAACTCCAAACTTTGCATTAATTACTTAACCGTATGGTGCTTGTCTTAATATGCATTGAGGAACTCCGCTCTCATATTATAAAAATGTATTTTGTAAGTACATTGGTTATGGTACTGAATGACCTGAATAAAATACTTCCTGAAAATCTTGATTTTTTTCTGAAATTGAAAAAGAAATTAAGGGCAATATTAAAAAGCATTCGATACGCCCTACATTTTATTTTCCTTTTCTAGTTGTTGCTTATATCACTGAAGAAAATTTTATGTTTTCATCCAAAAAAAAATATAATGGGAATTTCCTTTATATTTCAGAGGATTGTTTTCTTTTAAATAAGTTGAAATAATTATATATATATATATATATATATATATATATATATATATATATATATATATGTATTCGTACTTGTGTATATGTCTGTGTATGTATAACATATGTATCTTCTTCAGTGCGAGAACATAGCTCACTTGCCCGCCTACATGTTGAGAGTATGATTCCCATGTACTATTTTAAACACTAAGTCTATTTGATATAAATAAGCAAACATTCCGTTTAAATTTGGCGTGTATATATATAATTACACTTCGTTTCTTTATTCAGCACTTTAGATGGAGTGTAGGTGTAAAGAGCTATATTATAAATCTTTTATTATATGAGCTTGTTGGTACATAATATTGGCTACATTTTACATAGATAGAAAGATTCACTGACAAAAAAATTATTTTAGCCAAGAGACTAGCTGTAAATCTGGATTAGTTTTACCCGAGAAAAATCTATTATACGGTTTAAAAAGCTTATAAATAAAAAATAAGAAAAATGTGAGAAATTGATAAGAAAATAATCGAAATTAGAAAAATTCCAAAAACGAGCAGATGTGACTGAATTTTTTATCTATTTTAATTAAAAAAGAAAATTAAGCCTAGCTGAACTTTAATTAAGTTTCAGAACATTAATTAGCTATTTTAGGTATTAGTTTAGTTAGTATATATAGAAACGCTATTGATATGGCTACTACAGCGGACTTAGATTGATTATCTCATGGAATTGTTAGTTTATTTAAGTTGGAGGTGAAATTGTGGAACATTATGATCGAAGAGTAATTAAGTTGAATATTAACGGTATAAACAAAAAAAAAGATAGTGGATTCCGGTAACAAAAACACGCCTACTTTTACTTATTAATAAAATTTTGCCAATAAATTTCTGAAGGATTACAATTTAGGTAGTTATACATTTAGGAGAATTATCTGTTTACATATTTTTATTGATGGTTTATTCAAGGTGTGTTTCTTAATAATTTTAAATTTCAATTAAATCAATTAATGGAATTGTCGTTCTTTAAAGACAAACCATAAATATAAATTGTTAATAATTGACGTTTGTAAAAGAAACATGAAAAATAAATATGACATCATCGAGTTAACACCAAAAGATATTTAGTCAAAAAATATATTCTTTGAAACAACTGGGTAAATTCCTCCCGCTCCAAACAATAACTCACCTATAACTCAAATTCGGTTTTTACCAATTCTCGAAGACAAACGGTTTTCGATCTATCACTGATAATGCTTCTACACTTATCTGTCTCTAAAAATGCTTCTACATAGAACATAATTTCTTGGTGATGCTTTCACGGTTTACACAAATGAATTTTAAAATAAATCATGCATATGTAATATGCTTTTGATATATTTGTTCATACCTTTGTTCCGAAATACTGTTTATATATTTTGTTTAAACTTTTTGTACCTTTGATTGATTCAATAAATTTATAATTTTGTTTCTTTATAATAATTTAACTTAATAGTTTAATTCTATAGAGGAATTTTGTTTTCAAGGCATTTGGGAAATAGTTCTTTGCTTTCAATAAAGTAAAATATCTCTCAGTTAACAACCTGTTAAAAATTAATAGAATTAACTTCCCAAGAATACAGTATCCTACATACACACATATATATATATATACATATACATATATATATATATATACATAAACATATAACATTACATAGCCTTTATATAAATCTGCCACTAATAATCTTATTTAATCTTTGCTAATAGCCCATCTAAAGATGTTGTAATGAATTTCTACAAATTTAACGCCAAATATATTCAATATTCAAATCTCATTTAAGTAACTTTATTACCTGGTGTACATATCACGGGCGCTATTGTGCCGTGAATGTGTGAGATAGAAATATTGTTATAACTTTGTGGTAAACTTTAGCTAGCCTTTTAGTAACCTTAATTTTTTGTAAATACAATTTTGTATTTTTGCACTTTTTTGCAAAAAAGAGGAACGAGTAATGCAGAGAAAAGATTAGGGCCGCGGTTGTCATAAAGTCCGTTGAAAACTTAAGTGATAGTGAGCTGGTCAGGTTGCCAGATAGCAAGACTTGCAAGTGAAATGGAGATAGATTCGCTCGTAGTATGGAGGAGTAAAGCGCTCGTGGAATGGAAATTGTGGAGCGAAAAGCACCCACAAGGATGGCTAAATATATGTTGGTGCGATGATATAAAAAAAAAGTTAAATGAGCAGAAAAAGCACAATATCGAGAGGAGTGGCATATAAAAAAGGAGACCTATATCTATGCGGTTTAATGTGGCCAAGGGAGGAGAGAAAGAAGTTTGTAATATCTTACTAGTTACGCTAATAATAAAAAACCCTATAAATTACTTCAAAAACTCCACTCCTCCCCTGTCCGAATAGTTGCACATAAAACTACTTTACATTTAAATGTTTTAGTTCTATATATTTTATAAATATGTCAAATTCAAAGGGTACATGAAAAGGTTAATGAGAAATACCACTGTACCAAACAAACAGACGGGTTTGCATTGTCGTTGTAATTTCTGGGTTATCCCATTTGCAGTAATAGCTAGTTGTATGTAGTGACATTTAAATAATACATATTGTTTTATGAAGGAGATGTCTGCAAAAATGTTATTGTGTCTATTTCTAAGGTAAAATCATTCCATCCGCCTCATTTTACAATATTCAATTGAACAGGCCATCAATCGGGAGAAGTTTCAATTTTAATTTCCTATATGTTACATATGCCCTTTCCCTGTTGCTTCCCAAGAGCGGGTGGATATGAGTAAGATCTGAGATCTTATTTAGCTTTGCGAACAATGAATGGTAGTGAATTAACAGCTACAAAATATAAAATTTCTACAAGGTTAAGATTTTTGTACAATATAAAACTTAATTTTTTTAGTTTCTGGATACCTTTCAAAATTTTAAATACTCATAGAAAAACCAGAAAGTTACATTTTTTGTTTCACTATATAAGAAAAAAGGGTGACTAGAGTTTAGATAAAATGATCTTATACGACTTTCTGATGCTTCATTAATTTATAAGTAGTTTTATTTCCAATTAAAAATAAAACTAACCTTAAAACTGCTTAAGCATCATAAAATTACGTAAGATAAGTTCATCTATTTTCTAGAAATATTTTTCTATTAAGAAAGACGATTATTTAACATAAAATTAAAATCCATAATGGTATTTCTATATTTCCACATAAACTACCTGCCTGCCTCACTATTCGATTACCGATCTGAAGTATTTCACACATAAGAGAAAAAACAATCGAAATGGTACTAAACATAAAATAAACGCTATTGAATAACAAAGAAAAATACACAGAAATGTTGTATTAAACCCAGCCGATTATTGATTTTCAATCATCGATCAGCTTCATAATCGCATTTCTGGATTAGTCAACGAAATAAAATTAAATTAAGGGTTCGTAATAAGAAGCACACATATTTAAAGAACAAGTAGTTTCATTTAGTTGCGAATAAAAATTAAGTGAATTTTATGTGTAATAAATAATATGCGATTATATAAACACAATTACCATCTCTCACTGGTCGAATTTATGCATGCAGAAATAATTTCTAAATTATTAGGCTAGAAAATTTCGTATGGTTCACCTTAAGGTGGTGTGCGTCTTTAATTTTTATTACCGCAAAAAGTATTATACAGCGAACGAAAGACTGATATGTCAAGTCTCTTTTTATGAAGATAAAGGGATGTTTGGTAAAGTGGAAGTCAAAACAGAATAATACCGCATCTTCCTGTGTGAAATGAGGCAAACTTAACTTATTATCTGTTTTGATAAGATTTTTTAATGTTTCTGATTTTAACATTTAAAGTCATGGAGATAACCAGGCACGTGTCGCTTTTCGCCCTACAAGGAATTTCTGAACCAAATGCGTTTTAATTTCCCTGCATAGAATTTCCGTACTTCCTTTGTTTATACTATTTAAAGGTCAATTTTGAACTAAACAGAAAATCTGAACTGTTTATATACTCCGCCAGAAATTGTTTAAGAATGTTTTAACCTCTTTAAGAAATCACGGAAAAATCAGGCGTTTATTAATTGCTCACCTAATATTTAAATTTAATAAAACCTTAACTAGATCTGGTCCAATAAATATTATAAGTTTGGTTTAGCTTTTTGTAATATTATCTGTACAATTTATCACAAATTTGTTTTATTACATATACCCGTATTTTTATAAATGTGACCGCTGATTCCTGTAAGACTGAGATGATGCATTTTATTTCACAGTTATATGGACCTAAATTTGAAACGTATTAAGAGAAAAGATTCTAAAAAATCTTGGCCAAAAAAACCACAATTTTTAATAATATTTATGTATAACATTGTACAAACCATACTATGAATACAAAGTAAATCGAATTTTGATCAACCAGTGTTCATTAATTATTTACTATATTCACTAATGGAGACAATTTTCAGTAAATTTTATTCGATAAATCCCACTCATGTAGTTTAATCGAAACTAATCTGATATTATAAATTGGGTACAGTGTTATTTATATTATATTAATATTTTGTATAATGCTATTTATAAAGATTTCAGAAATGTATTAACAACACCAATATCACACGGCAAGACCGTATATTTATTTTATATGTGCGGTTATGTCGTCCCCGACTCAAGATAAATAACCAAGTCAAAAGGTCCATAAACAAAGATCGTATTAATTACTCAGCTTTCTTTAAATATCCAGTCACATCTCAAAAGGACATTTTAATGTTTACTAGCTGTACCTCGCGATTTCGCTCAAGTGAAGCTTTAGAAAAAACTTCTCAAGCACGAATAAAACTCATACTACAAGATTTTCGTATAAATTTGAGTAGTTCTATCAAATTTTTTCACAATATTAATTTTTATAACGTAAATATATTGTAACGCATAACGATAAAAATAGCCCATATTTGTAAAATGGAAGATCTAGGATATTCGCTACACTTTTCCCGTAATCTTTCAGTCATATTTTATCAAGTCTGGTTTTTTAATAGTTTTAGCTTAGTAGTTTCAAAAATAATACGACGAAATACTAAACTTATATCTACTTTTTATAGTTACTTTTTAAATATAAAATATTAAAAAGGTTTTTCAAATGAAACTTCACGTGTGCAAAATGAGAATAATTTTTTTTTGAGATCTTTACTTACCTCCTCTTTGATTGTCTGACAAATATTTTAGTATTTTTTATTGAAAAGATGGCCAACAACGATGTATACCCTCATGCGTCTCCCGCATTTGTGTTGCTTACTCAAGCTTCCACACCCAAAACTCCACATTACTTGCTACAATAATTTTTGTAAAACTTCATTGCCGGCTGTAAAATACGTAAAGCCGTTAATTAATGTACATAGGTTCAGTATATCTTTGAATAATTACCACTGTTCGGGTAGCTAAGCACATCCTTGTCGTATTGTACTAATGCTATGTATATTTTTGAAAATATAAAATTCGCGGGTTCCCTGTTCGGGTTAACCGATTATAATAAAATCAAAAGTAGATATTTATAAAAGTTCACACCTTTGCATCTCTAAAAACTCCATTTGAATAAAATTAATATTTTTCAGGTGACTCGTGTTCAAACTCCCACAAAATGAAACGAAACTTCCAAACGCAATGTTTTGTTCTCTCACTTTATTTTCCTCTAAATAATTTTTTTAAAAATGTTTTCAATGTACAAATACGATATTCGTACAATTTTATTATATGTGTAGATTTATATATAAACTTTAATGCACACAAACGATACATATTGCATAACTGACTAAACTTAAGATTTTCAATTATTGTGATAGAATTGAACAGATTATGCGCACTGAGACTATTAAAAAAAGAATGCACTATTTTTTTTTCAATTGATATATACACTCACGCTTTATACTCTGTACATATAAAAATACTCTGTAATATAAAACCGGTTAGGAACTACGCAACATTTCGAATGTATAATTTATTTCAAAGATTGAAATCGTATAATGCGAGTATACTTTCAAAGACAAAGTATTATGTTTATGAAAGAGGAATGTAGGATATGTTAAACAAAAGTTTAAGAATTAAGTTAGTAAAATTAGAAATTAGGTATAACTTAACGAAAAAATTATTTACTAGGCCAAAGATATTATTATTACATAAGCTAAAGCCGTAGTTGCAAAAATGATCATATTTTTAAAATTTAAAATATGGTAAATATATTTTGAATTGCATATTTCATTTGTTTAGACGATTACAATTTAGAATCCGATAAAATACATATAAAGAGATCAATGGTAATGTAAATCTGAAAGCGCAGAACTTGAAAGTGATGATGATTGTGAGTTATTAGCTATCAGTTTAAGTTCCGATTATGAAGAAAGCGACGCTAAAGGCTATGTACCTCTTTCAACTTTTTAGATCATATCAGTAATAACTGTAATCGTGGTTATTTTAGGGGTCTACCCCTAGGTCTAGGCTTACCTGCCGCTGCTAACGAGTATTATCATATGACGGCCCCAGGTGGGATAACATGAACACCTCATTCGGAAGCATATCAATCTGGTTGCCGGGATCGACACAATATTATCACTAAGCAAGCAGGGCCTACATCATATGCTAAAAGAAATTTCAAAGGAAATATTATAAATGTGTGGGAACTGTTTATTGACAAATCAATATTGAGACACATTAAAAATGCACAAAAGAAGAAGCTAACAGGCAGTTAGGAAACGATAATTTGAAATTTACTTCAGAAGAACTAAACGCTTTTATTGCTGTTTGCTGTGCTCATGGTGTATACGACACCAGAAATATCCTGGTAAACGAATTGTGCAATAAAACATGGGATATAAATATTTTTCCAAAAACCATGCCTCGTGATAGATTCAAAAATATCACGAAGTACATTCGATTTGAGAAAGAAAGAAAGAAAGAAGTTCACAAACTCAACAAAATCAATTTGCCTGGTTATCTTTTGTTGGGAACAAATCCAATCAAAACTGTTTGTTGTTATAAACCAGGATCATACTGTTGATGAACAACTTTTTTCTACAAAAGTAAGATGTAGGTTTGTTCAGTATATTGCAAAATAAGCCAAGTTTAAGAGAAGTTATAAGATAAGTTCGAGATATACTTTTGGCTTTGTATCGATGTTGACTCCAAATATGTGTTGAATGGTTTTCTAGGAAAGGATGATAGCAAGCCACAAAACTAAAGTCTTGGTGGAAACTTTGGTATGCGTCTTGTAGAACTATTTCTAAAAACAGGCCGAAACATCACCACAGATAATTTATTTACCTTTGTCAGTTTGGTAAAAAACTTACTTTCAAAAGAAAATATAATTGTACGAACCACGAAACAGCCCGACGAGAAATTTCATCTTACGCCAAGTCACTTCGCTTGAGTTTGTTCGAAAAAGAATTCTGAAACAGTATAGATGTATTCTTGCGATCTATCAAAAAAACGAAATAAAAATTTTTATTACTAAGCACATTACATGACAATATTAAGCAATTAACAATTACATGATAGCAAAAACATGACATGATAACAATAAAACAACAATTACATGACAATATTAAGCAATGTAATTACATGACAATATTAAGCACATTAATATGATTCAAATCATCCTAAAAAGAAACTGGGGACTGTAACTTTCTACAACGTTAGAAAGTATGGTGTGGATGTGGCTGATCATATGGCGAAGAAGTACAGTTTCAAAGCAACATCTCGAAGATGACTTGTACAAACCTTCTTTAACATTTTAGATTTAGCTGGAATCAATTCTTACGTTCCTTATAAGAAATTGTCGGGCAAAAATATAAAACGGAGGAAATTTATTTTGAATTTAGCAGGTGAAGTCAGTATTCGGTTCTGAACCTTTGCCTTCAACCTCTTCATCTTCATTACCAGTCATTCAGGAAAATCGAAAAAGACGAGAATGTTAAATAATCAAGTATAAAAACAAAGTTTATAAGTTTTGTGATAACTATAAAAAATCACTTTGTATTTTATGTAATCTTAATAAAATTCTCAAAAGCAAAAAGTGTATGTAAATATTACATTGCAGTATTTCATATCATACTTATGTTGTTTTTATTTAATTTTTTGGTAATTTTTTGCTACTAAATAAATAATTTTATACGTGCAGTCATTTGACCGGTCCCCGTCTTTGTATGTAAATAAATTTTGCAGTCTTCCTAGTGTTAAAATTAAAATATTTTTCCTTTAGTCTTATCCTTGTAACCTAACTATGTGTCCATCTAAAAATATTTTTCAATTGGTCGTAAAGAAATAAAATAGTTATTATGTTGTGACATTAGAATGCACAACAATAAGGATTCCGTTTTTGCCATGAACGCACTGAACCATAATCACATTCAATTTAGAAAGCAGATTTGAAATTGTCCCTGTAAAGCCACAAATTATTATTCAATTCAAAAATGAATTCGACTCATTTCTTCGCTAGAAAGTCTATAAATTACTTAGAAACGAGGTACATTATAATGTTGTTGTACTGCTGTTCGGTACAACAATATTTCTGTTAGAGTCTTGTGGGCACCATGCAATGCAAACTCAAGCTTGGAACTTGGATTTAACAAACTTTGATAGGGCGAATTTAACGTAGCGCTCTAAACCATACATGCCTTAAATTATGGATAAAATTATTATGGTATCAATTTCCAGTGAAGGCAAGGAGCATGAAAAAATGGAGAGCAGCGCATGAAGAAGAAAAGCATGAAGAAATGGAAACAAAAATGTATCGTCAATAATAAAAAAGTTAATAAACAAGGAAACTATTAGAAATTAGAGAGATAGAGCAGAACTGTAAATAACTTTTTTATGTCTGCTTCTTCTAACTGCTCCAAACCCCCACTCTGCAGGATAAATAATTCATAAATTCACTAATTTTAAATGAAATAACCCTAAACATTTGATTTACGTGTTTAACACATTTCAGCAAGGAAAATAGAGTTTAATTTTGTTTTGGTTTCGAATAAAACATTGCCGCCCATTTTGGTGAAATTAACGACAAAACATTTTAATTAAGGTAGATAATAAAATATTATTTCTGCAATATTCGAGGTATCAATTTACAATAAAATATTTTACAATATTTGTCGACATAATTTTTTTGAATCTCGTCACAAACTTGGTCAAATAAATTAAAAAAAGAATTATTTTATAATTAAACTTTTTAAGCAATTTTCACTGTAAAAAAAACTTTTCATTTTTAATATATCCTTTACATGTAGTTTCCTATTTTCGTTACCTTGTGTTAAATATTTGATCTCAGGAACTATTTTCTCTATTTCATGATAGTAGCTGAAACTCAAAACTATTCATTTGCAAAATTTTAGAGTAGTGAGGTAACAAGTTCAGCACTTAATTCTTTTAATATCTTATAAATTTAGTTTAAGCATAAATTACAGGAAATTTTATGGTTAATATTTTATTACTTGTTAGGATATGATATCTTGGAAAATAATGAAGTTATTTTATTTTCCATATACTCTGTTTTCTTTTCTAAAATATATCGTTGATCTCATTTAAAGTGACAACCATGGGCGCATATAAAATAAGGAAAACTAAACTACGTATTTTATTCAGTAAAGGCAGAGTTCCTCCCTTGATAAAAAAGTATTAAAAATTTGAAATATCAGACAACGACATCTGGGTGACTGGTTAACACCCTGATATAAATATACATTGACAGTTATAATTATTTAAAGGAAAAAGAATAAATGTACATTTTACAAAACCTCGAAACTTCTGGGTATTTTAGGAATTATTTACTAATTCCTAAAATACCCAGAAGTAACATGAGGGTCAGAGGATCAGAGGGGAGAGAGGGTGATTTTAATATAAAATTAATGATGTTAATACCGTCTTTATAACACTATGTTAACCGCAGAGAAAACATAATCCACATGGAGATCTAACAGTGGTTAGAGAGGTGAGAGTATTCGTATTTTTTAATTATTTGCTTCTCCAAGAACTATCGATTTTATCTTTGTGATCGCTTCCAAGGACAAGGTGATGAATGTTCTGTAATAAACCTAACCAAAAAATGAGATTATGGTTTTACTATGATGGAAAAATCTTTACAACCATAGATTCAGCCTTGAAAAATTTTGTCATCATCGAAATTTTTTTATTCATTTCAGTACCAGCAAAGTAACTGCGCAAGTAATATATAAAAAATATGTGACTAGGATGATTTTTTTTAGTTGATTGTCAAACGTGACTTATCTAATAACTGTTCCTATTGTAAATAATAAAATATAGTTCATTATTGAAGCATAGATTTTACTGTTTTAAACTTTCGAATTACCAGTATATTTTTGATAAATAAAACTATTTTTAATTTTGGATAACCAACAATACAAACATGGAAGCGATTTTGTTCTTTTGTTCGCTTCCACGCCTTAAATACTTAATCGAAGTTAGTGAAATTTTGTTAACATATATTCTTTGACATCCAAATGAACAATGGGTTAATTTTATTCTAGAACAGAATTTTTCTTTTCGTACTTAAAAAAAATTATCCCGTTTCTTGGTAATTTTTTCGAGTTTCTCCATCTCACACTATTTAGCTGTTAAGACCTGTGCAATGTTAAAAACAAAAATATTTTCCGAAATATCTCATTATTAAATTGCGCCACTATAATTTCCCTTTTCGATTGAAACAAAGCTAAGAAACAAAGCAAGTTAAAGTTATTATTGTATTAAGTGTGTGATTTTATGAACATATGGAGATATTATAAAGATTTGTAATATTGAATACAAGTTTAGAAAATGTATATTACAATGAAATATTATTATTTTCCCTGGAAAATTTAATTAATGAAAATTTTGTTCAAAGTTATATTTAATTTACAAAATTCATTAACTTAATATGAATAACTACAAGCAACAGGGAATATATGAAACTAAATAGTTGATAGTTAGCTTGGTACATTCTCTGAGGAATTCATTTCCGTCAATCGTTTAGTTAACAAGCAGACCAATTCATAATGTTTATGAGTAAGACCTTAATGTTTATGACTGCAGATCATTACGGACCTCAAGTGTTTGGGTATCATTAATTTTAGCCTGTAATATTTATATAGTTGAAACTTTATGTTATCCATATTAACATTATATTCCTCGTGGAATACTGCTATTTGATATGCTAGAGTTACCTTGTAGAAATACGTGGGTATTATGTTAATAGTTACGGAATGCTAAAGTTATTTTGTTTAGAAATACGTAGATAATACGAAGGTAATATGGCCTTAATATATTATATCTAGCTATTTAATTCAGTATTATTTATTAGTCATTGAAATTTTTTTGTATATCGAAATATTCTTTGGATATATTATTATAACTGAAAATTTTATTCCATATAATGCCATGCAAATAAGTTTATGAAGAAGATTGTGGTTTTTTGAAAATATTTTTAGGACAAGAAAATAGTTTACTGTTCTGACATTTCCAAATTCTTTATGAACTTATCCAAAAATCCCATCTTCTGTAGTCTAAATTCAATCAAATCATCAGATGATGTTTTTTCTTAAATTAACGCTTTAAACACTAGAGCAATGTATTCATATCTACCACTTTTAATACTTTGTTTTATATTTTTAGAAATAAAATGCATTAGCACGAATGATTGGTCAGTTAACTCTGGAAATCTAAGATTATTTAAAAACTTCTTCGAGTTACTATTCTTTTTTAGCGTTATCTTGAATCACATCCATCTAAAAGTTTCAATTTAACTTGCACAACATTAAAATATTAACGGACTATTACGGGGAAGATTGTTTTCAGGGCTCCTGATACAAGATTGTTAGCCGTGTTCATAAATAATTTAGTATTGAATTGGTCCCATTTTAATTATATACGTTAATAAGTTCAAGTATTTTGATGGTTTCTTATTTTAATTATTGGTGTATTTTTATAACGTAAACTTTCGGAATTTTTCGGGACTCCAGCGCAAGTTAGCAATTATGTAAAGTTTTATTTATGAAAATATCTTATTTTGATTAGTAAAAAGGACACCGTTCTCTAAGTAGATAATGCTAGTTTACGAAAGCCGATTACGCGAATGCGGTACAATATTTTTTACCGCCCATCGACTAAGATTACATAAAATAACTAATACAAACATCCGTGTATATACTTTATGGACACACTTGCAAATCCTCTTCTCTTCTACGGGAGGTGGAAGTTTGAAAAAGATCTTGCAACCTCGAGTATGAATCTGTTTGATAATTCATTTAATGATCTGTAATTACCAAGTTTCTAGATTAGCACAATATTTTCTTTTTCGGAAAATAACAATTACACTGTTAGCAAAAAACAACAGTTTATTGTGGTTTTTTCAACGCAGTTGAAAAACTTGATGGAAAGATCCCAATTGTGTTCTGAATTTTGAGACATTTTTTTGTATACTTCTGTAGTTGTTAAAGAGTCAGTATTACTTTAAATTAATTCTGATACTGTGTTTCGATTACTGTTCTTCCAAACAAACTTTAAAAGTTCAAGAATCACCTGGTATCCGAGTTATAAGTGATTACAATATTCTTACAGTGTTTAAACTAGACCTTAACTGTGACATGGTGGACGTGGAGTTCGTAATTTGTATAGGGTCAAAGTGGGAGAGACGTCATACTTTTTATACAAGGCAATAAAAAAAACAAAAAATGCAATATGATCAAACCGTTTATTGTTATTTTAAAGGTACATATAATAATCTGTCTTATTTATGCCATATTTTTGCTTTATGACTATAATAGAAAAAAATAAAAATAAAAAGTTAAAGTTTGCATTGGGCCATCTCTCCCATATCGTGTGGGAGAGATGCCATGTGGTGTTGGAGAGATGCCATACAAAAATAGTGATGACAATAATTATTTTTTTTGGTTCTTTTTACGGACCAATTCTCTTCCACAATTATTGCAATGTGGAGAGTACATAGAACAAGACTCGTGAAGCCACTTTAGGCACAAAGTACATTTGATCCAGTCTGCTTTTTTTTTGGTAAGATAATAATTTTCCCAACACTCAATGCACGCGTTATTATCATCTTCAATTGGATTGTACCCGCCAGCTTTCGTTTTTTTAGTTGCTCCTTTTATCAAATCCACATTACATGTTTTCTTGCTTATGTGTTCAGGGGAAGTCAAAACACAAGCTAATTGCTTTCGTTTCACAGTCGAGCTGCGCAGTTTTGGAATTGGATTTGACTCCTCGAGAAGCTTTGTAGGGGTTTCTTTATTGGTTGGTGTAACTATTTGCCTTGAAGTTGATGGATTTGATGGGAACTGAACTTCAGTAGAAGGAGCACTTAGAGGCACTGCTTCAATTATATTAGATATAGCGAAGAAATGATCTGGAATCGCTTGAGCTGGATCTGCTTGACGTACTGATATGTCTTTGTTTCTCTCCAGAAAGAATGTTAGCCAGTGTTGACCTGCCATTTCTTTTTCCCTGGAAAATTTATGTTTGATTCCAAGCTTTTCGGCAAACTTATAGGCAAGACAACGAATTGTACTTCTCTCAGGTGCGAAACCAGCACTAGCTAGGCGTTTAATGTAAAGCGCCAGTCGTTTTTCGTTGTCTGTTCCAAGTGACGCTAAAACAACATGCAGGTACTTTGTAAATTACTATACTACATATAGACAACATACGTACGGGTAAAAGTGGGAGAGACGCCATATGAGGAGAGACGCCATATGAGGAGAGACGCCATACCTTCGCTAGTTCAGTATGCGGAAAAGAAATGACTATACTTTTCACTGCGGTTAACAACCTATTAGACGGCGTCACAGAAACTTGTCATTGTCCGCTCGGCTGCGATTGACGTGTTATAGAGGAAAGAATTTTATCGTGCCAAATTTTTTCGGTTGAAATTTTGTGTGAATGCGGTTTCGGTGAACATAGCAAGGTAAACAAAGAGACAGTAAGGTAGTATTGGTTTAAATATGTTATGTTGTTTGTTATAAATTTTTGTTGTAATAAAAGAAGAATTTAAAGAAAGATTTAATTTTTAAATGATTCAGTTCTAATTTTAAAACAGTGCGTTTTAACATAAATGTTTAGATTAACCTACTAAATGACCTAAGCCTGCCTGACTAAATATTTCTTCTTTCGCTACCGTGTGTGCTGGGATGATCGCAAGGTTGTGGCTTTTGATCTAGTGGAAGGAGATTTGCATCAACATTTTAAAGAGATACAGACAACTACAGAGCGACACTTCGTTTGTGTTGGTAAACGCTTTACCAGTTTTTTTTTGTTTTGCGGTGTTTAGTCAATTTATTTAAAAAATGTTCATGTGAAAGGACTAATTCTTCATATAACATTATTCATTGTATTAATTTTATTTAAAAAAAATATCTGTTTCGAAGAGAATTTTTTTAATCGCCGTTTTTTAAATTTTACAGTTCAGTTTTTCTCACATAAATGACTAAGTTCAATTAATTATTTGGTTAAAATAGCCGCTGCTCAGGCGCGCTACTTTTAAGTAGTTATCTTTGTAATTTTGCAATACGGTGAGATACAGATACAACCAAATTGGATAGAGGAATAATAAAGTTATATTTACCGATGGAGAAATATGACTTTATTATATGCAATTCTATTGTATCTGTGTACGTGGAATTTTTACATATATTCGTCTTTATTGCTAGATAGTGGCCGTTGGCTAACTACGCTCTCTATGTGTTGTTCGTGAAAGTATAATAATATTAAAATATTTTCTGTCAATGTTAATAAATTAGTAAGAGGTTGCATGAAAATAAAATAAACCCTTCTTTCCCGTTTCATGGTGCAATAATAAAAGTAATTTAATTTCAATGGCCTGTAAAAGATATATGAATTTGTACATTTATTTCTATTACTATTTATTATTTATTTAAATTAACCTAACAAACTATGTTCGTTTATATTTTTCCTGATACACAAAATAACTGTACTTATGTATAACAAATTTCAGGTTAGTCGCGGTGCAGATCGCTGTACCGGCATTTTATTACATGCAGTTAGACATACAGAGATATTTAGAGAGAATAGAAACATACGAAATGAAAATTAATTTTTTTATTCAGGTTTGCTTTTCCAATCTTAAAAGAACTAAAGAATGTTCTCCCAATTTTATAATTATTTCTAAAAAAAAAACAAGTAAGTTTTAGCAACATAATATGATACCCAATTTTAAAAATTCGCATAAATAACGTAATGAAAGCGAATCAAAATCGAAGACAAATAAACAGAGACAATGAAATCGATGAGATGATAAATTTTAAAAAATTTCTTCGTCAAAAGTATCCAACGATTTTCTCGAATATAATATGAAACGAATCAAAAATACATATCATTATCCTTGTAATGATGACGTAAATTTACTTGTATTAAATGTCCATTTTGAAAATTACATGATTTTAAATATATTAGTTCACAGTTTCATATCTTTTTATTTGATACTGTTTCAAGTATTGATTACAATATAACGTTCCATTAGCACGTCGCTAACAAATTCCGCTCATCGTTCTTTACTTTTGGATTTGTTCTGAAAATTACATACAATCTCAGTTTATTACCATCTCTTCGTCTTCTGAGTAAAATGGAATCAACATCCATTGTAAAAAAAGTTGCAAAACTATTTTTATAAATTATTATATTATTACTGCCCTATTCACTTCCCTATTTCCTTTCACCTTGGTATGATAAACTTCCATTACCTCAAGTTATGAAGTAATTTAATAATAATCATTTTTATTTCCAAACTAATATCCAGACACTTTTTTAATTACATAAGATATAATTTATTGTCCCAGATAAATTTATGAAAGCTTTGAAGCACAAACTAGTTGCTATACCTCCATTTAGAACCGATTTATAAAAGCATATATTAATGGGCTGTAGTATGTATCTTTTAAATTTTTTTCGTGAAAATGTTTAAATGTTATACATTTGTAAGTGCGTTTAAATCTTATTGTCTGTAATTCTTATTAATTACTTTTATTTAGTTGTTGTATAATTTTATTTATCGGCATACATTGCTTACTCCTAATGAATCGATTAATGCACGGTATATAAATGAATACTTCAATTAATTAAAACATATTGCTTGATTAGCTTATTCGAAAGGGTTCAAAATAATCTTCATATTGGATGATTACACCATTTTGAAATTTACTCTTGATATATTAATTTGCAGTTTAATTTATCCTACACTAAGACGGAAGGCACTGTAATGGGATCATGTCAGTTTCATCAATCGTCGGTCTCGCCTTAGATGAATAGTTCAGGAGTCATTGAATATGATATTTTGAAAGAAAAAGGCAATGCACTTTTTCTCATTAGTAGAAATGATGTTTTAAAAAAACACGCGTAAGAGTATAGTTTCCTAAATCATACACGCACATTGTTGTGACTCGAGAATGAGAATGTTTCATCACTCGTATTAGAATGAAGTGCATTTTTCAGACTCCATAGTAAATCCGTGTCTACGTCCCCTCTGAAGCACCTCACAGTCGCTATAATTACTTATTCACAGAAACAACTTTAAATCGTGGAAAACAGTAGGCATTTTGCAGTTTTTGCTTTTCATGGCAGGTCATTTATCATTAAGTAAGAAGAGACTGACTTAGTTTAGAGTTATAAACGTTAAAACTTTGAGGTTGGGAAAACTGCTTCTAAGATCGAAAGTATTTGGCAAAAAACTAAACTAAGTTGAATAAAAAGTCCCCCCTCCACTAGTATAGGGTGAAAAATATTATTTTTAACTCGGTTAAAAGCTTTTTTTCAATCGAAATAGATTAGGTCTATCTACCGAATATCATTTATTCAACTTAGTTGATAATAACGAAAAATTCATGACTGTAGAATGCCTAAGGCAGAAATCACGTTGAATGTCTGCGAGCTCAGTTTTAATTTGAGAAAAAGTGTATCTATTCAAGATCATTTCAAAAACTTTAACAAATACAAAAACCCTAACACACCACTATGTGTAATTGCTCACAGCTTTTGAAAACTGGTATGAAATGCATAGTTTTCCATAAGATATTTAGAGCATCTCACATAAGCACCGTTAAGTAACAGGTGATTTTTTAGAGTACCCTAGCCAAGGGGCAAAAACGGAACCCTTATCAAGTTGTTCTGTCCATTTGTCCATCTATCTGTCCGTGTGTCATAGCCATTTTACTCGGAGACCATTGGCACCATGTAGATTAAATGTACATGATATGTATTTTCCGTGAACTGCTGTTCAATGAAATAGGAAAAAAAAAACGGAATTTTTAAAAATAATAGTGGAATTTTGAAACCAAATTAAATATGGTGTGGCACTCTATAATGTATTTGAGGGATGGAAAAAAAATCATGTGGGGCGTGAAAGGGAGATATCTTAAAATCTTAAAAATTTTATATCTTAAAAATGTTATAAAGGTTACAAAATAACTTTTTTATTTAACTTATTATTTGTCGTCGCTTCTAAATTTTAAAAATATTTCCTCCCCCTCCATCTTTTCAACTAACAGGTATAAAACTTTGAAAAATATTAAAGTAATAAAAAATAAAGTAAACTTTAAACGGAAATTAGTTTGAAAAAGGTATGTCGAGTTGTTTATGGAATATAGGATATTTCCGGTGCAAATTGCAGCAGTAACTTCCTTTTTCAATGTCTGAGGAAAACAAACTTATAGGTTTAATATTGTTCGGTGGCATGAGATTCTTCATTCGCGAGTGAGACTCATACTTGGCCAGTTTCTTTTTGTTTAATAAACTCAAAACTACACAAACACTATACTTTGGCCTCAATACCATATCAATTATATCAAGTAAAGCCAGAGTTTTTTTATTAAAAATGCATATGTAATTATTTAATTCAGAACGTAATTCACACAAAAGTTTTGTCGGGTAAAAGTAAGTTACGTGCATGTACTTTTTTAAATTTGTCTATTAATATAGCAGTTGTAAGTTTCTAATATATAGTATATTACGTAAAATGAGAACGAATGTATTTTCGTTGACCTATATGAAATGACGTACTTTTACTAATCTAATTTTATTGAGTCAAGTCTGTGTAATGAATTGTATAATCAATCTAAACACGTTAATTATATTTCTACTTTTTTTCAGCAAGCGATTTGAATAAGATGTACGACAATATTTGCTTATTATTGTCTAAGGCCAATAAAATTATATCTGAGAAAACCATTTTTCACACCAAGCTAGTGAAACATTAAAAATTCACAATTTGTTCATCATAAGAGAGTCACATGCGTAACACAGACAATACTTCTATAATTGAAAACAAAAAGATGATAACTCAGTTGATTCTGAACCAACTCGTATCTCCACATTCAAATACATAACGTTCTCAATTAAGCAGAAGAAAATACCCTAATCCAGGATCTTTATACTATACTAATTAGAGACGATAGGGCACAGAGACGTGACTACCGCTACCATAGAATTATAGTATGCTCACAATACGTATTTCTACAAATCAATAAATATATTTGAACTTATTTTGTGGTTATTTTCTTCCAAATACCCGTTAAATGATATTAATCACTAAGTATATCACGAAATTCAGTGGTGTCGCAACACTGAATATCATTGACACTTTAAGTAGGTATACGTTTCAGATATATCGAATTACAAATGGAGGAATATTACAAACATAATTTACATATTTATGAAATTATTCCAATATCGAGTTTATTTTCAGCATGGGATGGCATTTAATGGAGAAGTACGTTCAAGTATATATCCTAACAACATCTATTTTTTAGAATAAAATAATATTAAGTAAACCAAGTACTCGTAATGATATATCGAATATTGGTAATTCATTAATAAAAACACAAGCGATACATATATAACCCAATTGTAGGCGAAAATTACGTTATCTGATTAATTGTTAAACATTAACCGTACAGTGCTAACAAATTTAATATAATTATATTTATATGCAAAAGAAATTGTTAGTTAAATATGTTTGACTTTGAGAGTTCAAAGTAATATTAACAATACTACATATTTATGCTAGTTCGTAAAAGAAAATTTAAACAGTCGAATAGATGTCTCAATTTAATTATACCTATTTATAAATATATTTTCAGTACACCCTAAAAATTCCCAGTATGCGTAAAAATTTTACTCTTATTTAATCCTCTATTTTGGCAAGCTATTACAAGTTTCTTACGAATTTGCTGCGTTAGCTTGTCTGCAAATTTTGGGTCACGTTTCATGAAAATTAATTTTTTATTATTATATATTTAAACTGTAAAAGAAATTATTCTTTTGTGAAAAAATACTTCTATCACAACTTAATATAAGGGACATCATTGGAGTTATAACTTCCACAGTTCCTTATTTCTAATGTCATATTTTTCTTCTAGACTGAAATATGAATCTAGTAGAATCTGAAACAAGGTTCCCTGGTCGTATTTGCATATATTTTTACTGGTGCGTGCGTTACTGAATATGTATTAATATGCCAATATTAATACTCAGTAACTTCAAAACGTATTTTATAATTTGTTACTGTGAGAAGTGAACATGATATTGTGTCCCGATTTTGATAACAACGCGAAAATCCTCCAATTCCCGTTTTTCGAAAATTCGCGAGATGATTGTGTTTTAAATAGGTTATTTTGAAGCTTCCATGAAAGAGTTTTAAAACTTGAGTTCGCCGCAGGATACACTATAAAACAAAAGTTCTTTGTTATGATATATATTTAATAATAATTTATTTAAATAAATGATAAATTTATTAATTAAAAGAAATATAAAATTTACTTTAATTTCAATTCTCAAAAGAAATATGTCTTATCTGACAATTCTCCAAACGAATAATATGTATTTTCTTTTCAGATAATGAGCCAGTGGATACCATTGAGATCTAGTGCTGATTTATCTGACATCAACCATTTTACCGTCAGTCATTTTAGGACATATTAAACACACGAGAGAATCTTATCATAACACATAAGTTCAAATTTAGCTAATTGCTCATAGTTAATATAAATACAAACCAATATCTTATTCCAAGCACAACGCTCCACAAATGTAATATCAGATTATTAAACAAGGTCGGTCTTTTACATTATAAAGACTTTTATAAACATAAATTCAAAACAACCTAGTTTACGAAATTAAATTCAAAACAGTCGCTCGGGATGAGTCCTTCGAACTCACAGACATATACGTACGGAACTTTAAGTAATATTTATTTTCTAGTTCATTCAGTCAGTTAAATACGCGACCCGCGCCGCCAGAAAAATAAATAGCTCTCGGTGAAAGTAATAGTGGGTAACATAATTAATGATGTAAATTCAAGGGCTAAAGACCGCAAACTCACGAAGGTTCGTGCTAGATCGCTAATATATGTACATACTGAAGAGACTATTCAGTTTTTGAGTTCATTATAAATCAAGCACCGTTGCAATTTTGTTGGTTCAGAGATATTTTATATTCCTGATCAGTTGCTGATCAATTGCAATTGCATGCGGACCTGCAGGAAAATTGGTTTGATCTAGCTAACACCTATTAGCTTTTACAATATTGGCTATCACAATGCAGCAGTATTTTGTATTTGTAACCAAAAATAAACATTTAAAGTTTTAATACGACTTGGACCCGGACTACACTTTGAGCATTCTCATTAAAAAGTCATATGCCTAGACGTTGCCTATTTTAAAATTATCTAAAACCATGATATGTTAAATAACCTACATTAAGAAATACCTCCATATTTTTCGATTATTTAAAATATGCATAAATGGATAATCTAAATAATAAATATAATAGTTTATTTCCTCACACTTAAAAATTCGAACAAAACCCTATCCACATGTACTTCACAAGAGATAATTCAACTAGATTTATTTACTAAGCGTTGATGGCTATTTTAATATAAACCTAAACCAAACTTATTCACAAAACATCAAATTCATTATCCAGTTATTTAAGCAATGTTTTGAAAACGTGACCGGTACCATAGAACGGAAGTAAAATACCTCGAAGTGAAGCTAATTAATGGCGGGTAGTAGTGAACTGGCGACTGCTGACTGACGAGGGTCGCACTGAACTATTTCCATGGAGAATCGTACTGCAGTGAGTGTTAATTACTGAAGTCTGTGAGGAGTTGAGTTGTTTCGTGCTTGTTTGTTGTTGTTTGAAAAATGATTTGAGAAATCGTTGATACTTTTCAAGATATGGTTTTGACACTTGAAATAAATTAAATACATTACTAGAGCTTAATATTTTACGTAGTTACTTTATGTTAGTATTAATATTTTAGAAGGGCTGAATGCTTTTTTACTATAAGTATGTTTATATACATATGAGTGAGCATAACATTGGGAGAATGTTTATTTCCGATTATATTATCTACAAATATTTTCTTACGTAAAATGATTTCCAATAAGTTTTCATATTTAATATTTTTGCATGCAAAAGTAATTTATTAAACAAAGGTATAACATTTTTAACGTGCAATAAAAACTGAGTCTAGAGACTTCAATATTAATTTAAATTTGATATTGTTTCCGCTAAAACAAAAAAACTTTTTGTAATTTGTTATTTTGTCTAATTTGTTTAATTCCTTAAAAACAATTTTTAGTTCTATAATTTATTTATACTCCTAAGCAAAAAAGTGATCGAGCTTTATTTTTTTATTTCAATTCAAAAGGAGACTAGCAGAGTTTGAAGCCGGCTGCTCTGATTGTTTAAATGAAGATAATTCTAGAACTTAAAAACTAAACTAATAACACACTAGAAAAAAAAACAAAACTAAGGGCTTTTTTAAAATTTTTAAACACAATGTTTTCTTTTAAACTAACTTCTTTGTGAGAAGATTTCTTTTTCGACTCACTTCAAAATGTACCTTTGCTTTTGAAAACATTTAGTAATTTTTGAAAATGTTATTATTAAAATTAATCTTCTCTTAACATACCCATGTTAAAAATTCGTGAATCCTTAATATAAATACTTTTGTATTAAATAATATATTTAAAAAGTTTGATTGCTCTGTTATTTTGTGATGAAAACTTTTTGTATTGAATTACTCTATGGATTTTGACAGATTATTTTTTTCACCCCAGGAACATCAAACTCACTCTCTCAAGTATTACGTCATCTACAAAATTTTCATTCTTCATTACATCATATCATAATTACATTCAAAATAATTCAATTTAATGCAATAAGAATTTGCAGGCAATCTATTTGTTTACTGTGCTACTAATTCTTTCTCATGACTTAATATATCGAAAAACTCATATAAATTGGATGGTTTACGCTATGTAGCTCAAAAAAATCTTTTTTCGCAGTAATCCAACGTAAACTTCGTTGAGTAAATATTCTGAAACGCCTACCGCTAATTTCTGCCTAATGTTCAACCGAATTTCCCTTGTCAAATTGTTTAAAATAAGTACGATTGTTAAAATGACTATACATATCGCTTCATGACAAATGTTTTATTTTTAGATGGAGTTGTGTATTTGCTGTGACGTAATTGTATTGTTCATTCAGGCATTGAAATAGAATAGTGGTTGTGATTTAGCTTGAATTTTCGTGTTTAGAAATATTTTTCCCATATTGTCGATATTATTGATGATGGTAAATGTGATGTAAAATATATCTCTTTAAATACAACTTTCCACTCTTTACCCTAGATAATATGAGAATGGGATTAATGATCATGGTATGGAAAAAAATTAGGTCATAATTAGTAGCAATGTAATTTAATTAAAAAAAAACCGTCTTAAATTTAAAATGTAATCTGCCAAGAATGATTTCTTCGCTGAGTTCTTTAATGTTGTGGATCCAAAATTCACACATATATATTAAGGATACTGTATACAGATAAATATTTGATTAGAAAATCAATTAAATTTAAATTGCAATATCTAATCGGAATCATAATCATATTTCTGAGTTGAAAAACTTGGAAAATAATGCAATTTTACAGAATTTCTACACTTGTGACGAGTTGTTTAAACACTCTTAGGTAAGAATCTGTTAACCATGGTTTTTGAGGCAGGTTAATTGTGGCTTTAGTTTATAAAAAAAATTAAAACCTTTACGAAATGGATTATGCTTTAGAGATCAAGTTTTGCAACCAAAATTATTTTGTAGAGGTTGAAAATGAAGTAACATAGCAGATATAGTGAATAGCATGGGACAACAAAGAAATAGAAGATCACAATATGAATAATTTAAAAAAAAAATTAAATTTATTAGTTATTTTAGCAAATAACCGTAAAATATAAGACATATTAATGAAATCAGGCGAAAAACATCTTGAAAGAAAAATTAACATATAAATTTTGGGAAAGGATGTGATAATGAAACAGAAAAAGAATGTAGCTCTAAAACTCCAATGTGGCGAAACCTGAAACTAAGTTAATCTTACCGGCATTAGTGACAACCTGCAATAAATTTGTTTCTGTATTTATTTTTGTGCAAATACTTGTTGAATCTATTATAATATTTAAACTTGAGTATAGGTCCACATGTAAATAATAATATAAATGTTTAAGTTAGGATCTTTAGATAGTCGTGAGAAAAAATGATGTTACAACGAGTAAAATGAGTACACTTATTAAAAATTATATTATGGTGTATTTTATTAGATATTTTTTTAGTTCTAATTTTTTCATAGTGTATTTCATTAGAATATTTTTAGAGTGAAATTGGTCAGTAATTAGGGTATTATTTTGAATGCAGATCAGTTCAAACATATTTATCTTACTGCCGTGTCTCAAAGTATGGAAGAGTGATGGAAAGATTTCAGTTACAAACAATTTATTAAATGGATATATAAACTAATGTGGTGAAAATTGAAAAGAAGTAATTAAATTAAGAAACCAGCTCCATTATATTAGGAGTTAGCTAAGGACACACTCAGTATAACAAAATAATTTTTCATATATCTTTCACCATTGTTACATTGAGCCACATTAAGTATAACAAAACACGAATTACAGCCTGGAAAGCATAAAATAACTTTGTGGTGCATATGAAATATTTTTATTTTCAAGACAAGCTGTTATAAGTGAATTAATCGAAAAATTGAAAAGGAAAACTAGATTTTCTTAATTCCAGTGTTCTGAGCAGCAACGACACTATTGCAGTTAGGCTTTGCAAAGTTGGATTATATGTTACGAATAATATGTTTTAAGTGTAACACAAGGAAGGCTACGTAATAAATAAAAATTACTTCCGTTGAAACGAGTTAAAATTAGGTTAGATAATTTCAACAAAATTAAATTTACTCACCGAAATACGTACTCTGTAATAGTAATTATAAATAAAATAACGTCACCTCTGACCAGGCTAAATTTTGACGCCAACTTATTGAAATTGTTCATAACTCATTTAATATTTAAATAACTTCAAAATACGAAACATAATATTTAATGAAACTTCGGAATGTTTACCATATTGAAACATGGTATATTCTTGACCCTTGACAATTTTTTCGAAATTCTCTTTTGAATATTAAATAAATCAAGGGTATTAGTAAAAATAAACTATAAAAAAATTTGTTTAACATCAAATACGCTAAACACTTTACGAAATTCGCTTCTAATATAGTATGAATATTATCATGACTTAATTAAACAATATTAAAATAGAGAGAAATAAATTAATATAAAAGGACACTGAATATAATTTTAAAAAATACCCTTCATTTATTTCGCGGTGATCATCCATTAATCTAACGGTAAGAATATGTAGTCTTGGATATTTTGAAATATCGGCTTTAAAAAAAAGCCAATTTTAAATTATGTATTCAATTTGTGCCTAAACACGAAGTGACTTTTCCCTAGTGTAATTGTTTACATTATTTGTTTGCAGACAAACTATAAATTATAGAATATAAACTCAACATATAAGCAGGCAAAATTAATATTTATCATTAATTTTAATTATAAAATAACAAAAATAAGTATCTGCTATTAAAATTACCTTGCATGTAAGTCTAAAGAATAACACCACATTCCAATTAATCATCATTTTCATAACATAATTTGCGAGATGGACTTACTTTTCACAGCTACGACATTGAAAATTGTTAAATTATATATGAATTTGCCATTTATATTCTTACAATTTCTATGACGGCCCAGAACCTATTGTATCCCAAATGAGTATATTGATGTACTTTTCGTGTAAAGTAATTGAGGTTCTCGGTTTGGATACTATTTATTGAAAGTTATATACTGTGAAATTAAATGTTATCATTCACCGCTATTATACTTCGCTACAGATATATTTGGATAGATTTGGCTTTAAATTTAACGGGAACTACTTTTTGTCTTTGTTTTTTTTTATTTTAATATTTGAAAGAATATTATAATAAGAGGAATGTTTTTGGTTCAACCCTTGTATTGGTTAACTTGGTGTTGCGTTTGAAATGCGTGGTGTCAACGCCTTATTGACTGCTTCAAAGATGCAATTTTTCAATGTGTTAGGTGAGGTTTCGTTAATTGTTCTCGTAACCGTCACGTGATTTCAAATGTATTCATTTTTTTTCAGACGCCTAAGATTTTTAGTTGATATATATATATATATATATATATATATATATATATATATATATATATATATTATTATACAATTCTATCGATAGGATATAATACATTCAGGCATTATGTCTTTAATACTTTTTTATATTATTCTTTTTGGAAACAATAATGGTATCAACACTGCCAAAAAATTAAAATGATAACACATAGAAAATATTGAGAGGGGTACTCGCCTGTGCCAATTATTCGAGTTTTATTTAATAAAAGATGTAAATAATCTACTATGATTCTGAACAGAAGGAAAACTATACCAACTAAAAAAAATTTGAAGAAATATACTCCATTATACTCGTAAGTATCACGAAGCTCTGTAAATGCAAATGTCAACAAGTTACAATTTGAATTAGCAAAAGCAAGCCAATAAAAACAAGTTCTAAGAAAACGCTTGGACATTAACCGACTTAAAAAGAAAGGACTGATCGTAATGATTTTTAGAAAGAAAAAGAACATAAATAAAGCGTTTAAGAGTAAGAAAGACAGAATCATTTGTAGATTTTGTTAATTTATTACGTTCAAAAATGTATTACGCGAAGAAAACACATTTTAAGTTTAAAAGTACGATAATGATATAAGTGTATTTTTTATATTATTAAGAAAAAAAACTCATTTATTGATAGAAAGAAAAGGTAAATGACTAATAAAATATTAATATTTGTTTAAAGAAATGATAAAAAATTTCATTTCATTTGTGTCCATGGGCAACACTCTTGCATAAAAAGACGTCGGGTAGAATATTATATATAGTAGACATTTAACTTCAATAACGTACTGAATATAAAGGTAGTTTTTAGTACCCTTAGTGTATTCTAAGTTAGTTTTTGGTTTTTATAGCTAAAATTTTAGTTTTTCAATTGATGGAGTAAAATACATACATCTTTTGTGATAATTTAGAGAACAGTCAACCGACAAAATACATTTATCAAGAAAACTGCTTAATATTACTTTCATTCTGGGAGTGAATAATAAAATTCTAAAATAAATACAAAATTGCGGTAACTATATCAAATTTCAAGTGATACCAATGTAAAATTAATAAAAAATTCACTACTTTCTGCTTAAGGCATGGACTTGAAAAATTCTCCTGAAAAAATAAGATGTGGAGGAGTAAAATAAACATATATATATATATATATATATATACAAGTATTTGTGTGTGAGTGTGTGTGTGTATATACAGGTTGTCGATCCCCTCCCCACGAGATGTTGATGTTAGAGAGATTTTTTACACATTCGAAACAATTAATTGTATTATCCTCAGCCTAATAGTTTCAGTCCAATCTTTAAGGGAACACTTGGTCTCGTAATTAAAATGTTATTCATTCGTTATTATTGACAACATAAAAATTAAACGCCGAAACTTAGGCATTTTTTTAATTAAAAAATATGAAAAGTGATTTTTAAACAATTCTAATGTAAAAAAATGTACGGCAACCTTGTGGAACTTTATTTCAAATACATCTACAATTCATGTATTCTAAAAAGGTAACATTGTTACGATTAATTCTATAAATATTGAAAAAATACCTGTTTTATTGAAATAACTCCGCATCCGCTTACGATCAAAACAACCCCTTATAAGAATAGTTTCGCTATCTATTTCCCACTCGTACGGTCTTTTTATTGTTCTCAGCCGTCAAGCGACCCCCTTTACTCCTTCCTTTAACAACTTCGCTTCTTTAGTGACTTGCTTATAGCTCGTAGCTAACAACGTGTTTTGCTGTCTTGTTAAAATTTATCGTTTCGTATGCGTAATAAATCGTATTTCGTTAGTCAACTCCTTACATTTTATATCATAAACGTATTCTGAATTACTTTTTTCTTTTAAAATCTATCATATGTATACATTCATCATTTACCTTGTTATAATAGTTCTCAATATGAGACTGTGGGAGAGTTTTAATATGTCGGTTCTGTTATTGCGAACAACGAAAGTTGCGGAGACAAAATTCGATATCATTTCGGAATAACTATCGCAGCAAAGATCCAATTGAACAAAATCTAGAAAACAAGAACTTGCCAAGAGGGACAAAAGTTTGCAAACTTGAATACTCCGTCATCTGGCATTATTTGGAAACTTGCACCATGCAAACCGCAGAAGAATATGGACTAATAGGTTTAAGTTGTAAGTTCGGCGTTGGTTTATGAGCTTATCAAATGTATGCTTCAATTTTAATGAAGTTAGCTATAGACTGTTGAAAAAACTATCCGATTTTTGTTTGAGCAAAATTTTGAACTCATTGCAAAAAAAATGCTGACAATCTTGAAAACCATTAAAACCATTGACGAGTAAAATAGAAGGCAAAAGGCCGAAAGAACGAAGATCGAAACGATATTAAGACCAGATAGGAGAAAAACCAAAACTATCTAAACACATAGACAAATAAAATCTATGGACACAAATTGATCACACATTTTGGCATCAGAGTCACGATCACAATATAAAGAAAAGGACTATAGAAATAGAAGTATAGAGCTTACTAACTATAGAATAGAGCTTACTAAATGGAAAGAATAATCTTTTTCAGCTAAATAGTTTAAAGTCTACTATCATAATTTTAGGTAACAAGTTTGTATTTCACCGTGTCACAAATTTTAAATTTCTCATTTAATATTTTATACAAAAGTTTTACGGTTGAGATATTTTTTTTATGTAAAAGAAGTTCTTTAAAAATAACACTTGCTATTCGATAAAATGCATAATTTTTTTATTACAAAAATTATTTTTTGCTGCTGAATAAAACCTGTTAAATACGAGTAGAATAACAATAAGAGATTTATATATACACTTAGTCATGTGTAAACATTAAGTGTTACATATGCACGACCATTAAAAATTATTAACATTATTCTTCATCATGTATATATGTTGCTTTATACGTTTTTGATAAGCGTAATAAAGTCGTGGCTTTATCAAATCCCACATGATTTAGATTTATTGCCATAGCTTTTCAGCGGAGTTTAGGTAAAGTTATAGAAGAAAAATTATTTAAAATGTTCTGTTTTTTCGGTTCTTTTGAACAATGTTTCAGAGACCATCCTAAATTAATTTGAAGGACTAGTGACAAACATTGAAACTTTCCCCAAAGACGGTATGGTTTTTAAATACTGTAACTCGTGGTTTCAATTAATATTCCACACCAAAAATTATATTTAAAAACTACAAATTAAGTGACTATCACAGTCACTTTGTACTAATGTCTTACAAAGTGACTGTGAGGGTCACTATAAGTTTAAAGACTTGTAACTTGTCAGAAGGACTAATGACAAAGTATATATCATTCTAATTTTTGTCAGCCTATTTGCAGTAGAAACTAATATAATTTATTTATATATAGTTTCACATTAAAATAAAAAAATATTTCTACAAAACTGATATCATCAAAAATGTTTTCTACATCGCTCGATACATCATGTCGGAAAATTCATCAGTTCCACTTTGCTAAATTAAATTGAATGAGTCGATAGCATTTGCCATTACAATGCCGCGCGTAAATAGAGATATCTCCTATATATTCGTATCACACCTTCTACGTTACGATCTATGTTAAAATAGCGGGTATCGATATGAATATGATGCGGGGTCTTATTAAGCTCGGCGAACATAATAAAAAACAAGTTTTATCGTGTGAAATTTCTACCAAAGCAATCTTTTGGCGCTTTGCTAAACTTAGTCATTTTAGGTAATATTATCTTAGTCTTTTTAGGTAGCAATGTTCCTAGGATTTGCTAGTCTTAGTCTTTTTAGGTAGTCGTCTCCCGGATGGATTGCCGATTGAAGTCGGGTGAAAGGTCCAATGCAGGGGAGAGCAGTCTATCCAGGTTAAATAGTATTTTGTCACGCGTTTCTTTTAAAATGTGCGGTAGACTTTCCTCTTTCGAATTTGAAGATATTAGTATATCTGAATACCAAAATGAATATTTTAAATCTTCCCCAAAAATAATGTTCTATTGTTTCAGTATGAACATTTGAGAGTAGTTATTTCAGGTAAAGTAAAATTAATGTATAATCTGTTTCAGTAATAAATTTCGTTATTTTTATTTTATTTTAAATTTAAGGTATTACTTCTTTATAGATGAAGATTATCGAAGAGATAAAAATATCCATTTTTTAAACTTTCGAAAGAATGTTTGATTTTATTAGAAGAGAGTACAAATTCACCCAACTTTGGTATGAGAGAGTATGAAATTCATCAAGTGAGAGCGCTCTAATATATCTGTTATAAACACATAACCTAAAAATGAAATAAAAAAAGAAAGCTTGTTAAAAATGTACATCAAATTATTAACCAACCTTTATGTGTAGTATTGTAGAAACCGCACCATAAATACAAAGTGAATCGGAAGGTAGTCGACCTTTAGTAATTAATTATTTATTATGACCTGCAATAAAAATTGTTTGATCGATGTCATTCACGTTCGTAGCTTAGCGCATACTAATTAAAAATAGTATTATAAGAATATTCTATTATTAATTACTATGTATTTACACTATTTACAAAAATAATGAAGATCAATTAATATATGTAATATCAAAACTGTCTACCCCTACATTTAGATTAAGAAGTGCATCGCGTTACGTTTACGGCTACTTCACCATCCACTCAAATTAGATAAGAAATACAAAACTCCAAGTAACGAGTATATCTTTTTTATATCTTATCCGCCTTAATGATTGTTATTTGTGCTTGAAATCAATGTTTTCTTATTTTAAACTATTTCACTTTCCTTAAGATTAAATCGTACCACGAAAAGGTATATTAATTTCTTTGCTCATTTATATATCAACTTTATTTTATATAAGATTTACACGAATATCAACGCGCATATACACTCGCAAAAGTAATAAAAATACGTACTCTTTTATGACAGAAGTCAGAGGTGTGGAATAGGCAGCGACAGGAAAAGGTGGGTAAATGTCGAGACGAATTAATACAGATACAGTTTTTAAGGGCACCCTTGAAAAGAATATTGATGAGATGTAGATGGGACCGCACTTACCTACAATCCGAACAGTACAACATCCACTGCAATGTATTGGCTAAGGAATCTTCTTCATCCACCTCTCGTCAGCTAGGGATGAAAGAAAGAGATTCATTGATGTAGCATTTCATTTGACAGTATCTAATTTATGCGACAGCTTGGCAGTGCAGAGCAAATAGCGTGTATTTCATAAATTACGTTTAAGCCAAAGGATTAATAATACAATGCGCCTAAGTAGTAAATGTAAACCTGACATATGATTGACTGCCGAAATTATATGAAATATTATGGATAGGAAAAGAAATTTAAAGATACATCGTTAAAGATTACATCGGTCTCATTTTTCTATCCAATAGGGTGAAAACCTGAAGTCATAAATATCCTCCTAATTTGATAATTGTCAATGTTTTAATATGACGCGAAGAAAGAAAATTTGGAAAATATTTTAGTTTTAAAGACATTATTTTTAGACGGATGACTTATCAAATATTCATTTTATTTATATTGACCACTACACTTAAGTGGAGCTATGGCAGTTTTTATGTTTCATCCAGCAATTAAAAGTGTATATTTTTATTTGAAAATATTATTTCACTTAAGTTTCATAAGAAAGAGGTAAAGTTTTTGAAAGGAGATAACCTAAAAACAGTTTTGTAAAAAAATAAAATAGCAACACAAACACAAATAAACAATAAAATAGCAATACAAATTCTCCTTTTTAAGGTCATAATGAAACGTTGATAATTATCGAAATAGGATTTATTTATTAATCATACTTTTTTCTTTGATATTTAGATTATAAAACATTTATTGACCATACAGATATTTTCTCGATCTCTTATTTCATTTGTTCTTTAAAGGTCGTATTAAAAGATAGTCACAATGGGATAAGTAAAATCTTTAAAACATTAATTAAATTCCTGGAAGACCTTTTCAATTTTCCTTTAATGTTCATGATAAATAAAGAAACTATATGTGTAGAAAAAAAAATTATTTGTAATTAGCAACGATATCTATGAAAACAGATACATATATCTCGATGTGCATATTCTATATTTGGAATTCTTGTAAAAACATTTCCATGGCTATTTGTTTGTAGTTATAAAAGCCATATATATTTTCTTTTTTTTCGTTAAAAAATCATATTATATGAAAGGAATATTACAAGAAAAAAAAATGTTATTGTTATTAAATTTAAAAATAAGTTCCAAAACATAGGTAAAAAAAATTATCCTTCTCCCCTTTATTTTTGAAACTACTGAGCAAACAACAAAAAAGCAGGATTGGTATAATCTGAATAATTTTTTTTATAGGAAAACTATAGCGATGTCTAATAATATTTAAAATATACATCATGTTTGTACCGCTTTGAAAAATATAGAAAAGAATATATTTAAGTGGTGAATAAATAATGTATTCAAATAGTTCAATAGAAAGTCTTAAAGTTTATAAGTGTCAAAATATGTATGAAACCCTTGTTGTGTGGGTTGCACTCCTGCTTGACTAGTTTTTTAATTAACAAAAAGCTAGACAATCTTTTTCACTGATATGCTTTATTATTACCGTTTCATACTGAAATAAATTCAACACATCAGTAATCACGCCACCCCATTTAATTATGAATATCAGGGTTTTTTTGAGATCAATGAAAACAGGCCTAAATAATTAATTGCGATAACAATATAATGCATGCTAGATCGATTTAATTAATATAAGAATATTTCCTTATCTTAATCCTACTTAAAGAAAAAGGTTACACGTATCAATATTTTTAAATATTTAGAATCTTTCTATTTATGGAAATAGCTAAAATCATTATAAGTCACTATATAATTTTGCAGTGAAATATATTTCTCAAAGCTTCGGAAAACCATCCCAAAGTTATTCTCGTTTGACGGCAACGTAAATGAAAGTCAACATAACTGACAATGATAAATAAAATAGACAGTATAAAACTAAATAACTCCTATCTAACTTCCCGAATACCATGTTCACAGAAGAGCACATTTTCGACACTCACAACATTAACAGGCAAACTAGCTTGTAAGTGTCGTTGTAATATTTGGTCCGAAATTTTTGGGTAATATTAAGTTATGAATGTTGCTATTTAAATGAATATAGGATTTTGTCTTACTTGGTCGCACTGAGAACGTTAAGGAACGAAGTTTTAGGAATTTCAAAAATACCTGTAAATTTTGTACTTTTCTAAGTTATTTATTCAGTTTACATTTGATTAACTTAGTGCTATTGCGTCGTGCTTTGTCAGCATGATTAGATTTTTAATGTAGATCGTATAACCGAAACGACTCTACTGGGATGTAATCATCTAATAAAATATTGGCTCGATTAAAATCAAAGGATATAACATCGCAAGAGAGATATTTTAAAAATATGTTATGTTTTGACAATGAGTAATAAGATTACCTTATACATATGTTTAAATTTTTACCTTTATACGTCCTTGACTTTATTGATCATGTATGTGTCAAAGCGGATCTTTTTGAAATTAATTTTATTGGAAAACTATTTCAGGTCGAATAAAGAAACAGAAACTATTTGCTAGATAATATATTGTTTTACGTCACATATGGTTTGTAGTACTTTTTAGTTGTGTTTGTAATCTTAATAAATCTAGTAAATACTCTGACTTACAATAGAAATTTACGTTAAACATGAGGAAGGTGTAGTATGAAAGCGGTGTTTAAAGTATCGTAAACAGGTCCTGATATAACCCAAAATCCACGATATAACTAATTGCGATGTAGATTTTAAAATGTTTACAAACATGCGTCTTATCTTACCTCGAGTAAGATTTTCATCGATGAAAATTATTTTGACTCTTGTGTTTTTGCAACGGCCATATCTGAATTACTCGTTCCCAATTTACTAAAACTTAAAAAGTTTTTTAAAAGTAATTCCTGAAAGTAATTACTGAAAAAAACTGTTTTAGTAAACTATTTTCAAGCATGTATAGATTGTATGTAACCATTTTTTAGAAACTTTAACGATCAATGAAGGACTATATCTAGTTAATAAAATAAAAAACAATGAAGAAATATTTCCTTTGTCAGTATTTTGTTCAAGTCCAGTAATTTTTCGAACTTGTTTGTGATCCACTTTATATTTCACACATAATTAGAGTTTCATAATTTGGGATAAATTAAATTAAACTTTAGAGAAAAGTTAATTTCTTTCAAAGTTAATCAACTGATTTCATTCAAATAAATCTTCATACTAAAAAATTATTTAGCCACTTCATTTTTTAACTTTAGGAAAAAACACATTTTCTTATTTTTTTTAATTTAATTGTAAAAATTTACGATTTAAAAAGAAACTTGTTCAACCACAGTTTTGAAATATTTCTGCCCAGATTGATACATAGCTGATAAGGTCATTTAAGCCAAGAAATAAAGATATCTATGCGGCGGCCTTTTTGCGATTATTCAGCGTAATGAGAAAAAGATATAATTAACTTCCAATTAATGCGTTTACGTTTACCGATATATAAGGCAATGCTTTTAAGGATACTGCCCTCAGGTATGGCCTCCACAGAATGGTTAACAATTTTGTGCCCTTGTTGTTCGTAAAAATAATATAATATTCAAAAAATTACCCTTACTATTTTCACGTCAGTAAAAGTTTATTATAAATGTGTTAAAGTTAATCCCTTCTTTGCCATTTCATATTGCTATAAATATATAGATATTTAATAAATCTGGATAAAAAACTCACACTCACTTCTTTAGTAAAGCTCTGTGAGAACTTTGTACCTTTTATCTCATTACCTTTTACATGTAATTTTTAAAGAAAAATTTAACCGTTTATGCAATAAAGTGAATTTTTCTTTCGAACAAATAGTCTTCATGTACTACGAAAATTTATATTAAGGAATAGCTACCGATATTTAATATTTTAAAAAGTGAACAATATAGAATTTAAAGTCATTATTTTTTAATTAAAAAAATTGGAGAAAATATGGTCAGGGAAAAAATAGCTCTACAGTGGTAAGCAATTGCTTGCTTCTGTCAAAGTATACAAATTAAAAGTTGGAGTATTTTATAGACAACTTTTATATGATACAAAAGATGTTAAAATAACGCTTTTTTGAATAATGAATTGTATTCTCAACAAATAATCAGTCACTATTTCCCATCAAAATTTTAAATGAAGATCATAATAAGTCAAAAAGGTAGATTTGGCCCTTAGCATTGTAAGGACTGTCACAAACGTAAATACTAAATAACCGCGTTGACCTCACTCATCCCTCTTGAAAATTCAGGAACATATATAGTAAGGAATTGAAAATCTTTTCTTACTTCGATTTATTTTCTCGTTTATGTAATTGGTTGGAAATATAACCCGCGCCACCGGAAGAAAGCAAAGGGTCTTCCTTACTACCGACATTTACTCAGGTCACGTGTTCTTCCCTACAAAATCGGTCTTTATCTTTGAGCATAGGAATTGTTATACAAATATTTAGTTTTTTTTATAAAACTATTCGATAAATAAAAATTAAACTGAACTGGATTATAGAGCCTAGAACCTAATTCATTTATGAATAGATACGGTTCTTTCAAATTTAGTTATGTCAATACGAGTACTTATTAAATTCATTATATATATATATATATATATATATATATATATATATATAATATAAATACATATACATATATATATATATATATATACATATATATATATGTAATTTTATCTAACTTATACATACGGGGGCTTATTGCTACAACAGCAATCTCTTACAACGAACCATAACACCAATTCAGCCCCGCTCGACGAGCGGCCGGGAATCGAATCCGAGTTCTCGCGGTGCGCCGCGCTGCCTAAGTCCGTAGCGAAAATTTGTATGTGTGACGTTTCCGTAGTGTGTAGGATTGATCAAAAGGCGCACTTTGATAAACTCAACACACTACCGACATATAACACATACAATTTTTTGCTGGTGTGGATAACTTATACTACGAAACCTGTAGAAGTCGGCTTGTTACACCAATCTGGCAACGTCTGTATATTCACGTATGTTTATATTTACATAATTGCATAATTGTATATAGATAGGTATGGCGAATTAGCTTCTATATATTCCGGAGAACAAAATAAGACAATTAAGGCTAATAGTTTTCCCGTGCGTATTCAAGTTTCTTCTTTTATAAAAGATTCATATATGTAAGGTGTCACCATATTTGAGCTTCCTTTATATTCTTACAATTTTTTGTCCACGGGTCACGGTTATCTGACATAGATATGTCTTTAGCAATTATATATTCTATATTGTGCGCTTTTTGGTTTTTAATCTTTTGCCGGAATCATCATTTGACCTTACTAATAATCTGTCACATTCGGCAACACGACTTTCTAAACCTGCAAATTTCCCATGTGTACCACTATGATCTTTAAACTTTACGTTATATATTTTCATTTAAAACAAAATGTAGGTCAGTTGGAAGAAGTAGTAAATTGTTATTACATAATACATAATAGACACAATGATATACCTATATAAATCAAAAATAATTATGAAATTATATATGCCTTATTTGCTATGATGGCTTTCTCAGATATAAATACAGAATGCAGTAAGAATACAGTAATAGAGAATAACGGTAAGAATGTAAAGACATTGACCCAATTCTCTTGCCCTTCTGCACAATCTGTACCCGTATACACGTGTTACATAAAATAACCCATTTATTCTGCAGTTATATGGGCAATCTGCTGAAAACGTAACTAATATTATCGAAAGGAAATATGAAGCCTTCGTTAGAATTATTAGTGAAAGTCTTCAACTAATGGCTGCTAAATGACGAGGGTTCGTGTTGAACCACTTCCGCAATGATTCTCCTCGGAACGAGTGTTAATTACATGTGTCCGTGAGGAGTCAAATTGCGTACTGTTTATTTTTCCGTTGGGAGGTTCAATATGTGAAGATTTTTTATTATTTAAATTAAGCTCTCTTGGGAATTTTTAGCTATTATTTTAACGCGATGAATAATTTAAATCCGTTATAGTACATAATAGAAATTACGTAGTAATTTAATATAGAAGTTTATATTTCCCCAAAACCTTAAAACGTCACTACATCAATATTTATGCATAAATATTATTGTGAAACAGTTTTAAGAAAGGATAAGAGTTAGAAGATTTCTTATTGAAATAAAATTATAATTTTCTTGCTAATCATTTTATCTAAATAAATTCTTTTCCGACTGAGCTGTTAACTTAATGATTACGCGTGCAAAAGTAAAACAATTATCATAGTTTTTAAAATATATTTAGTATACAACAAAAACAAAACTAGTATACTTAAATAATGCAATTTTAATATAATATAGAAATGAAATCAAGAGACCTTCAACAAAGAACGTTTTGCTTTATTGCTCATTCTCGGTTGTTTGAGTTTTGATCCGGGAAATTTTGGAGTAAAGACTATAAAATGGAATTATAAACACATGTTATTATTTTTATTGATTCCCTTTTATGAGATACGTATCAATTACAATTGACGAAACTCGAATGGGAACAAATTCAAAATATTAAACTTCTGCAACTACTTTAAAATCGCTTTAATATTCCGGATGATTATTGCGGCCAACATCTACCTCACCGAATCAGTTATAGTCACAAACTCGTCTGGTAGAGGTCCAAAAGTTATCAAGAGATCAAAATTGTTTGTGTACTCCAGTGAACTTCCTACAATAGAGCAACGTTGGCCAATGCGTAAGATCAACAAAGAACAGCAGAAATAAGACTAGAAAATTGCAGAATGTTTAACGTCTCGCTATTAAAAAAGGAAGAACTTATGCTTCTAGAAGCCGAACTCGACGATGGCTATCTCACCATAATAGAAGCTGAACTAAGAAATGAAAATAACGACTTGGTGTTTACTAGCAATTATGTTTATCTACACAATCCATCCTTGAAAAACCAGAACATTAACTGATTACAAAACTTAATAAAACTGCAATTTTCAAAATGAAAATTCGGTTCTTTTTTTAATCATAACATTTAACTATTTTTTAATGTTAATACATAATTTTTTATTTATATATAGCCATCGAAGTTAATACTTAAACTTAAATAGGAGCATTTGAATGTATACATAGAGTTTATAAAAGAAAAATTGTCGGAAAAATTACAAGCAGTCTAATGTTGTGTCTTCTTAGACGCTAAAATACAAAAAAAAACCTTGTCTATCGTGATCCATTTAGGATCTTATCCGTTAAAAAAAGGAAAAATTTGAGTTTTGCGAATTGAGTATTTTTCCCCATTGTTATATTAGAAATTTTCACAATTTATTCGTTATTTTCAGAAATTTGCGTTATGTAAATCTTTCAAACCACTCGATACTTTCCCTTAGTGGTGATAAGCTAATACTGCTGACTAAATATTTGCCGACGCTTACCAATAATTTCTTTGCTTTTCTCCGAATAAACAAATTTAGGTGTCTTAAGTAATTAAAATAAATATCGATTCGTCTTAAGCGTTTAATTTTAAGATGAATTTGTGTGTTAGCCCTTACGCATTATTCAAATAGCAGCGATTACTATTTGGGGTGAATTCGTGCATGGAATTTTTAGACATGTGTGAAGATCATCTCTGAAAATGGAGTTGATCTTCACATCTTAAACAGATGTGAAAATCAGCTCTATTTTCAGTTGCATTTTTAAAATCAATGTTTCTTTTAAATACTTACCTCATATATAGTAAAGGGATAAGATTATTTAATATAATATGAAAAATGAGCGGTTTGACGAAAATACACCAAAACTAAATTTACACCAAAATAAGGCAACTTGTGTTTCACGCTAATATAAAAACGAGAGCGTGTCAAAACTAAATACAAAATAACTCACATACATTAATATATAGTAAATGGATAAGTTTATGGATAGGATATGAAAATCGAAAAGTTTACTGAAAATAAGGCAAAACAAAATGTTCATCAAAATGAGGCAAATTGCGTATCACGCTAATAAAAAAATACAAGGCATACGGCTTTTGAGGGGGCGGCGCACTCGGGCGACCCGGATTCGAATCCCGACCCGCATCAAGCGGGGTTCGACTGGTGTTATAGTTGGTTATATAAGATTGCTCTTTTAGCAATAAGTCCACCGTAATCAATTACATATTAAAGCAAATAAATAAATGATGTAATAAATTATTTACGGTTTTAGGCTAAGACCAGTAGACATTCAGAATATTCAAATGATAACAGAAAATCATAGAAATATAAACAAACTGAATTTATGGGATACTACAACACCTTACCTTATATGTCGTGGAGTGTGCATATAGAGCTGATTCTACGCTATTCGTTTCTTAATAATTGTTTAGTTCGCTCTAATACAAAAAACTTAGTAATTATTTTATCATCGAACACATACAAAGATACAGGCTGCATTTTATCGACTGCAAGTTTTATATAGAAAAAAAATAATATCGAATAATATTGGTTTCCTTTTTTACTTCAAAATTTGGTCCTTTTCAAAATCCAAAAAAGAGAAGTTATCAGAGAATACCAAAAAATAATCAAATTTATGATTGCTTCCTCATATATTTTTATTTGAAAATAGACAAATTTCAAGAATCATAAGTATTGACGAAACACGATTTAATTAAATTTCATGCTATTAAGGAATGATACAAGACCAAGGCTTAGGTTTGCTGTAAATTGTTTAATGTAATAAATAAATTTAGTATACACATTGTATATATATATATATATATATATATATATATATATATATATATATATATATATATATATATATATACATATGTATATATGCCAAATTTAATAAAATAAATATGGTAAATATTGCGTATCATTATCTACATCTGGAGGGAAATATTAAAATATATCTGAAGGCATAGTAGTTGGATGAAATGGAATTGGTTGATTTATCGTAGTTATTGGAAACAAAAATAATTGGTACGATGAAGCTTTTTGCTGATTGTTAAAAATGGTTATTGCCTTATCAGATCTATTTCTTTGACTGATAATATATATGGGATAATTTAAAATCGTTTCTGATAGCTTTAACTTTCTAAGTGCAAATTTGTTAATTTAAAGTAAAAATAATTTTCATTCTAGCAGAGTCTAATTTTAGCAATTTTTGAACTGTGGCTAATATTTAAAAAAGATGTAATTCATATCATCCATTGAATTATGAGCTATGCTCTTCTCCAGCAACATTTTTGTTAAATCAATAACTTTGATGATACAGTTATCATTTTATTTTTTATTGTACTTTAAAAATGCTAATACTTGGATGAGGTAAGATTTGAACGAGTGGTCAATCCACTCGTTGAATGACGTGTTATCACACGTCACTATTTTTATATTTATCTCATACAGGTTTTGTGATATTTTATTGCTCCACATGACTTTTGAAATAAAATATTTTATATTGTTTCACATGTCTCTATGAAAGGTTAAGGAAATATTATTGAAGACTGATTACTAAGATTGACTTTGCTTATTACTAATTCACTGCGTCTATTAAAGCGTTTTTGATGCAGTTCATAAATTTGTCCACCTATCTTTGTAAACATCGATTAGAAGGAAAGACACAAATTATCCAAATTATTTATTTTTTTAATTTCTAGTCGAACGAAGCTAATTAAATTTTTCTAATATTAATTATTTTACTTACGTCAGCGCTCTGCAAAACATCATCTGAAGTTTTTTAAAGTAATTTGGATAAATCTGAATTCTAGCACCATGTCTTCAATAAAAACTAAAAAATTACGAGAAATGTCAAAAAAAAATATTGTTCATAATAAATTTTGTAATTTCGTTGAGACTCGATGGAAAGTATGAAACCCATTCAATACCTTATTAATGCTGGGACTCGATTCGGACTGGAATTATAAAGAACGATACTTGATTTTGCTTCTGGCTCTATTAAGTGCGCAAGATAAAGTATTTTTATAGATATAGAATAGAATAGAATATAGAAAGAATGGTAATGCCGGCATATTTATAAAATTTGGATGAATTAATGCATTAATTAATGCATAAAGTAATTTCAATATTTGGTCCTTTTCTATTAAAAAAATCTATTTAATTTTAACATAATGTTTTCTTCATAATTTTTGGTATAAATTAGTGAATCAAATGAAAAAAAAACTCAATGAGTCAGAATGTCATAGGCGCAGACGGCAGAAGCATCGACTCGTATTGACTAGTTCAGAGGGAATATTATTCAAAATGCAGTTAATATTGTCGAAACATTTTTCAACCCACCACATGATTCAAAGCATTCATATATAGTGAAAGAGATTTTGTAAAAAGTAATAATGCTGATGAAAGACTTAATTCTTACCACATTACTGAAATTAAAGACGTTACTTATCCATTTAAAAATTGTTGCTACTTCCTTCCAAACTGCACATGCATTTGACAGTCTGTTTATCATACATTTTATTATTATACATTACTTAGGACATTTGAAACAATTTCACAAATTCTTCTGTTGCACAAACGCAGCCAATCACACTGACCATCAACATCTAACTGATTTTCAAACCACATTTCTCTTTCTCTTGTCAAAACAGAAAAATTTAATCAATTTAAAATTTATATTCACATTTTCACAACCGCGTTAATTTCATGCTTGTATCTAGAACCGTATAAGAGACAGAACCTGATAAAAATAAGCTTATTTTAAAATTAATCAATTTGTCGACTCAAAAGCTTTTATCGTGCTAATTACAACACATTATTGTTAACAGAAAAATTATAACAAAATTAAATACAGTAAATGGCTACTTACTCAATTATGCCAAATATTTATTAAAAGAAAACATAACAACGACAAAAAGTGCGTAAATAATAAGAAAAACTCATAATATTTAGAATATGTATATATATTGTAAAATATATTTAGATCCAATTAAAAATATTAAGGTTAAAAAGGAGTCAAAATTCATTACTTAATTATTGCATTTCAGCATGTACCATAAGATGGAACATCTATTAAACTAGCAATTTTACCTATAAAGGTTATTATTGAGTTGTTTATGGAGAAAGAATGAAAGAAAATGAAGGTAAAATTTAGAAGTTATTTGGTATTTTGAACCATAAAATGACATCATTTCCATTTTTGATTCTTTATTTTATGTTTAACCTCTTATTTATCTTATTATCTTATACATAATATAATCCCATTAGCATTTGGGATGAGAATTCATCTGCAATTCTCATCCCAAATTCTAATGGAATTCAACCAGTTGAACATGAAGTTTGTTGAAATTTGTTGATACCAAAATCAAATTTTTGGCCCTACCTAGGTTTTTGCCTTATCTTATAACTGCCACTACGGAAGCGTTAGAATCGTGGCCCTACAAGAACTTTAGAGACAGCATTAAGTGATTTCTTTTACATATATTGCGTGTAGTTTCTGCTGCAGAATGACTATATTGAAATTAATCAATAAAGCAACGACAAAGCTGGGTTTTATAGTCGTCCACATAAATAAAGTCTTGAAATGACGTTGAAAAATAAAGCAGGGTATCATATATATTCGACTTCATAATCAGTATTCATTTGTTTTCTTAGGTACCACATAAAAAAGGTGATTATTATCAAGGAAAAGTGATGGCCTTGTTAAAGTTTGGTATTTGTAATGTCGGTGTTGATTTATTTTGGAACTAACTTTATTTTTATCAATATATGTAATCGAAAAGTTAGTGAAATCGGCGGAATCTAATAAGTTTATTTAAATTTGTTTATTCCGGCAATTCTACTATTAAATTACCTTTATTCCAACGTTATAAAGTTCCTTAATTAGGAGTCATGAAATTTATCAGTCATTCAATTTGGTATTTAGTCTTTTTCAATTCTATTAATATCTTTGTAAATATTTTAAGGTAATTTATTTTTAATTTCTATTTTCTTCTTCTTTCTTATTTATTAATCAAATATAAAACCTGATACTTTTGTACATAACACCAAATTTTGTGCCAAAAGGAAGGCTCTGTGATTTATTTGTAATCACACAACCGTATATTAGAAGGAAAATAATATAATTCATGTATATTAAGTTGAGCGTGGTGTGTTTATGAAAACTTTACTGTACTTACCGGGATGGCCCTTTATGTTGAAAGTAAGTGAAAAATATGTATGTTTTAACTTCATCTAGATTTAAATAAAAAAAGTTAGGAGAGATAACATTGAAAGTTTTTAAATTAACAAAAATGGAACCCACAAGCAAATTTATAATTTACATATTGTTTTCAACAATAATCATCCGTGGATTTGTCCATCGTTTAATTTGATAAACGTACTATGAAAAACAGTCGGTATCCTCTTTTTGGACATTTTTCCATGGCGTTTCAGGAGGCAGCCGCTGTTTTTTGGCGCCTTGTAGTTTATCTTTTATTCTAGGAGATTAATCAAAATTGCACAGTACAATGTCGAGGCTATGTGACGGATGACCCACAATTTTCTTTTAATATACGAGATGTAATCATATATTCGGTCATTCATCTGATTTATTTCAGGCAGGGGCGTTTTCATAATGTATGAGCATTAAATTTTGAAGGCGTTTTGTTCAATTTTTTTTCCCAATGAAAGAGGAAAAAAAGAAACCATCACCTTTTCCAGTGCTTTATATTTTCTTTGCCTTCATAGGTAGTTCTTCAGAAGGAGCATTCACTGTGATATTAATTTCGACATGGTATATATAGTTTTAACCCTGGAGTGGTCACGTGGATTACAACTGTAATCCACACGTACTTAATAGAAAATTTCTCAAAAACTGCCAAAGTAAATTACGAGCGCTTCGAAGTATTATAAGTTGAATAATTGAAGAACGCGTTGAGTGCTGCGCGAGCGTTGGTTGCATGTGGTTGTTTCGCGGGAGGCCCATAAAATCCGTGGATTACACCTGTATGCCGCGCTACCAATAACATAAGTATTTTGAACATATTATTTTTTTTTTTTGTATTTTATTGTTAATTCTGCCTTAAGAATACGGTAGTTTAACTACTGGTGTATGTTAAAATGATTAAATACCTAATGTATGTATATATATATATATATATATATATATATATATATATATACATATATATATATATATATATATATATATATATATATATATATATATATATATATATATATATATATATATAGAATAACCATGGTTGCCCGGGGTCAAGCTCAGATTGAGACATGGCTAGCTGAAGAAGACGATCAGGATGAAATTTACAAAAATCGTAATTCGAATTTAATTGCCACAGAAGATAACCTTGACGATCAGGAACATCTATCAGAATACGAGCAAGGCCAAGAAGTTCCAGGTGAAGCAAGAAATTCTGAATCAGAAGTTGTGGAGCCACCTCAGCGAATCCGACGCGTTGACTTTTACTTTGGCTTAGATAATAATATCTGGTCAAAAATTCGTGTAATAACTCGATAACATAACAGTCTCTTTGTTGCTTATGGTACTAAAGGAATATCCAGGCAAAAAACTACTCGGTAAGATTGCTTTTCCCTATTTTTGAACGACAATATAATTTATTTTCTTACCAAATATACAAATATCAAAATAGACGAAGAGATGCTAAGCAAACAGACACAATGAGAATGAGAGGTTACATCAATTTTTTTCCGATAGCTGGGGTGATGAAAATAGGCCGATTGAGCGTTGCCCAAATATTTGAGCATGCAGAGCACACCGGAATTAATGCTATATATTTGACTTTAAACAAAGATTTAAATTTTTCACAAGATCTTCGCGCTTTGATGACATTGGAGACCACCAAGTTCGTGCTTGTATCGATAAGCTGGCTTCAATAAGAAAGTTTTTAGATTTGTTTCTTGTGAACTTTCAGAAATGTTTTTTCAAGTTGTTCCAAGTGCTGAAAAAACGTTTGATGAAGAGCTCTTAACTTTTAGAGAACGCAAAATATGGAGTGAAGATTTTTGCTCTCGTGGACATTTATTACCCGTATACGTTCAATTTAGAAATATATGTGGGTCAACAACCTGAAGGACCATTTCGCTTGAGCAATGAGAGACGCGATGTGGTATTGAGGATGTCACATCCAGTGCTCGGTAAAAACATGAATGGATAGCTAGTTTTCTTCTCTTTATGTAGCAAAAGAACCATTTGAAAATGGGACCACTATGGTTGCTACAGTACGAAAGGGTAAAACAGAAGTACCACCAGAATTTCGCTTTGCAAGAGGAAATCCATTATGCTCTTCAAACTTTGGCTTCAATTAACCATGTACCCTAGTTTCATATGTCCCTAAGCCTAACAAAGTAGTGATTTTGATATCAACAATGCAAAATGACTCTGTAATTGATGCCGATACCCTCGGAGACCCGATACCCCTGGAGACCCTCGCAAACCAGAAATAATAACTTATTATAACCGAACAAAAAACGGAGTCGACCTGGTAGATAAGATTAGCTCCCTCTATGACGTGTCCAAAAATTCAAAAAGATGGCCTCTAACCATCTTTTTTGACTTAGTCAATCTCAGCGCACTAAACGCGTTATGCATTTATAATGCAAATAAAAATTATGAAGTTGTTCGCCGACGTGACTTCCTCATCGACCTGTATCTGACTTGGATGAAACCTCTTGCTCGTCTAAGATTGGATAATAATAATTTACCAAGAAATCTAGTATTTAAAATAAAAGACTTTTTTGGCCTTATTCAAACAGAACCCGGCAACAATGTCAACACAGGCACCTAACTAACTTAAGTCCCTAATGTCTGTGGAAGAAAACGCAACAAAAACACTCGAAAACTGTGTATCACTAAAGAGTATATTAATGGCGATTATTCATAAATTATCTGTCTATCTTGTTTAGAAAACATCAATTAGAATTAAGCATATTTGATTAGTTTTTTATGATATCAATTATACAGAAAGAGGTTTTATAAAATTTTGTTGATTTTTTTAAACACTGAGGTTGTGATTTTTTTTCTATTGTCTATTTTTTTTAAATAAAATTTTAATTATTAGATTTTAAAAGAAAAAAAAATAACTGAAGTATATTATATGTTTTTATTTCAAATTATAAATATCATATACCTATATTCCACGCGACTATTCGGGTCGCCATCGATTTTCAACATTTCAATTTATAATTTTATTATGATATTATTGGGAATTAAATTTTACGTGACTTTTCAGACACTTACTTCAAATACATGATTTAACTAACTTTAACGTCTTACAGCTGAATCAAGGTTTGTCCCAGAAGGTAAGTACAGAAATATGAAAATTTATCATATTTGTAGTACCTTGCCAGATTGTGATAAGTATATTATGATAGCGATGACGATTTCATAACATTTCTGCTTCTACATTAAATACGTTGGATAGTTAAAACCACACATATATATATATATATATATACAAAATTTATAAATACCAATCACTAAGGTAGATGCTAATTTAAATTATGTAGATACTTAAATATATAATATGGTATCTTTTAGCCTATAATCTAAAATAGTTGTTTGAAATTACTTTTATTCCTAGGGTTTCCCATACACGTAAAAGTGGATTAGACATGTAGAGAATCAATCGTTTAGGCATCTAAAGTGTTAATAAAATAGCTATTTGAACACAGTTCAAATATGCTTCTATTTTTTTTACTGTATACCTCAGCTTATGTTAACTCAATAAAGTAATAGCATTGCTAACAATTGTAATTACGTAGATGTACATAAACGAGTACTGTAAAATTTCGTTTCAGAGAGTTTAGATCACTCTCATATATATCCCTCTCTTTAAACTTTCATCGAAAAACTCATCAGAGCACTGTATTCATACACGATCTATTTACGAACCCGCTGGAACTTTAAATAAAAGGCTTCCGCTGAAACTAATTAAGCCCGGCTCGCAAAATGATGAAGTTTCATGCCGTTTAAATTTTGCCAAAAAAATAAGTTTTGTAGCAAAAAAAACTTTTGTTGCACAGATCAGGATTATAATTTATTCTAAAAAACAAAACATTTGTCGAAGTAAGCTTTTCGTTGCATAGATAAAGGTTTTCATTTTTAAATGAACTTAAAAAAGGAAGAGGTATTCAATTTTTTTTTTACATTTTTTTTTTACATATGTTATTTCATTTTAATTATTTAAAAGCATATCTTTTCTATAAGACCCCATGGAAATTTGGTTAGAATGGTTGAGTATGAAAATGGAAGATGTACCATAAAATTTATATCAGTAAAAACCAATAGAATATTATACTGAACAGCACCGGATCTAGTTTGGATAACATAGATCTAGATAATTTATTATATTATTTAATAAGGGTGTATTTCCGGTATGGTCCATAAAAATTTAAGGTATGCCACAGAATTCCTCTATATTGAACAGCAAAATTGTTATGACCGCTATTCGATTGTATAGGTCCAAAATTTTGGATTATTCTTTTTTCTTTGGATAGGTATACTCCTAATAAAGACCGATAAAATTTGGATAGGAACTGATTACGAATATCATGAATGGTTTAAACTTTTTCCAAATTATTTTTGTTCAGCTACATTAAAAAATTAAATATTTAACTAGAAACTAATATCTTAAATTTAGATTATTTCTTTTATTTAAATGTTTATTCTGCATCCAACTTTATCATTGAAGAAAGATTAAATGCCTGTGAAAATATCATTTTAAGCCTTGTTATTAAAACAGTTTAATAGCATTTCGTTGGGGATAATTTAACCAAGTTTTACTGAAAGAGGATATGGAGTTTCATTTTAAATAAATAGTGTTTTTTTCTAGAATTGAAGGTGACATACATGTTCGTTTCTGCTGCGCCATTTAGACATGACTGGGTAACAAAAAGGAAAGAACATTTTAATGCAAACATTTTAATGAAATAGCAATTTTATGAAATAGCATCGTCATATTGTAAATTATAAACTGTTTCACGTACGAGTGAATATTTAAAAAGTTTCTCATGTTCGCAACTAAAATGATTAGCAAGAAAAAAGGAATAAAGAATTTACAATGTAAGCATGCTTTGTTTATGGTAACAGGGTAAATACGGGCCTCAGGAAAAGCGGGCCAAGAGGGATATTTTCCAGAATAAAACTACACCTTGTTTTGATGCAGTTAAAAATGCAAGTTGAATATGCATACAATTAAACAAAACGTGCTTTCTTAAATGTCAATTTCTACTATACATACAATCAATAAAAAAACAACTCCTCAAAATCCATTCTTTAACGTACAAATACACAGTAAGCAGTGCAGTTTCTCAAATAAATTAAGCTCTTTCCAACGCAAACCATCATTATTGAGTAAAAACCCTTACCTTGTCATAGCCAATGATATATAATTTTGCTATTATTAAGTAATTCCAAAGAAAAAATTTCAATTCCACCAGGTATTTCTGGTCACGTTTTCAAAGGGTTGGATAAACAACTAGTAAATAAATGCTGTGTTTTCTCTGACACGTGCATGTAAGTACAAGATCCTTGATAACGTATGAGTTATGAATCGATACAATTATTTCGAGTATACGTTTGAAGGAGTCTTCGTCCTAAAAACAAATCTTATTTTATGCACTCCGTTTAAATATATTTGCTTAACATTGTATTGGAATGTGTTTATTTAAAAAAAATTGTTTTACTCATTATTAGTGTTTAAAGTAAAACACAATTGTATCATCTCATAAGCATAAAATTAATTTGCTTTTAATCTTGCTACAGAAAGTTTTCAATATTAAAAATTCATAAAATTTAAGTTTGTCTGTTATAATTTCTAATTATTCCAAAAAAAATGAAATAAAAAGGAAACTACTTAATTATATATTCCCGTGAAAACCTTCCAAGAGTTATGCATATTTTTGTATTACATTAATTTGTATTCAACATTCAATTACAAACAAATCAAATAATATAAGCCCTTCATACGTATGTGGGTACTTAATGAATAATTTACTGACAGAGGTTAATAAATATTGATCAATGATTATTCCGAAGTGGTTAGAGCGGAAAAAACACAGTCCTTGAACGTTATAGGGGTGAATGGAATAATATATAAAAGATAATATTTACTACTGAAATAAGAAGCAATTTGAAATATTTGCCTTGCTTACGTATATGAAGGATACAACTAAAGAATATAAAAAATTACGAACACAAGATATGTGAGAATATATTAAGAATTAAGCCTTTTTCGCCTTGAAAAGCATAATATCTCTCAGATTATTAATAAATGTTGGTATATATTATACATTGCCTGGCGAAATTCACGTTTCATTTTCCAAAGAAAGACAAGAACGTGCGATAGAAACATGCAAATTAAACATAAAAATAATTGGCGACTCTATCAATGGGATTTTTCAGACGATTATTTCAGAACGTGACGGAGAATTTAATCCGGGTATTTTAAGAATATTGATATAAGAATAATATAAACGAAACAAGTAAAGTGTTGGTTAAGAAAATGTATGTCGGAAATTTCAAATAGAATATAAAATTAGTTGTTTACTGCTCGTCCGCCATCAAATAGATTATATCTTTCGAAAAGTTTAACATGAATATTTTAAATGTAGTTATAAAACATTTTAATCAATCTACAAAAATAAATTAAATGTCTAAATGAAAACTAATTTATATTTATAAATACGTGAAAAAAATTTAGTCATTCAACATTACTATCAAAAAATGGCATCTTCAAAAACTTAAAAATTGAACATATTGCACTTTTCTGATACTAATACTTCAAAAAATTGTTACCCTTATAGTATAGCGTAACATGAAATTACAATTTGAATCGTGAAGAGGAATTGTAGTGTACTTTATTCTGTATTATGAAAAATTGTATAGGTTCTACAATTTATGTACAAACAATTTTATGACGAACAAAGTTATTGGTTTTATTCGTGGAGTAAACAGTTACGGTATTCCCAGTAAGCTTCCGCAGCCATTCTTAATATAATATGATTTTTTTAATAGAGACTTTGATGGTAAAAATATAAAAAATTTAGTTTTTAATTTTATTTTACGGTAATAAATCCACTTACCCAGATTTAAAGAGATTTCGTCTCACTAGAATAATATTTAAGGACTCGAAAATCCAGTCCGAGGTTATGTACCTTACGTAATCTTATTTGTATTTAATTTTCGTGAGATGGTCTCTGAATTAACATAAGTAAATGTGTGTAAAACCACAACTTAGTAAGGAAATAATACCGAAAAAAAATTAGTAAAAAGAAAAACTATCGTCCCTTGGTCTTTCATTGTTTAACTTATCTACACATCTAATTATTTAACAAAATAAGGTATCCACAATTAAATAAAACTACGTGATTAGAAAGTAGAAATAATACTACATCATATAGTTACATTTAATTGTGAATAATGAATTTCTACAAAATTAATGCCAAACATATTCGATATTTAAAAAATAAGATATGTCAAAAATTTTATCAATAAAAAAGTCTATAAAAACATGGCCTATTAAAACACGTATAGTGAAAATACTACATAACACATCGACAATCGTCTTCTAAGACCGTGTAAAAAGAGAAGTAGAGAAAATAATATAGGAAATATGGAATAAATACTAATCTTCTAAGTATATTTTCAAGGTTAAACTGCCCCTAACCTTGAAGAAAAAGCATTAAAGGTATATATTGGTGTCAATTCACTTGACTGACTATCAGAAGTGGGGTGTGACAAAAAAGAAAATATTCAAAATATAAATTTTTCAACTGGCTACTAAACGCAATATACTTAATAAGAGGCTGCACATTGGCCTATAACTAAAATAGCCATGAGCACATAGTGCTCCAAAAATATGACTTGAGAAACGAGTGGGTCAATTGCCGGCAGACCAGATGAACGAATCGGATTCCAGGCAGGCTGTGCGCCCTCGATTGATAGACGATATTGTCGCCACAACAAGAACTTGTTGTGGCTACAATATCGTGGTAATCAGTGGTGTGAAATGAAGAAAGCCCTCACCCGCAAATACATAACACGAAAAATTATATATTTCATTGTTTGTATTTATTACAACAATTTAAATTTTTGTTATGGTTACTTTACATATTAGTACATTAGTAGGAAGTATTTGACGAACTAAATTGTTTAATCTTTTTTCATAATGTAATGTAGTAATTTCTCTTGATCTACCGTTATTATTATTTTTGAAGCTCCTTTTTTAGTATTGTTTCTTTTATTAAATTGTACAATTTCAACTTTAAATGTTTCCAAGGCTTTAGGGGGAAAAAATATGTTATTAATATTTAATTAAACGACCAATAAGGGAAGAGGTATGATTTTATAATGGTCAAGTGTTTTGGTTAGTTAAAATGCCAAAAACTTACAAATTGCTCAAGTGTTTTAAATAATCCTATTTTGCTGCGATAAAGCAGATTTTTAATAAAATTTATCGACATTAAAAATTCTTCGAAATAACTCCAAAATTGTATATTATTTTGTAATTTACTTATGTATAATATACATTTTATTTTATATATTATTTAAGATAGAAATGCTGTGTTTATTATTTTAAGTAAAATGTCCGTTTAATGCCAATGATATAAATTGGCGTTTTGAAACTTTGGCGACGTTTGTATAATTTTAAAACGAAGAAGATGTTTTTCTTTTTGAGTTCAGAACTCCGTCTGTTCAATTTTAGAGCAAATACGAATAGATGTAATTAGAAGCGAAAGCCGTGAAAAGATGCTTCAATTAAAATTCATAATTTTTAAATATTTATACTCTCTTTTTTTCATTAAAACAACAAGATATAATTTTTTACGAATTAAAAACATAAAGGCGTATAACTATATTTTCGAGGATAATTTCCAATTAATGAATATCAAATAGTTATTATAATTAACAAGATTTTATGCAATCATAAAAAAAACTTAGCTTGTGAGACACTTTCACTTTTTTCAAGAATTGATAGCACTATAAAATTTTATAGTTTTCGGTCAAAAAAATATGTCGGATTAAAAAAATAACTTTATTTATAAGCCAAAAATGACTTACATTTTGATGCCAAATTTATAACTTGGGAACTATTTAAAAATGTAAATAAAATCATGTCGTGTCCCAAACAATGCTTCAAATCTGATATCTAAATATTGGTTTTTCTGAGAATAATCAAGTATTTCTCAAAATAATTACCCCACCTGCCAGAGAGTTAAAAAGCCAAAAACATTAGTTAATAATTTCGTAACCATGCCAAACGTTTAGAAACGTTGGAACTGGCACTCGGAAGGGAAACGGAAAAATTCGGAAAGAGAGGCAAACGATAAAAATTTTATTTAGAGTAAAAAAAATTATATGAGAGAAAAAATAATTTTTTTAGTACCAAGTCGTAACATTTCCGGTTTGTAAATTGTTAAAAAAAAATTATAAACAATTTTTTGGCGTTAATTATTTTATTGTTCAATTTTTGATTTCATATACCGTATTACATTTAATGTAATAAGTACATATGTTTTAACAGGTTTACATTATAGAAAATATTCTAGAGACGTTGGAAGACAAAATTAATAGTTTAATTGAAACACTTAATGTTAGTTTTTGAAAAAAATAATTGAATTTACCTTAAGCTGTATATCAATATATGTTATACTTTACATTGAAAGTTGGGATTTCATAAACGCGGCTTGAAGATAAAAAACGGTAAACAAAACCTAAAATACGAAAAGTCTTCGATTTTGCCTCACTCCATGGAATGTCTGAAAACCAAATTTTCATGGACGTGAGTCTAAAAATTGTAGAAGTTATAAAGCTTTGAATTATATACAGACCGACATATTGAAACTATAAAGAATCATGGTTTGATTAAGGCATCGTTAAATATACTATTGTCATTATCAAAATTAATGTTTCATTATAAAACGCAACTTAAAAGTAAAAGCGCTTAAGCTTCTTGAGACAGGCAGGCATATGCAGCAGTAAATTTTTGTATTGCCCATTTATAAAAAAATTATTTCGTGTTTCATTTTGATATATGCATATATTCAAAAATCAAAAGCTCTTGAATAACAGTTTTTCTTTAATATAATCATTTTTCATATTATTTTTTTAATCAATCATGGTTATAAATATATCACTTAAAAGACAATGCATATCACATTAACAAATAGAGTTCGTAAGTCTGAAGTCAAAATATTAAAAGAAAAGTGTCACGTAACACAATTTCCATCTTCATATTATCTCACGTACTTAATAAATATTGAAAATAAAAGATCAACAATTCTTCTATTGCTTTTCAAGAAATTACGTTTTCCGAAAAAGTAGGATTAATTTCATTCAAATATCAGATGCATGGCTTAAACGAAGTATATTATTACCTTCGCGATTTCAAACTACGAGCTTATATCGACAAAGTTTGATGTAGGGTATTGTTTTTCATGAATATATTTTGGTAAAGAGGCATGGGAAGAACATGATTTTCCCTTACATAAATGTGTTGTTATTTTCCATATTAAATTAAGATTAGATTAAGATTAGAGATTAGTGTGAAAAATGTGGTTTTGGATATTTTATAACTGTACCACTTTAATTTGAGGAAAAAGCGTGAAGTAATAAAGTTATTAAGCTTATTTTGAGCTAATAGTAAATATTGGCGGTCTATCAATTTATAGAACAATACAAATACCATATCAAGACGGATTCATTACATCAAAATATTTAGATAGTTTCAATTTGCTTACGCAAAGGGATGTAGTAATGTGATATTTTTTGTTTATATATATATATATATATATATATATATATATATATATAAATAATATGTTTACCTAGATTATCTAATTTGCTGATGGTCTTTCATCAGTATCTTTGGGTAAAGATTGAAATTTTAAAAAATAATTGTCAAAAATATCTAGGATATATTGTAGAAAAACTGTTTCGTTGGGAAACATTTCCATTTTGTTTATCGATTACCTTTGTACGTTTTTTATCGATTTATATTTAATTATAATTTTACCAGTTCATATAAGTAACAACAAATTTGAAAATTTATCTTAGTTAAAGAATGTTAAGGCTTAACCACATTGTAATATAAAGATGCAAGCATTGTTATTGATGAATACTTTATGGGGTGAAAGATTTTGAAAAAATATTTGGGCTTGTCATATTTCACCTTTAAAAAAACCTACCGCTTTTAATTTTTCTATTATTTGTAAATCATCAAATGAAAAATACAAAATCTATGTAATCTATGTCAGATTTAAGAAAACTTCACTTCGCCAATAATTTACATGGACAATATATTTGAGTTTCCGTAAATATTTTCATATGATCAAAAATGTTCAAGAAATTAATAGCGACATTCTTGTAATTAAGAAGATATTCCCTGATTTCTAAAGTAAAAATGCCCTTCAGTCCAAATAATTTTTTTAAATCTTTTGCGCATTGCCATTAAAAGTATTTTTCATTTAAAGAGCAAAGGAAAATGCAAAAAGGAGAAAAGGGGAAAACATATATAATGATGGACCTTTTGATCACGAAACTTAACTTACTGTTATCTTAACTAACAGGGTTCTTTTATTTATTTAATTTTAATTATTTTCCAACATCAAAATATATAATTAGAAAGCATATTTATCATCCTTAAAAGAAATCATTTTTTCTACCCTCCATTCTGGTCATATTTGGTGAAGTACCATCCAGGAAAGACCTTTTTTAGAAAGTATCAAAAACAGAGTACGTGAGTCGAAGATGGGTCTGTAAAGGAATGTTGCATTAATGTAGATGAAGATATCGTAAATAATTTATAGATGAATGGTGATTATGGTGATTCGGTGAACTCTTTCGCGACTTAACTGGTTATATCGACAAGCAGAATTTTCGGTATTGGTGTAACGTGAATTATGGATCACTGCATCAGCAATCTCTCCGTTTTACATGATGATTATGATGCCTCACTTTTACAGGTGATGTAGGCAATGCTGTGACAGTAACTTGATGCAAAGATGATTTAGGCAATGCTGCGACAGTAACTTCAAAAATATACCCTAATATGTTAGAAAATTGTTGAAGTTATTAAAGGCGCATTATAAAAAATATGAGAGGAACAGTTTTCGATGCACGAATGCGCATGTATCATGTAAAAAAATCGACAGGATGAAGGTAATCATGACGCGCGAGCACGATTCAACAAAAATCGACAATTAAGTTCGACAATTGTTCACTAACATATATTTACGTGCGTGACACTGACACTATATTGAAGAGAGTTATTAAATATATATTTCCAGAGTATATCTCTAAGTGAGATTAAATTTGGGTATGTATTTATTTGCATTACAGATTATAAATTATTACTTTATCATTTATTGAACATTTAAAATTAATAAATTTACCGCGTATTCATCTATTTTCATTATTAATAAAGTTACATTAAGTTTGTTTTCATTTAATATTTGTTTATTTAATACGTTTAAATTTTTATCTTTTTTATTGATTATTGTATTTAAACTTAATGTAATTAATTTAGTACAAAGAATGTAAAATAAAATATTGAATAATAATTACAATAATAATATTTTTTTTACAAACAAATGATTCATTAAAATGTAAAGAAGTAATGATTGTAAAAGACCACATTTTTTTTATTTCACGACGACTGAGTACGAAATTACTAGTACTAATTATTTTAATCATTTTTTCTACAAGATGGAAAATTTCCCACCCGTAGAGAATAAGCATGAATGTCGTAAATGCGTCATTGGCGAATCACATGATCTTTCGAAATTGGAATATCCCATGACCTTTCCGTTTATTGGACCTAACAATATGCAACTTCTTCTTATCCGGTTATCTAAAAAGTAATGTGTATCGGGATAACCCGCCAGGAACAGTTGAAGTACCAAAAGGGAGGATCCGACAGGAGGAGGTGGCCCACTGGCAATACTGCGGAATGTGATGAATAACTTCAATGCTCACTTGAAAGAATATTACTGACACCTGAACGAAAATCGCCTTAGTGGAGTTACTTTAAAACTTAGTTATATTATTAACTTGAAATTTGAGTTAACATTTTCTTGAGTCCTTTTTTACGTAATTTAAGGTGGTAAAATACAATTTAAAAAAAGGTATGACATTTTTCACAGCCTTTTCAAAATCGTCTCTATTCTGTCTTTTGTAACCTACTACTTTAGATCTATACTATGTTAGCCTTATTGCCTTTAATGTTCTTTGTTTTTCCTTTATTCTTTGGTTTATCGCAAGATGTACCATAAGTTGAAATCAATCCCAAATTAATTGTAATAGATGAATAATCTTTATACGAAGATATAAAGAAGAATCAAAACAAAATTTCCTGCTTTTACAGATCGAAACAAAGCCATTGCCTTACGATAAAAGAACATCTATAGCACGAATATTTGAATCAATTTACTGTACATGCCATCAATGTAAGTCAATGGATCAATATTTTGAGAAGGCATCCATCGATGGCCATAATTATTACTAAACTACCTAGCTAGTAGGCTTTTCACACTTTTTTTAAAGAGGTGCCCTCATGAATTATAAACCTGATATTCTTAAGAAGTAAGATAACGTATGAAATATATGTATTGTTCGTTTGCAGAACTGCATTTTCTTTACCTTTTTACTACCAAGTATTGGAATTTTCCGATAAAACTGTAAGCAAATAGAAACATAAGAAAATAGGAATTTACAATAAATTCAAGGTTTTGTAATGTAAAATTAATGAAAATTCGGAAATTATTCTATTATTTTCTTCAAGTTTTTCATTAGTTTGTTTGCATGTTTAAATTTCCACCAAACAAGTATGATTAAACTATACTGGCATCCGTTAATAAAGCAAAATATAATCGTATTCCTCTGTTATTAACGGATGACGGTACAACTAAAGTAGCTTTATGTACATTTAAAGTAACTTTATGTCTCAATTTTTTTTTAGTCAGTGGAAAACCTTAACTATAGTGTTAAAATAATAAAAAAAATAATATGCTAACAACAAAAATAACATTTATAAGCAAATGTTGCCATAATGGTTTTTTATTTGCCGGGAGCAGTAATGCGTGTGCCATGATAAACAAGTTTATAAAACTGTTGCAATATTCGTTTGCAATTAAAAGAGTCCAGGTTTAAGCTTGTTTGATTTAATGCGACATCGTAAATTGGTGAAAAACACTTACATTTACTTTTAAATAAAATTCATTCTTCTATATTTACTGTGGGTAATATTTACTAGTTATTGAAAAATTATATATCATGAAAAAGTTCATTTTTATAGCATCGTACCGATGGAAGTCAGTCTGCCTTGTGATAGGATGGTACGTAAAAGAGTTTTTATTATATTTCTTGACGAGAAGGGACGTTAGTTTTCTATGGTTTTGATGATTAGTGTAAATAAAATATTTAATAATTTCGTAAATTACGGAAATACTTCTTTCAATTTATTATCTTGAATATACAATAATAATGTCAATAATCCGGTAGCAAAGTGGAAATATTTAGGTAAATACAAAATATTTAATTCAGTTTTAAAATATGACCCATTTGAGTTGAAAATTTCGAAAACGGTTTTAAATTCATCGACGGTAAATTTTTAATATAAATAGGAAACTAGTACAATAGGACTACATGAAGAGAGTTTTGATAGAAATAAATATTTCATATTTCCAAATTTATCTCTAATATTGAAAAAATCTATTATTATCGATTCGGAATGACACGCCATATTTTTTTTATTTTGTGTTTTTAGTTTGATATTGTTGTATGCCACTATCGACACTATCGAATTCAGCGCATTATTATTTTAGAAATTTCAGTAATAAAGCATTCTATAATGTTATTAGCTTTTCAGATAACTATCTTAATTTCTTGTTTATCGACAAAGAAAATATTTTACTTAAATTCTTTCTTAGTCAATGTTTTTAAAAGCAAATGATCGAATGTATTTTCAAATAAAAGTTGAAACAATCCAGTAAATTAAATTTTGTTCATGGGAAGTGATTACAGAACAACTATTTAAATTCCATCTCGTTTCACCATATCTAGGTAAAGATTTTTATCCAATATTATCTAATATAGCTTTGCAGACGATCTGAAATGTGAAACGTTTGAATGTTTTTCATAAAAAGAAAAAAAATTGAATCAGTCAGAATTACTTATTTTGCCTTTACTTTTCACCGACCTGAGAAAAGATGACCCAAAACTACTGTCTTATTACAAAACGAATATTATTTCACCAGTTTATGCCAAATTAACAACATTACACTTATCTTTACTAGAAGAGTCGTGTTTGTTTCTTGTGCAGATGTTCGATATGAGTGACGTTCTTTGTCGACAATACACCAGAACTGCTATATTGAATAAGGAAAACGAAAAGAAAAGATTGACTTGGTTGCAAGCATAAATCCAAGTGTTATAAAAACATAAAGTTATATTAAAATATTCCACCAAACCTTTAGTTTTAACGGAACAATTCTCAAAATTTAACATCGCTCGTGAAAGGCCCAAATTTGCCAAAAGTACTTTTCCATCTAACGACAGTTATTCATCGGTTTTACACTATATCCCTTAGTTTTACACTCTACTTTAAAACTGCACTATATACATTATTTAAGTAATATTACGATGAATGTTTATAGTACACACATTATTAGGTAGGATAGGGAAATGATATTTGTGCGAAAACATACATACATATCGTGCCAACTATTTAGTCAGCATCGATCGCATTTCTAAATTTTCTTCGTTAATCTGTGTTGGGAATAAGTGCATAGCCTTAGTTAGCATTAAAGTATTTTGCTTTGATTAACTTAAATATTTAGGGTATAGAATTTTGCATAAGATGATTGCGAGAGAAAAAAAATAGCAATATAAATAAAAAGTGATATTTATACACACCTTTCAGTCGTGGAACGAAAAGGTTTTAAAAATATCTTCTTTCATAAACACATATTATATTCCATTTTGTATCGAAATGTGCTTATGGCTATGCCCCAGTCCTCCATATGAATCGCAGATTTTGCTGTTAATTAATGCTATGGTTTTCTCAATATTTTGTATGGAAACCTAGATCGATATGAAATGTAGCCCGCCATAATATTAGATATGCATAATATAATATGTCTACATGTACTGTACGCTGTTTGTGGCGAAATCTAACATTAACCAATTTTTTTGTTCGTGTCAGTGAATTGGTTTTAATCGGATGTATATTAAGTTTTAAATAAAAAATAAATGAAATTTGTTCTTAGAATTTCCAAAATAAAGTTTGGTTGGATTAAAAATTAAAGTGGTCATTACTTATTTTGATAATAAAACGAAATGTCGCAAACCCTTAGGACTTTTAATAAGTTAAATAAGGATATTGAATTCGGTAAATTTATAGTCAAAACTGGTTAAAATGAAGGTTATTTTTCATATTGGTTTTTTTAATTGCCTTGTAAACGAATTTTTAACATAAAATCAAATATCTCTCATATTAACTAAGCATTTGCATTTACATATTAGCTGAGGTTTTACAATTATATAAATAATGAAAAAGAGAAATAAAAATAAAAATTGAGAAAAAAGTAATAGTAAAAATTGGGAGCCACATCAATATAAACATTGATTTAGTTTAGGTGTAAATTCAAAACTAGGAGTTTGTTATAGTTGAAATAAGAAAAGTATTTCGTCTTTTGCAGAAAAGATTTCATCAATAAAAATTCACAACAATTTTTTCCTTTATCTTTAGGATCAACAGTTGTGTTCGGCATAATTAAATCACATTTGGAAAACTGAGAATGAAAAAAAATATACAATAGAAAAGTTCTTTAATTTTATATCTTTTCTTTTCCAGAAAAAAGCGAAAAATTAACGTGTTTGCAAAAATGCGCAATAACACTAAATTTTATTATGCATTGTAATTTTCAAGTATAATTTTTACCTAAATTTACTTATCATTGATAAAGATTAAGGTCGACTATGTATACATAACAAGTGGATTAATGCCATGTACCATGTACCAAATAAAAAAAAGTTCTCGATCAGTTCGTTTGCCAACTCTACAATTTGTATACATATATTTTTGTATGTTAACGAAATGTATGTTAAATTTCTGCATTAAACGCTTTCTACGAAAAAAAGACCATGACAGATCGATAGACGAACTGACACGTGATTGTTCTTATAAGGTTTCTGAGTTTTTATCATTTTGAGGTACCCTCTAAAAACTAAGTTTCTCTAAAAACTCAATATTACATTCTTTAAGATTTATGAAACTTTTACCTGTGTCTTGAATTGTATAATATTTTATTGGAGAGAGAAAAATTTAAACTTTAAGATAATTTTGCTTATTTTTAAAAAAATTAAAAATTTCTGTAAAAACCGTTATGTTACTCTAAATATTGTGCATAAGAAAGCACTGCAACGCATTCAAAAAACTTAAGCAGATACATAGAGTTATCAGATAAATAAGAGACAAAAGTATACCGGAATCAATGACTGTCAACATTCTGACTTTTGCTAATTACTAATGTATATTAATACTAATTACTAATGTCGTGAATTAGTTAGGTGTCAAGTTAGTTATAGTTTCCCTTAGTCCTAAGTACCTTCATCCTTTTTATCAGTCAATCCGATATTGTTTTAGAATAATGTTAAAGATATTTATAGATTACTTAAGGTAAACCCCTAAAAGCCAACGTCTTTTCATTTAATATTCACAATAAATTAATTTATGTATAAACATTACATGCAAATTATATATTATAGCTGTAACAAATTCATTATTTTCATTTTGTGGTTTCGTTTATTCAAATAAGAGGAGATATCCAACTTTTTTCACGATAAAATAAAACAGTTTTTTTGAATATCTAAATTACATAAATTAGACCTGAGTGAATTAGCTTTTTCATCTAGAAAATATTTTTTGACCTTTAGTTTTAATGCCGACATTAAAACAAAATTTATTTTAATTAACTCTATATTGAATATATTTAGCGTTAATTTTGTAGAAATTCATTATTCACAATTAAATGAAACTACGTGATGTAGTATTATTTCTACTTTCTTTAAGTTCTTTACCACAACCTAGGTTTCGTTGTATTACAAAATCTTCAGGTGGGCTATTAGCTCTCTTTCGTTGCATTATAACATTTTTAGGTGAGCTATCTTTGCTAATATCCCACCTGAAGATGTTGTAATACAACAAAACCTAGGTCGTGGTAAAGAACTTAAAGAAAGTAGAAATAATACTACATCACGTAGTTTCATTTAATTGTGAGTAACTCTGTATTGTTTAAGCTTCAACATGAATAAAGAAATTACTGAATAATTCTGTATTTCGTAATAAAATGTAAGTTAGTGGTATATTTTTAATGCAAATTCTTTCATAAAAAGAGAGATTTAAAACGTTATTTATACTTATAATATGGGAGCATTATTATAAGTATAAAATTTAATCTAAAATATGAAATATATATAAAAAAAATATAGTATAAAAAAGTTATATATATCTATCACTTCAAAAGTTTTATATACCTATCACTTTTTGAGCTTTGAGATCAATTGAATCTTTACAAATATATTGTTAAAAAATAGATTATTTTGTATTGTCTTTCTAAACAATACAAGAAAATGTTTATTGTGTTCAGAGTCCTACGGGAATCTGTTGATCGAAATATTTTTATTCCACGAACAACTCTCAAGATGGAAGTTTATTGAAGATAGAATTAGAAATATTTAATATAAAAACTAATTTAGTTATAATGGAAGTTATGAAGCATCTTATTAAATCGAACTCTATTTTAGCTTCGCAAGTCAGTAAGACAATATAAGCGTAATATGAATGTAATTCAGCAAAGATACAAGAAAAATATTTATGACACAAACTTAATTAAAAGAGTGGAAAGAATAATAATGAATAATTTATGTCAACTCAATTAGTCTAAATATTTCACAGTGAATATAAATACTACTTTCTATCTTACCGATATCATAAAGTCTTGAAAAAGTGTTGCCTTCGATATATGCTGAATACGAAAGTTTAATCGTAAGGAACCATAAAGAAATTTGTATATATTAAGGTGTAAAGATGACTGAGGTGCTAGAGGGTAGATCGTGCGATCGTGCGAAGCAAACAAAGACATTAATCGGAGAAAAATATATGACATTTAATACTTTAAAGCACACATCCTACAAAATTTGCTTCTACAGAAAAATCGGAGCTCTGATTGAAAACTACAAAAGAAGATAGTACTCATTTGTGTTGCAAGAACAAGGAAAATTTGATTTTTTTTCTTACACGTTTCGTGGAACACTATATTGTAATGTAGTTTGAGGTCTCGATGCTTCAATTTTTTTTAGTTATCTTCAATTTATTGCACACTCGCTTTCTTCACACATTATTTCCTATCAGAATCATCATTTTGATTGGTTGATTTAATCACAGACTTTCAAATTTTTTTGCTCAATAATAGTTTTGAATAGAAAATTATTAATTTTTTCTTTATAACAGAGTATGTGTTATGCCTAGATATATACGTAAATACACCCTAAACATATTTATGTAATGTAAGATACATTGTGCATAAATTGCGACAATCTGGCCAAGATACATAATGCGTGCACTCGACTTTTACTATTTTTTGTGTTTCATTTGTAAGCTCTAATTGTGAAATAGGGAGCTTCAAGTTAACGTCTATTTATTTCCCTAATTTTTCAAGCCGACTTTTAAAAATTTTGAAAATTCTTTTAGTTAAATTAAAACTTCCAAATAAAAGTCTTTCTTTTTAACATACATCAATTATTTTAGGAGATGAAGGTAACTGCTAAATTTTACATAGTTGGTTATTAGCATAGGCTGGTTTTGATTACCTAACAAATATTTTGAAATAAAATACTATAATCCCTTAATGCGATTTTGTTTGAAGTTTTCTTAAACATATTTACGCATAATGGAATAAAATGCTCGCTGTTTATACTTACTTACGTGTAATATTGTGTCAAATTAATCTTTCCGTAATACGTTTCAATTTTATTATATATTATGAATCAAAAGCAATATTTTTCTATCCAAAACAGATATATGTAAATAGACGACAAATAGGAATATTTTTATTATTGGTAATCCATTTGATCAACTGTTTATATAATCATTTTATGGAAATTAGTTATATTTCATACTGTAAATTTTAACTTTTGAGGTGAGGCGTAAGTTTTAATGACAAAAGCACTAGAAATTGAATGTAGAATTAAATATCAAAAGTGAGGCATTGAAGTTTGTATTCATCTTACTATATATATTAAATATATTCAAAATGTAATCCACCAATATTGATATGCTAATTTGCATTTTAATAATTCTCTTGGCATAAAGGTAATAATACTATTTGATAAATTTTTTTTCTACTTTGAACATGTGGTTCTGGTGACGTATTTTTTACATGTTAGTAGACGTAGTAAGGATATATTTTTCAATATGATCTAAGATCTTAAGGCAAAACTGTTTTACTCAAACATATATAGGGGCTACTTGTAACTCAAAGGTAATGTTTTCTTACTTAAGAAATAGCTGAGCTTCACTTTACAGTGATTTGTATATCTTAAAAAAGAAGCTATCAGAGAAACCTGTAAATGCAATCAAAATACACTACGTAAAGAAAATTAACATCTAAATTATTCATGGAAACTATAGCAAAATCTTTAGTTTTAAAACTTTGAACTTCCCAAATATGAAATCTAGAATGAATATGATTAACAGACTTATATGTACACACACACATATATATATATATATATATATATATATATATATATATATATATATATATACATATACATATACATATATATATATATATATATATATATATATATATATATAATTATATTCAGTGTTAGCTGTCATAACGCATGTATAAAACCTACTATTCAATAATAAAGTTTAAAAATCATACCGATGTTCCCAATGACCATGTGGGAAGGAAGTAAAATTTCATAATTTCACAAAAGAATTCTTATAAATTTTTTCCAACATACCTCTTTAATTGCTATCAATGATTTTTGTACCTAACATCATTACCAGAGTTAAACTATGTCAATTAATTTATATCTTTGTATAATTCACACTAAGTATAATGAATTCGATAATTGAACAACTCAGTGTCTTCAGTACCAGGTTGATTCAAGGAGTGTTTAATTTTTCAATTTATATATGAGACGCTAAATGGACAAACAGTTGAGATATATTCTTTACGTTTATGTCAAATTTATCTCAATACTGTGATACCGCAGCAATATAAAATAAATGATACTAAAAAATTCAAGATACACGACATTCTTCCCGTTATTCTCATTACCTATGACGGTATTCTCATTACCCAGGTATCAGTTATATGGCCAAAGCGATTTTGAATGACTCCATAATAAATGAGTACGTCATTAAATAGGAATACAGTGCTTATGTCGGCAATTAACATGCAAGCGGGATTACCAAATAATCTTTTGAATAATGTATTAGGAGACGCAAATATTAAATTCAACGCGAGATAATGGCAGCGAAATGGTTGAGTGTCATTTTAGTCCGACGCTGGAGTTCGTATGCGATTAAATTACTCGCATTACTGCTGTTTAGCTCAGATTAATTTTCAACTAACTTTTCTGGAAAATCCCGTTTATTTTATCTTCTACTTTTTTATAATATAATATTTCAAAAATTACTTTTTATGAAAATTATTTAAATTTAATTTCTAAAAACTAGTAGCTCACGTTGTTTTATGGTTTGATTAGCATTATAAGTAAAACAAAAACGTTGTGATTAGACTATTTGAAAACATAGTCTGTCACCATATACACCGATGCTTTGCAGCATGTGTCATGACAACCTCAGAGTTGACGCTGATATAATATTTGTTTTCTTCATATAATATTCATAAATTTTCAGGTAGCAAACAATTTATGTCTATAAACTTGAAGACGAACAAATGGATTAGGGACAAATGGAACAAATGGAACAGACCTCACTTCGCAGTGACGGGGAGTGACACACATAGGTTACTATCGTTCGCTTATATAAAGAGGTGGTCATTATTTTTCTTAAATGAATATTCGGTGTTTTGTATCCCACAATATTAAAAGGTCTGTTTTGATACTGACTTCTTAATCTGACGTTAGTAAGTGTTTTAACTTTGTTGTATAAATTTGATCTTGTTCATTTATGTTTTCTTTGAAAATAATATTATTGTCAAAATTGTTTCTTTAAAAAATGTTCTATTTGCATATACAAATTTCACATCACTGAAGCTCTCAAATCTAATACCACGAAGAAGTTTTTTTTTGTGTTAGAAAACAGATAATTACTAACAGGAGACCACTAGATTTTGTGATTAAGGTGGATGTGGAAAAAATTCCCACTGCAGGTCGTTTCAAACTTCTTACATTCTTCATGTGGTATAAGATATCGCATTGTTCTGTTGCAATCAGCGTCCGTTTATGCAACTTTCCATTTTTAGAAAGCGCTTCCTTACAGTAAGGGCGAGATGAAGGATATAATTAAAATTCTATCGATAATCCATAAAAATTATACTATTCCTAATCCCAGAATTTAATCAAATTTATTTTTCCGACTCATGGAAATGCACATGTTTTAAGCGGATGTCTTTCTTCGGGTTTTGCGCATTTACTTTGATGTTTCATTAGTAGTTATTATCCATTGCCAAAATTGGTCGTCGTAATAGGCTAATAGCTCTTGAAGTTTGCGGCATGTATCAGATTTATTGAGTGACACGAAACTTCATTAACACCCAAACTTACCTTCAAAAATTTGTGGTGTCTCTACGGTGCTAACGTTTCTTTAATTTACAGAACTATGTGAACGTACACCTCACGGTTCGCCATCTAGTGATGTTGACAGCGCTTTTGCTTCTGCAGATCCTTCAAATACCCTTAGCAGACCTTTAATAAATTACGAAGTTTTCACACCCCCTTTTAACTAAAATCAAATAATTAATCTTTGAGATTTATTAGTGTCTTCCATATTTGCGTAAACAGCGTTCAAGAAATAGGTCTGATTCAGTCAAGAAGTAAAAGCTAACTGTACATTTTTGTATAGGATCAAGACTTGTTTATGACGTATAATGCGGTCATCAAGTTTCCGCACTTAAAGTAGAACTAATTTTGTAAAACTTTTAAAATATCCCTAGTCTAATCTGTATATATTTTATCACGATGCAATTATGTAGGTCCCTAATTAATTTGTTCGTCTTCAAGTTTATAGAAATAAATTGTTTGAAATTTTATGAGTATTATATGAAGAAAACAAATATTATATCAGCGTCAACTCTGAGGTTGTCATGACACATTCTATAAAACATCGGTGTATATGGTGACAGACTAAGTTTTCAAATAGTCTAATCACAACGTTTTTTTTTTACTTATAATGCTAATCAAACCATAAAACAACGTGCGCTACTAGTTTTTAGAAATTAAATTTAAATAATTTCATGAGAACTAATAAACGGGATTTTCCAGAAAAGTTAGTTGAAAATTAATCTGAGCTAAACAGCAGTAATGCGAGTAATTTAATCGCATACGAACTCCAGCGACGGACTAAAATGACTCTCAACCATTCCGCTGCCAATATCTCGCTTTGAATTTAATATTTGCGTCTCCTAATACATTATTCAAAAGATTATTTGGTAATCCCGCTTGCATGTTAATTGCCGACATAAGCACTGTATTCCTATTTAATGACGTACTCATTTTTTATGGAGTCATTCAAAATCGCTTTGGCCATATAACTGCTACCTGGGTAATGAGAATACCGTCTTAGAACGGGAAACGTCAAAGAATGTCGTGTATCTTGAATTTTTTAGTATCATTTATTTTATATTGCTGCAGTATCACAGTATTGAGATGAATTTGACATAAACGTAAAGAATATATCTCAATGAACAAGATCAAAATGAACAAGATCAAATTTATACAACAAAGTTAAAAACACTTAGTAACGTCAGATTAGGAAGTCAGTATCAAAACATACCTTTTAATATTGTGGGATAGAAAACACTGAATATTCATTTAAGAAAAATAATGACCACCTCTTTATATAAGCGAACGATAGTAACCTATGTGTGTCACTCCCCGTCACTTCGCAGTGACGTGACACACATAGGTTACACATATTTGGCATTTTCTTATGTCGTAATCGCTTACACCATAAGAAAATGTCAAATAAAGATATTGAAATCTAATTCTAAAGATGCGCAGAAATGTTGCGCGGAGAGGCCACCTAACGGGCAAACTTTTTTAACGCTCTGAATTTCTTTTAGAACTTTGGAAATATTCCCTATATGTTAACTGCGCGTTGGTATGACATATGCATATTTTCAAATCAAATAGTACGATTAGGCTGCACCTGGTATTCCATGAAACATGAGCCAGAATTATAATTTTGTGACGTACCGATTAATTTTTTTTCTTTTATTTTATTGTTAAGTTTATCATATATTTGTCTTATTAGACTCGTATGGCACTAATTACGATGTTACATCCTGTTTTTATTTTATTGGCGGGCCTGTAAAGAAGTAAGTTTATTGGGTTCAAAATTATTCATTACCATATCGCACCCCACTGTTACTCGAATGCAAACTAATAAAATTATTGTCTTGTTGGACTTCTAAATTATTAAGTACCATAACATAAATAAATATTTGCTTTTTGGAAACATATATCAATACCCCAACGCCGAGTTACCGCGATGTTCATTCGACACATTCATATTTCGTTTTATTTGTTATATTCCTTTTTTAGACTTGGTTATTCAATGTAATAAATTTTTCCTAAATGTGAATCTCAATTTTTGGTTGACTATAATATTTCCTTTACTTCTTTTGCCGCATTATTATTTAGCTTTACGCTTTTATTAAATATTGTTGTAATATTTTTGGATCTATCTAACAATGCATATATTGTAACAGACATACTCGTAGAAATAAATTTCGAAGAATGTAAAATTTTTGAAATGTAATTTTTTATCTTTATTTCCTAATTATATTTTATTTACTGCTATAATTAAATGCATATTTCATTATTTTCGAGGGAACGGATCAGACCGGCGTCATTTGCAATAACTATTTTATTCCATAAAGAAATGTTATTTTATTATAAAAAATTAACTAAACTAAATTTACATTAATAAATATTACGTATGACCGCTTCAAAATTAAAGGAAACTGCCATTTTCGCTGGTGTAATATTTCATAAAAATACCGCGAAGTGTTAATTTTTAAATTTGTTTTAGTATATTTGTTTGGTATAATATTTGATAAACTATAAAAATTTTATGTCATTTATTTTCGAAAATATCCTAAGCTTCTACGAATGAATTTACAGGTAAGTAGCATTTAGGAAAATGAGAATAAAAGATCTTTTGCGGCTAATTATTAAAGCAGTCAATTCTTTTATTACGCGTAAAACGCATAAAGCTGTTTTTCGAATTTGTCGCTTTCCTCTTTTCAAAAATTTTCTTATGAAACTTTTGCCTATCGGATGACGGAAATTAGGTCCATTATGTTTATTACAATTTTTGTGTCGTAATTTTTGCATACGAGTTTCATGGTTTTTGCTTTTTTATTAAAGTTATTAGTTAAATGTATGAGACAGATTTACATATTTTTGAATTCGAATTCTGCGGGAGATTAAATTAAATTTAATCATTATAAATTCTAATGTATAAATTAAATTTTATTATTCGATTCTGCATTTGTTATGGATAAAGTTAAAATCTATCTGAAGATGTATCTTTTCTGGTCGTGGATGAAGAAGATTATATTTTTGGACTGAAACTTCCATTCAAGGTAGACCATTCATTTTCAACAGGTAAAATTGTGTAACTAAATACGTATCCTTTGAAGGAGTATATATTTTAATCCTTTGAAGGAGGACATATTTTAATCCTTTTTCATCAGGATGTGAAAGGATTAAAATATATCTTTCAAAGTACGTTCAGAATAAAGGAGCATTTAAAAAAAAAAGAAGTAATTTAGCTAGAATAGTAAGAAAGTTTCTTACCTGGAAAACTATAAAAAGAACAGTTTTGTATATACTCTAGTTCACTCATAGAAAACAGTGAAATATTGCATAGAAACAAGCTGATAACCAAGATTATAAAAACAACTATCTCATTGAGTTTTCGATAAAAATCAATATTTTACATTTCAGAATTTTTGGTGCATAGAATCATAAAATATTCATAATATTGTTCATTTTATTCTTTATCAAACATGTAAAAATTTTCACTTCTATCTGGAACAAAAATAAATGACGCAACTTTTGAAGCAAAATTACTTTTAAACATTTAGATATGTGTGTGCCGCACCAAGTGATGCAGATCATTTGTATCTATGTATCTAAGTCATTTACAGGTGGATATGCATATAATAAAAATGTGAATTGTACCTGTCGGTACATTGAAAACCTTTAAAAAAAAAGTGTTTAGGGGCGCATAATAAGAGTAAAAGAACACAAACATATTGATTTGGAATTTTTTTCTGCTATGTATTTGTTTGAACAATTTTGCTATTTTCTAACGACTGTGTGCGAATTTAATATTTTCTCACGTTCATTTCCTTTTCGTTAGTGCAACAACAAAAAAATCTGAGCTACTACTTCGTAGTAATCACACAAATTTGTGTGATTACTACGCAGTAGTAGCTCAGTCATAGCGTCAAGACGATAGTTCATATCTTATAGTAGGATTCGATAAGAGGTGCTGTAGTCAAGTTATTAAACATATTCTTTATTTGTGGACCCAACTGACTCATATCCACCATATAAAAAAATTACAAAATCTGGACCCGATAAGTGACACCCTAAAGAGCAGGAAAAGGTCTACCGAGCCAGCCAGCAAACTACATGTACATTTTAAAGTCTAGCTAAGTTTTACCTAATTACTTTAAGAATAGTAGATATCGTACCGCGTGTTAATCTTACAGTTAATTTAATATTATTTTTTAAAGATCCACACTCGAACTAAGTCGCGGGCACAGCAAGTAATTAATGCATCTCGATACGCTCTATTAGTCTTTGGTTTTTCTTGTTATCATTATTCTTGTTATCTTGTTATCATAGTATGCTATTGAACTTATTTAATACTCTAAAATAATATACTTAATAGGCCAGCAGTTTTATGGCAACTTCTGACGTCCATACTAAATGATTTGCATATAATTTGTATTAAATTAAAAATTGGTTTGGAAATCATAGCGATTATTCCTCGAAATATTTATTTCGAATCTATTATATTTTACGACTGAATATTTTACTACTCTTTCACCCTGATTAATTTCAGGACCGGTCGTTAACTTGCCAGTGTTAATTTTACCATTCAAGGAATATAAATTTTCTAATTTGCATATGCATAATAATTTTATTCCATACTTAGCTGTCTTTGATCATATATACTTATTAGATCTAGTTCACCCTCCGTATGGATAAAGTTGCTCATTAACTATCATGTCTGCATTTGTTACTAAAGCCTTGATTAGCTTACATTCAACATTGTTTATATATCACAGATAGGCGTTGCTTTGCTTCTGTGATATGAACTTCCTGTGTATTCACCTCATCAAACCGAATTAATTCTATTAAACTCCAAAATCCATCGATGCTAATCACAACGCGATACAACGTATGCGAAGTTGACTTCCGCATATTCGATAAATGAACGAGTGTTAGAATTATTTTAATCTCATATTATGGGAATTCCCAAGAAGGCGCAGAAATCTTAGAGTTAATTTTTTCAATGTTAATGTGTTTTCGTAAGATTTTCCTCATGTTACGCTTTATAGACATTATTTGCCTCCGTATTGGTATGACGAGCAATTTTATCGACTATTTAAGCAGTCAAAACGCTTTTGAATATTTTGCTGATCGATAGGCTTTCTGTATTATTATGTGGTTCAGATTTTTGCTGAAGAATATTTTGAGTAGGAGTTTGTAGTTGAATTGGTGGTATTTTAGGGCAAATAGTTTTATCTTTGGCTGCAAACCTTATCATTGACTGGGATGATTAATTACTAGCTGCACACTTTCAGCTAATTCATAAATATCCTATAAGTAAGTTGCTTCCACTAAATTGAGATATATTATAATTTCAATTATTTTGAATATTGAAACTGTAATAATGGGAAAAAAATAATAATATTTACTAGGTGCTTTATGGACAGATACTTTTAATATCCCTTTCTGTGCATATAAACCTTATCAGCGCTATCTGAGGCCAAATCTTTGGTAGCAGAAACTTCTCCCAATAGTTTATTCAAATATCTAACGTTTTTCAGTCTTCAATCTGTTATTTATTTTACGATTAATAAATAAGTAATAACATTTACATGAAATATTGAAAGCATTAAATAACTGCCAACATGTTTATGTAAATTTGAAGATATCTTTAAAATTCCGCTTTTCCTTATACACGTTTTTAATTATTTATACCTATTTTCGTTATTAAAAGGAAATCACAAACACCAAATATGCACAGTGTTCACAAAATATTTAAGCGTTCACTATATGTCAATACTTGTTTGAAACTGACAGTAATGAATGATGCATACACGCAGCTGCAAGTGAGACTTTGTTATTCCCCTTCTCCCTCGCTCTGTATAATTTTACAGAATAACTGTTTTGGGGAAGTTGGTTTTCCCCTATGACCGCAGATAAAAAAGAATTAGAAGGCAAAATTCTCCAGCCATAAATTCCTTTTATTGAATGAATATACCACAAGGTAGCCTGGGGAACTCGGCTGTTGAAAAATGTCATAACTACTGAATATTGACATAAGGTTTTACTGATTACAACGCAAATTATAAGACACTAATATGTATTAACTGGGCAGCAGTAGACTCTCTGACTGCAATTTAATTTTCTAAATGGTGCAAGAACTTTAAGAGAAATACGATATATAAAAACGTCTAAGGTAGTTTCGAACTACGTTAAACTTACGTATTCCTTACATAGTCTTTCAGAAACTTGACTAGGATAGAGGTACAAACCTAATGGTTACATGAATACAGAGTTCATTTCATAAATGTTTCATCTTTTGTAGTTCAGATATAGAGAGTGTAATAATAAATGAACAGCAGCAAATATCACTTTTTTATATATAAGATATATTCTAATAGATTTTAATTTGCATTTCCGCCTGTAATAAATAAAGTACATTCAAATAGTTTAAATAGAAAATAACATGTATTATTTTCTTTTTGGTCTTATTTTTGAACATAGAAGCGTAAGACTAATGAAATAAATTCACGTCTTTTGTCAAAAAAGATCAGAGTTCTCAAAGTACGGAGATATTAGCATAAAGCGTATCATATTAGCGGGAAATTAAATACCTACGCTTAAATTACAGAGCATTGGACAAATGAGATTTAATTCAATTTCACTCGTATTTCGTCTGACCCTTATAAAAATCACGTATTTTTTTTTATTTAGGCAAAAAAGACGAAATACAAGCTGTTTTCCTCAGCTCTCGGAAAAAAGCTTTCAAATTTGCAGTTATGAAGAGTGAATAATCTCAAGCAACTCATGATATTATGCGCGATACATTAATTCGAAATGTTTTTGACGGTGGAGGGCTACACTGATTCCTTTTTTGCATTTATTTCTTTTCATCGTTATGTAAGAAGTAAATGCTGGTGACTTTTGGTCGTGTTTACTATAAAACAACCAATAAATCACCACTATTCGCTTCTCACATAACGATGAAAATAAATAAACGAAAATAGCCATTTATGAGACTAGATTTACTACTAAAATTGTTTTGTCACAATTTATTACCATATATTGATCATAATTTTTTATTTCATCATTTTGAGAAAATCTTTAAATTGGTAAAATTATTTTGAGTAGTAAATACATGAAGCAAATTTACAATTTCCCTCGTCAATTAAAATTTTATACCTCAGTGTTATAAATATAAAATAAAAAAATATGAAGATAGAAGTAATGAGAGAGGATAAAGAAAATAAAAAAGGAAGAAGGATAATGGCAAAATGATGATTCGCATTCAATCGTTGAAGAAAAAATACTAAAATATTGGTGTCTGTGATCACACAGGTTAGATATGAACGTACATTATGAACGAAAATTTTGAAAAGAATTTTTTACGCCTCAACGTAAGAAATTATATTTTGGAAACCAAGTATAAAAAAACATAAGAAATATCGTTACATAGAGAAATGCATATTTGAGATAAGAATTGAAATATAGTCAATTTAATATAAACCCAATTCCAGTGAATGACACTCTTTTTTTTTCAACTTATATTGTTTAATTTGAATATAATTATTGGATTTGTTTTTAATTTTTATTGGCGTGTATGCAGTAGATTTCTTTTAAAATAAAACCTAAAGAATTTGCTAATGATTTGGACTTATTGGATGGCAGGGGATTATTATAGCTCTCTTTGTAGTAGATTTCCCACTATATATGAACTTTCAATTTTTTCGTATTAGGGACTCGATAAAAATTTGGGTACATTCATGCCACGGACCCTTCAACTACTGTTTCGGCCTCTTATAACTTTGGTGTATAAAAAATCTACATACACTTTCGCCGTAATGAGTGAAATTTTCTAGAACAAACAAATTGAAAATGAGATGAAAGAGATTGTAAAGTTTCTTAAAGAAAATTTGTTTACATATGAATTAACGTAAGAAAAAAAACATCAAACCACAATATATGGTTTTTGGTAAATTAATAAATTTTATTTTGATTAACTTTTAATATTTTGGGATTCAAAAAGAATTTATCTCAAACAAATTTTAGATCCCCTATACATTTAAAAATAAATTTTAAAAATTAATTTATTTTTTGTTATTTGTTTTAATAGGTTTTATGATAAAACCCTATTATAATTCTATGATTATGTCGTATATTAATGACAAATGAGATATAGAAAGACGCAAATAGAAACAAAAAACAAACAGGTGGCTCTGTAAAATACTAATTGCGAATTTATTTTTAATAATTATGGTTAAATGCACTTTGACTTATTGAAGACGAAGAATTATATATATATATATATATATATATATATATATATATATATATATATATATATATATATATATATACACATATATATATAAATATATACATACATAAATTATTTTGGTATTTTTTAATTCACAATATTAATACACAAATAATTATTAAATAAAAAATATTTTCTATTAATTAAATGGAAAACTTCATAAATTTTCGTCCACGTAATTTTGCTTTTATGTCTACAAATACGTAAAATTTTAGATTTCTTGAAAATAATTTACAAGTTGAGTAGCTTAGGAGAAAATCGGATATAATAAGTTCACCAACGGTAAATACAACAATATTCGAAGAAAAGTAAATAATTTTAATAAGCATTCCATTAACTCACAAAAGCGAGACGAGAGGGCATACTAGAAATACATTACACTCCATCTCGCAAGAACAGTAACTGATGATTCAGATGATTCAATTTGCGATAAAACTCTTTGATTTTATATTTAGAACATTGGAAACAATAGCGTGGATGTTCATATTACTCGTATGGAGTACATAAAATTGGCGTAGTATAGCAGTAGGACGAGTAACGAAGGTTGTGTAGGCGTTTCAAACGTACGAACTTAATCAGGGAAATAGGCATTCCGTGTTAGTTCAAAGTAGCGTATATACCAGGAATAATATTCAGAAAGCTTTTAGCATCAAACAACAGCGCCTTTTTATTTATTCATGAAATCGAGTTTATAGCAATTTGAGTAAACAAGCGTCTAAGGTTGCGTTGGGAGGAAAGAAAAATTTTTAAATATAAATTAGAACGCAGAGGGGAAAAAATAAATAAAGTTATTTTTATCGATTTATGAAATGCCTCTTTGTATATAGTTATATCTGCATACTTCAGTTTTTCGTAGGAAATTTTAAAATTAAATTGATTTTATTACAAAGAAGTTTCACCGCAATATACTAACGTAATGGACAATGCAAACTATGATCGGAGGACATAAATATGATCATCGTAGTGTGTCCCATGTGTTCCGGATAATGCCATTTACGTTTGAAAATTATTTTAATATATTATATCATGACTTATGCTGTCAAAAATTTTAACCTTTTAAATTTGTAGTCCACAAGAATGATATTTTAATATCTTACTTAAAATACTTCATATTTTTGTGTTTTCATAATATCAAAAAGTTATAAGGCGCCCGGCATACTAAACTAAAAAACCACACAGCGAAAGTGAATATTGTTCTATGCGGTGAAGAATATTTTTGAAAATACAAAAGTAATAATTTTATATCACTTTTATTTCAAAACTCTTGTCTTGTTGTTTATCTTTTTAAATCTCCAACTTAACGAAAAGAGGAATCATCGTTCCTGAAATACGTTTTTAACCCGAAATACGTTAATAACGAAAAATGGAAAAAATCATAAATTAAAAATATATTTATAAATTTAGTAGAATTGAGTATTTTTGTCAATATTAACACCATTTTATAAAGTATTTTTCTAATATTTCCCTTTTAATATTAACCTTTTTAAATACATATGTGTTAGGTATGAAGTACCATATCACAAACTTAAAATAATGAAAACTTTTAGGAATATAAAAAATGGAGTCCTTTACTTTGAGTAAAGAAAAAAGGAAGAAGGTTAATGGCAAAATGATGACATGCATTTCATCATTGAAGAAAAAATACTAAAATATTGGTCTCTCTGACCTCTCACGTTAGCATTTATTATGAACAAAAATTTCGAAAAAAAATTTTATGCCCCGATATAAGAAATTGTATCTAGGAAACCCAATATAAGAAATATCCTGACATAAGAAAGTGTATTTGAAAATAAGGATTGAATCGAAGCAAATTTGTCAATATAAGCTCAGTTCCAGTGTGTTACATACTTTTTTTGTTAAATTCTGTGCTACCGATACTCTGGAAAAATCTAGAATCTAGAAAAAGAAAAAAACAGACTATATATTACAAAAAATCGAAAGCAGATTTACATTTCAAAAATACCTTGATTATATTATGGGGTATTTTTAAAAATATCTATTAAATATGCAATATGAAATTATGAAAACAAATTGTTTTATTCTCGATAACTAGTCACTCCAAGTAATATTTTACGTGATATATAAAGTTTCAAGACCTTTATTGACCTTCTCTCTACCTATTTAGCAAATATTTTTAAAAAGTTTGTGTTCTAAAACTTTCAACTTATATAGGTTATAAACCTGTGTAGTTTCGTAAAATGTATTACGATGCCAAATTTTAAGTTTCTACATTGCATGATTTCTTATAAAATCGATGTGAATGTAGGCAAATGTAAATGTATTGCCTACTATGTCTTTTGTAGACTTAAAAAGGTGGGGAATATTTAAAAAAATTTCTAACATGTAAACTCGTCCCTGTAATTTTCCTGTAACTTTTGCATGGACTTAAAAAACCAATATTTCTGCATAATATCTGCTCTGGACTGGAAAATAGAGGGGGTGTGTGAAATTTTTTTTGGCGTATTTTTCAGTATGACACTGTAAGTTTAATACCTAAAATTACAAAAAAACATTACTTTATTAAATTTGCGTGAATAATTTTAAGATAATTAGGCAACTAGGGAATCCTCTTTTATTTGTGTCCTAACTAGCACTTGGCCGATTTTCTTTTCTTTTCAAATGTCATATAAAAAAGGTACATTGATATTGGATGTTATTTTTCTTGAAATTTGATTAAATATACATGCACCCAAAATTTAACAAGTTCGATGGAGTGTCCATCGAACTTGCGCCGTCATTCCGCGAAATTAACTTTTCCGGATAGTTTTTTTTAGTAAAAATTTATTATCAATTGTAAATAATAATGGCAGGACAATTAAGTAAAATATTACAAAGTGTCTAATAATTTTATAGATATCGAATATATTTTATAGCTCGTAAATAAACTTGTGTGAAAATGTAAGTATTATTGATTGAAGTTTAATCAAATATTTTGGGTTAATTTTTTCGTATTTGGCAGAAAAATTTTGAAGTTTGATTAAATAATACCCTTAAAGAATTGGTTCTCATCCAAAAAAAGTACATTTAACGATTTAAAGTCCAGTTTTGGAAATATACATAGTTGTCAATATTGATATGCAATTTGGATTTTATAATTAAATTTTTATAATAGTAGTGAAATTAAGAAGACATAAAAAGGTTATATGGAGAAAAAGGACATTGACGTACATATAGAAAATGTTCAATACATTTTCTATATGTACGTCAATAACTACGAAAATAAAAAAACTACGCTAGAAGGAATAAAAGGTAATGGACCTTCCATTATATTTTATTCTATATAGCGTAATTTTTAATATTAAGATTGTTTGTATTATTTATTGTTTTATGTTATTGTGTGTATGTTAGGATTACGAATATAAAGCAGTAATAGCCACATCATTATCTGCCTTTAATTTATTGGTAGGCTACCCAATTTTACTTTGTTGACTGGTCTATAAAATAATTGGTTTATCGGAATCATAACGCACTATTGCAATACTGAGCTTTCACGATATTAACGCAACACAAAAATATATATCTGGAATATCTTGGTTTAGTTTCTGCTAATGCGATTTTATGAATTTTTTTAAAGATATGCATTTAAAATTTTAGATGGATTTAATAGGTCTTTTACTTCGTACGCTGCACGAAAATAAAATTTATGTGCTAGACAATGAAATTAACAAATATTTTTGAACCTGGATTATTATATAAATATGGTGGAAGACATATTTAAGGTCTGAGGTAAGTATAACATTTTGTAAGGTTTCGATTGAATTTTTTTTTCTTTCCTTTATTTTCTAACAATATTAATTTGTAGATAATATATAGACCCATATTTTTAAAGGTTAATTTTGAAAGGAAATACTGTATTATTTGGGAATGTTTTTATTAATATCACTGTCTAGTATGTAATAAACACAATCAATATGTAATAAAAACAGATCGTACAAAAATATTACCTATGTATTTTCAGAATCAATCATCTCTCGTATTCAGTCTTTTTAGACCATGCACTACAAAAAAAACTTTGAAGTTATATTCTATATCTCAAATGTACCATGAATAAAAAAACAAATAAAACATAACCTTCTTTATACACAAAAAACAAAACCACGCAATGGTTCAAATTACATCATTTTGCATAATACCTGCTTAGGCACTGTTGCCTTCGAAAACCAAAAATAAGTGCCTTGAAACGACTTCAAAGTTATATTCTATATTTTAAATACACTATAAATGAAGAAAAAAATAAAACATAACTTCCTTCTATATGAAAAAAATTAAAACGTACAGTGATTCAAATTACTCAAAATCTCCTTACGCAAAGATCTTTGCATAACATCTTCTTACACAAATATTCAATAATACATCATAAAATATTATTTCAAGGAGTAATTCCACATTTCTGATATCACCATTACTGTGGACGAAAATGTAGAATACAACTCTATTACACAGGTACAGCAACGTGGATAAGTTCTATTTATGCCACTTTTACATAACACTGCTCGCAAACCTTTCTTGAGCATAATAAACATATCGGTTTGACGCAACAGCTATATATGTACCCAGTTTTTGATCTCTTTTTATAAGGACAAACAGCAATTCTTCTTCTCACTTCTAGGAAGCCTACCCTCATTTCCGCTAGAAGCTTCAGGCGTTTCAACATTGCGACATTGGCTATAGTTGACTAAAACTCTTTTGGTAAAAGTCCGTTGTGCAGACGTGTTCTCAAATGGTTTTCATTTAACATTTCAGCAAATGTTTTTAGAAAGTTCAATATTAAAATCCTAGGTGCATCATTTTTTTCTTTCATAAAAGACCTGTGTATTATTAACAGCCATAAATATAGTCCTGAAAAAAATTGTCATAGGCCATCAAATGGTACGGTGACTGCAGGAGTAGATAGAGTACTTCTGGTCCACTACATCTACACCACTCTTTGTAGCATTATACTACGCAATAATTTCACGTTTATTAGTCGAATTTACTTCATTATCGTGTCCTGTTCTGTCAAGATGTAGAAGGCAGTCTTTACGTATTCCTCAGCACATCAAACTTGTTTTCAGTTTCATTATCGTCTTCCCTTAGTCATTGATCGATTATATATGAAAAGAGATCATTACAATAAATACAAGCGTAATCATCATGGCCTTGAGTCTCGACCAGAACATTTTCTCTGTCTGATCCATCACCGAACAATGTTTTTGTTACTTGTCATTTTCTTTTTTCAGGAAGATTTTTCGGTACATTTTTGGCTCTACATTCATCCACATTAGGTGTAGACGTTAAAAGCTAATGTGACCCACATACATTTTGCTTTCTATTGCCTTGACCCTGAATGAATTTTCTTTGTGGTGTTGGTGACATAATTTCAACTGGTAACAGTAATGAATCCTTAGAAGAATCTAGTCTCACAGTGACATTATTCGAAGATTCATGTACTGTTGCTGGATTCTTCGGTGAGCATTCAACAACACAGTTCGATGATGATGGAACTTGACTAGAAAGGAAATAATTATCTTGGATTAATTGGTTGCTGGTTTTTACGACAGTTAGCTATTGGCCCTCAGTTGTTACGCCATGTTTCATATTATCCTGGTTTTCAGAAACAACTAACTTTCCATGTTAGTTGTTTCTGAAGGTTCAAACTGGTGATTTGGAATTTTTTTCGGAACTACTGGCCGTAGATCCACACCTTTAAATTCATTGCACGCATTTTGCACCGTCGCCGCTTTCTCGTAAGTTTTGTTAAATAAATATATTATTTATCAATTCGTAACTACACGCCCTTGATATTCTCAACCACAGAGATTTCTTGATGAAAATAGTTATTTAAAGGTTTTTTGTGTCAAGCCGAAAAGTCGAGTTTCCGTCAATTTTAAATGCTCTACTAGTTTTCTCTCAACTTCAATCGGAAATGTCAGTTTGTATTTACCTAGACCTTTTGGTATTGGGATATAAATTTTTCTTTTTAAATAAAATAATGTTTCTTACAGAAAATATATTTTATATATAAGTTAATAATTTAATACACATTTGAACTAATACTTTTCTATAGTGCTATGAGTATTTATTCATCTTACCGAAGTACTTTTAATTTTGTCTATGAGACATTTATGATTTGTACCTTTAATCACCATGCAAAATAAAGGTTATAAGTTTCACGTTTTTAAATATTCTATATTTTTATTTTTCAGTATAAATGCGTAATATAAATACGTTAGCAGTAATAATAAATCTACATGAAAAGCAACCGAAATCCAAATTAATTAAATAACAATTAATTTCTAATTATTCAAAATTTTAAGATGTAAAGCAATAACTTAAACTATACGGACATATTAAAAAACTCTATCAATATCTGTAGGTAATTACTTTAAAATTTATAAGCAAAGGGGCTATAAATTTACATTCTCCATGCATTTGACTTGATGTAAGTAAAAATATTATCTATATATACTTGATATATATGTATGTATATATATATATATATATATATATATATATATATATATATATATAATTAACTTAAGGTATTTTTTCTCTTGGAAAAATGAAGTCGCATTAATAGGAAAAGGAAATAAATATTTTTACCTGCCACTTTTCGACTTATTTTTTCTTCAATTTTAACATTTTAAAGTGCTACTCCTTTAGCTTTTCATGTTTCTTCTACGGAGATTTTTTATCGACAAATGTTAATGAAAATAAATCATAGATCGTTTCCTTCAAGAGTTAAAATTATATTTGAAGAATGGAATATTTGGACCTCAATATACTTCTCTTTAAGGGTCCATATTTCCTTTAGTAGTCGGTTTTTACGTTATGCTATCAATTTTTAAGCATCAACATATCGGTAATTATATAAAAGCAACCTCCTAAAGTAAATGAGAAAAAAGTAAAATGAATCTATTCACTAATTACCTTAAAATATATCCGCAAAAGATACAGATATGATGGAATATCGAATATATTTATATTGCAGTACTCTCTAAGTTGGTCATATAAGGCACTAGTCACTAAAGAAGTTTTATTTCTTTGCAATTTCTTTTAGAATTTACACATACTATCGACTAAACAAACGAAAATCTCAAAACTGTTTTGTCTCACTTTCCAAAGAATGAAAGAGCCGAATATTAACACCGCCTACAATTTAATTGGCTGATTAAGCATAAAATGTAGCAACATGGTCAGATCCTTAAAACTCATTACTTCTACTTCATTAAATAGTCCACATATTGTTTGTACAAGTTAAAAAAAATATCTATAACAAAAGGGAAAACCGTAATTCAAGGTTTCAGTTTAAAGTATCTTTTAGATTTACTTAATAATATTTAAAATCAAGCAGTATATTTACCATAATTCGTTATCCTTAACTTGAGGTAAGTAGTACTAAAATCGAATTTCTCATTCATATTCAGATTGAAAACATATCGTTCCATCTGAACGTAGTTCTATTTCCAGGACTGTTGGGATGGAAACAAATTAGTTCGTGTCTGTAGATTGGACTCAGTTAAACTCAGTTTTTTTATTCGACTTCAATTAAATTTATACTAATTTCGTAATTAATTTGAATTCTTACTTTTATTAAATATAGCGGAGAAAGAATTGTAATATTCAATATATATATATATATATATATATATATATATATATATATATATATATATATATATATATATAATGCATTTATTGCGAGGTTACGTTTTAGACAAAATTAAAGTAAATAAAATTTTTACTTCTCTTAAATATCACATAGTAACAAATTTTATAAACACGAAAGTATTGCTGCTGACTGTTTACGCTTTTCTGAAATAAGTACTTCTTAACTACTTATATAAAGTAGTGACACATTAAATCAAAGTATTCACTAGTGTTTAGAAAAACAACATATTTCCATCGACCTATAAGGAACAGGTTACATTTCGGCACATTTCCCATATTTCTCAACATGCTTCCTCCAATTATTTCTAAAGTAGGGGAAAATTAATTCGATAGATTGAACGAAAAAATTATTTTTTCTCTTCGTCCCTTTAACCTGTTTCTTGCTGAGTATATGACGTCATATTAATCTAAGTTATTGATATCGATTTTCGTCTTTTATTTGTGGAAGAGGCTTCTCGATAAATATGAAAGAAGGTAATAGATAGTGCGGTTTTATTCATATATCTTGAAAAAAAGACTTTTGTTAAATACAATTTTTCGCTGCATTTTGATCAGTTTATTGACAATGTTTTTGGTGATCTCTAAGTTTTAGTTGTTTGTTGTCAATGTTAAACAGACCACGCGGATAAGCATTTCTATCATTTTTATTGGCAAATGCTATTCCGGTTAAGTTTAGATTTAGTATTGACAATGTGAAATACACCCGTGTTCTTCCATGTTATTAATATTAAATTGCAGATTAACTTCTGTAAAATTGTGGAATATAATAAGATTCGACGTGGAATTTTATAGTTCCATTGTAATACTAGTCGCTTGAGTATTATTTTATGTACCCCATAAATAAACATTTTTTTATTATCTTGATCAATTTAAAATTTTAGGGTCCGTAGTTAAAAGAAACTTTTTAACTTCATTAAGTCCATCAATTCGTCCGTCCGTTCGTTGATCAAACTTCACGTTTTTGCATTTTTAAACCTTTATACCTGAAGTTTCTCTTGTAGACGTATCATGCAGAAATCTGAAATAATATCTAAGAAGATCTTCAAATCGAGTATTATAGGATACATTTTAGTAACGAAAATGAGATTTACCTCATAATTTTTTATTTTTATACTCCTTTATATGTAAAAGCATAATTAAAGCTTAACGTCCCCTCCCTTTTGTTTAACTAAAATATGCTTTAAAAATCTATAAAAATTCAAGATACTTGTAGAAGTTGACTGGAGTTTTCTAGGGAAACCATTTTCTCCAACTTTTGTCCACTACTTAAAAAGACATAGACGACTATGGAAAACTGCTTTGTGCGTATTCCGACAGGAAGTTTAGCGAAGTTTTTAAACAGCATTAGAGCTGAAAGAAAGATTTCTCGCTAAAATATGACATATATGAATATTTATAACTACATCTTATTATTGCTATTAACATTTTGCTTTATGGTTATATTCGATATCAGATTTTTCCTGCGGTTTTGTTCACATAATATACTCGTAATGGAAATAGGCTAATGCGTACATTTACTTCTTCTTTTTTCTTTTTTTCGTGAAGTTCCCATTTGGATAATCACATACATTTTTACAGCTAAACTAATATATAATCTAATTAATATGAATTTCAATTGATACTCAGTCTTTCAAATCAGTTTAACTTTTGTCTATAATAAACTTATGATTTGTACTATACGTTATGTTTTAGAGTAGAAGTTTAATCAGATTTTTGCACTTTACGCTCATATGTACTAATTTGTACTAATTTTTAGGTCTCAATAACATTTTTAGGTACAATTTGTAATAATAGAAAACCTAAATTAAAAGTAAATGAAATCCAAACAACTTTAATGACAATTGTGTGACTTAATTTATAATTACTCACTGCTTCTAATATAGACGGCAACTTATAATATACGGAAGAATTAAACGATTCTACGGATTCTCCATGTATCTAAACTAAACTTTAAAATGGAAGTGTTACCAATGTACATTCGCCACGTATTTGTCTTGTAGTGATGTAAAAATGCTATAATTTGACATATATATATATCCCAAAATATTTCTTCCTTTGTAAAACGGATTCGAATTAATGGAAAAATAGTACCACTCATTGTTTTTCATGTTTCGTTTACAGAAGTTTGTCCTCTAAATAATTTCTCGATAAAATTACTTCCTGCAATAGAACAAGGATGAAACTACTAACAGTATGGAAATTAGGTTTTTATTCAGATTATTTGAAATAAATATGAAATAATTCCAGAAAGTGTGTGAAGAAGTTTGAAGGGGAATTAAACACGTTATATATATTTTAACATTAAATTACTAATCGTTATTTTGTGAAGAAGCTTGAAGAAGAATGAAATGAGATATATATTTAAATAAACCTGAGCATAACAATAATGCCGTGTGTTTGATTTACATTTATGCAATATTAATAACAATTAGTATTCAATGTTAAATTTTTAAAAAAGAAAAGATAATCATTTGGCATTAAACTAATTCGATTTAATTTACTTTTGATTTAGGTTTTTTATCACTGAGGTATTAATATCTAAAATATTAATATGTAACGTAAAACTTACAATCCAAAATACGCATGAGAGGAAAGTGCAAAATAAGGAACTAGGAAACTTTTACTATAAAATATATAAAGTAAGAAATAAATCATAAGTGTGTTGTAGATAAAAGTTAAAATAGTTAAGAAGGATGATTATTAATGGGTTCTATATTCACATGGCTTTAAAATATATTTTTTTACAAAATATCCTTTCTAATTAAAAAGGACAATTAAAAAAGAAAACTCTATCAACCGTGCCTAAGCTGCTAATCGTTCCGTTTCGTGGTGGAAGTAATCCTCGCATTAGGGCGTAATTCTTGCAAACCGGATGTGTATATTAAAATAACTTTTTATTGGAATTGTATAAGTCTATGTGACATTGGTATTTAAAGAAAAATCATTTCGCGAATTGAAACATATGATTTTATCGAGACGTAAATGCGATATTTCTTTTCAATTGTTAAAAATTTATTTCTTTTTGTTTGTTCTTTTCAATTATTAAAAATTGCGTTAAATTACAATAACAGGTACGTTAAAATGGGTGCCCCAATAATATCTATTTAACCCTAGATTACTAACCTTATTTCTCGACGTTTAATACTACCCTTCGTCGTTTCGACTACGCTGTATAATGGAGGGGGTTTTAGGGGTTTAAAAAAAATATTTATATTTATGTTTTTATTTTAAATAATAAATATAAATCTACATATTTAGAGATTATAATATATACTTTAACATATTTATTATTCAAACAGTCATCATAATGAGATCATAATCAACTTTTTCATAAATTTTTATAAAAATCGTACATATTATAACTTGTTTGTTGTATAAAGCGTTAAATTGTTCGAAATAAACTATAAAAACAAAAATAATATCTGAAAAATGAATTAAAAATATAATTTTGGTAATGGTTTAGGAACTAATACATTTGTGACACACATCAAGTTTGTGTCCCCACACAACGATTTATTGCACTTAGTGCACCTACTTTTAATCATCCTTCGCTTTTTGGAGGGACATATGGCATATATTTTTCTTTTATTTTGCTGTGGGGGAACATCAGCTGCATTACTTTGCTCAGTCTCATTTATAACACCCTCATTACTACTTCTTGGCATGTTTAAAATTTGTGTAGTTGAGTCCCGCAGATCAGTTTGTAGAGTTGGTATAAGCAATCTTTTTTGCATGTGTGGTTCGATCGGCTTGTGATGCAGAGCTTTTAGATATTCAAGCCTCGATAAAGTTTTTTTCTTAGTCTCTATAGTGTTTGTTACATAAATGACGTAACTATTTATAAATGCAATATTGAGCATACCATAAAAGTTGCACAACGGCAAGCGTCGTGTTTTTCGATTGCAAGAGGCAATGGAACACATTTGGTCCAAAGTATCTACCCCTTTGGTTTGATTGTAAAATTCAACCATTGTGGGCTTTTTAGTATTTACATTAATGGTTCCCTCTTCGTCATATGTTGATAGTAGGAATACAACTTTTTGGGGGTTTGCTTTGTGGGAAAGTAATGTTAGTTCGTTATCATAACAGAACATAGCTGTTCCAGTTCTTCTAGTGCGTTCATTTTCAAATTCTACGGGTATCTTCCTTTTGTTAGCTCGCAGAGTTCCAACCAATGTCAACTTATATGGTTCTTTTACTAAACCTTTGGCTAGTGGCACCGAAGTGAACCAATTGTCCATTGTGATATTTCTATTCGTACCATGAACAGTACGTGTCAATTTTTTTACAAAATATTCACCAAGTAGTAATCCATCTGTTTTAGTAAAAGAACCTAGATAAGGCTCTGCATTCACCATATACTTTGTAGAATTATCTACAATCATAACAATTTTGATACCATATTTATTTGGTTTATTCGGTATATACATACGAAAGGGACATCTGCCTCTGAAACCTAACAACTGTTCATCAATGGTAAGGTAGCATCTAGGTTTATAGTTCTCTCGACACTTAGCTATGAAAAGATCCCAAATATCTCGAAAGGGAGCGAACACATCGGTTAACCTCCGTTCTTGACGCGTAGACTTATCGTCAAATCTTAGGCAGTTTATCAGCAAATCAAACCTTTCACAAGTCATTGTACTGCGATATAGATTTCCACAAAATGTGATATCAAACAACTCTCTTGATGGTAAATGATTATCTTTAATTGCTGCAGATAATGTGAGAATGCCAATGAGAGTCCTAATTTCATTAGTATCGGTTGGTCTCTGAGTGGATTTCAAAGTATTATATTTTCGAGATTTTATTGCTATCTCTGCATTGGCGTGGGTTACAATTAAATCAATCATATTATCAGTAATGAAACATGAAAAGCATTGAAGTGGATATAAAAGATTTTTGCAAGAACGTACAGGTCCAGGTCTTATATGAACTATGTTCCTTGAAGGTCTTCTGCTTTGTGACCTTGGCTTTCGTGATTTCGAAATCGCTAGGATCTGCTGAAGTGCTAGGTGTTGCGTCTTCAATGGAACGTGGTGAAGATGTATCACTACTTGCCTGATAATCTTGATCTGGAAGTTGGTCTTCATTCACAGTAGAAACTTCATCATCACCCTCCGTTTCATACGCGGGATCAACCTCAATATGGTCTTCAGGCTCACTCCCTGATGAATTATCCTCCTCGCTTTGGCCTTCTAATAATAGCGCACGAATTTTATCTAAAAAAATAATAATAATAGACACCATTATTACTAAAGAAGAGATAAAAGAACGTAATTTTTACTTAAGTAAAAAGTACAAAAAGTTACGTTACTACCAACCTTCGTCGATGCGACGAGCCATGGTTGCTGGAACGGCCCGTACGGCCCCCCTACGCACAAAGCACTACCGTCCGTCGCGAGGGCAACGGGTCGACTGAGATTAGCTTAAATTAGAAAACCGCACGGTCGCGCGCGCAAAAGTTATCTCGATTTTTTTAGTGACGCGTCTTCGAATCGACGAAGGTTAGTAATCTAGGGTTAAAGAAAGTATTGATAAAATATAAGGCAAGTAATAAAATTGTTGCAAGCCGTCATGAAACACCTTGCCGATGCAATATTTAAATTTTTTCTTATTTTAATATCGAAATATATTTATTTGAACGAATCGAAACGAAAAAACATATATTCCGATATTTGTTTATAAGGAAATTTTAATTTAATTTTTTATTTTATTTCTATGAAACATTTATCAGATATTTCTTATCAATCTATTGAAACATATTTTTAATTTTTTGACACTCTTAGTAGACAAGACGCAGAGCTGGCCGAATGACACCCCGCGACGTGCTATTGGAACGTTTTTCTCCCATCCAAACGCGCCATTAGATATTACACATGAATACGGACAAAACACCTAAAAAAAGGAAGATATGATGAAATTAATTTACTTCGATTTTGTTTATTTGTTCGAATTTAATATTATTGACTGGAACTCAAAAAAATCGCATAAGGGTCACTAAAAACATTGAGAATATGATTATCGTTGAATCCACTGTACCATAATTTCCGTCATTTTGTTTTCATTGGTCCATAGGTTTTAGAATTCCATTCTCGCATAATCAGAGTTAACGTGAAAAAACTGCAGAAACCATGTATTCAATGAAACCTTTATATTTTTGAACTTGTTACAATTGTCACATAACATTCTACATCTTTATTCAGAGCCCTAAATATGACATATTCAAGGTTCCGTATCCATATGGAGAAAACTAAATCCTTATAATTTCACGACGGATATTATAATTACAGACGGATGTCTGTTTGTATATCCGTCTATCTGTCCGTGTGTAACAACCATTTTACTCAAAGAATATTGGCACTATACAGATGAAAATTCGATGGTTTCTACTTAAATAAATATTCGGTGTGATATGTGCTTCTAAATTCTTAAAAAGTGTGTTGTGGTCCGCCTCTAACTTTGCAACTACCATGTCTAATTTTTAAATAAAATATCTTAGAAGAAATCATGGTCAACTTAAAATAAACTCAACAAAAATTAGTTGAAATGAGTTGTGTTCTTTTTGAGGTATGAGATATTTTCGGTACCGACTGCAGCAATTACTTTGCTTTTCAGTGTCTTTGAGAAATATAAACTTAGAAGTATAATACTTTTCATGCGCAACTCCAACCCGCACTTGGCCGGTTTTTAAGGCAGTGTCGGTCAAATCTAATAATATATCAAATAGTACTATCTGATGTGTGTGATTTTAAGTGTGTTACTTCGCTTCATACCTATTCTGTTCCATAAATTAACAAAATTTGGATAGTGAAACAGTATTCGTAACATATGACAAAAAAAAACAATGCTATAGTAAATAAACATGAAATTAGGTTGAAATATAGTACATAATATCCATAAATATATGTCACAATAAATTATTTCTGAAAAAAACTATCGTCAATGAAGTAGACCAAAAATTATTTCTTTTCCTTCAACAAAATTTTTCTTTATAATTCGTTTGTACAGGTTGCCACGTATATTTAATTCCCTTTATTGTAAACAAACATTGAAAATCGAAAATAATATGTCAAACTTTACGTGACGACGTATAAAATGAAAGTGACTAACTTATTCATAAAATTGAAGAAAAAAAAGCATTGGTCTTCTTCTGAACCGTAAAAATGCGTTTGCGTCAATATGACGAACAACGAAAAAGGGTTCTAAGAAAAATTAGTCGCTTCATAATATGGAGGTACAACATTGTCTTTTTATGCCTATGTAAATAATGATATGTATATATATAATGTAAAAATTATTCACGAATTCTTATCGCGTTTTTCAAAACTGGTTATCATTTTGATATTTCAAATTATGTTCTCTGTTTATGTAGGAAAATGGGATCAAATAATTTTTTTTCATGCACCTACGAATTCGTAGATATCAATTTAGAATACTTCAATAAAAGTTCTGCATCAACATAGCTATGAATTCATTGGTGTAGTTTCCACGTCAATAACAGCTATTGATGCAAAGAAATCAATTTATAATCCTTAGATCTGAACCTCCTGCATTTATTATAGTCTGACCACCATTTTAAATAATTTTTGGAGCAGTACAGTCTAAATGAAAACAACATTTACCGTAGAGATGATGAAGCATCGTGGAGTTTTACGGGGCTTTAAAACAAGCAATACAAAACAGATATTATCTTTTAATGTATCGCTATGTTGATCATTTCCGAAGCTATGTTGATATCAGGCATTTATCCGAGTTTTATAGACTAATTTCTATAAATTAATAACTTTATTGACATGTGACTTTGACCGAGGTATTAATTAGAACTCATAGCTAAACCGATGAGTTCATAGCTATATTAATGAAGGATGTTTGTAGAAGTATTGTTAACCCTCTGTAAGTGCACCATCGTGATCAATCAGGCATCAATCAATTCATCTTCAATCGGGTACCATCTGATCTCTGATAGTAATCGACAGCTCATAACTTTATAATTTTGTTTTAAATACCTGAATTAAGTATTTTTTTAATGTTTTGGGTGGGTCTTATTATTTGAAATATAATTATTTTGACAAAATAAAAAGAAAATACTATTTACTAATATTTATTAAGCAAACTTTAGTCATTCCAAAATTTATAGACTTCTAAAAAAATCTGAAAAAAATTAACATTAATACTTCTTGAAGGAACGTTAAATATTTATAAAAGACAACACTTATATAAATCAGACTAAAAAATAGGATCATCCAATGGTTCAATTGAAATTAACATGATCTCAAACTTTTAGAATTTTTTTTGGTGATCTTCACAAAGTGGCTTGGAGCATTGGACATATATCGGCTTTTTACAATCATAGCAGCAGTATTTGGTCACAACTTTTATTTGTTTTTCATTTTCTTCTACTTGGTGAAACACACATAGTCTTTGGAGGGAGAAGGGGTCTCCCCCTTCCTCTTTTCTTTATCCAAAACTCGACTTGTCATTCTTCGCAGTTCCCTTCGCAATATTTTATTGTATACACTTTTACTGTTTTCATTTGATCTAGTGCTGGTGCCCTTGCCTATTCAATACGCAATTTCCTCTTTTTATTTTACTATCACTGTCTTTACACGCTTGATATAATATAAAGATACTTATTCGTGCCATAACTAGTATTCGTCAAAAAATTTCCATAGGTCAATATTTACTTTTGCGGTTGCAAGAATAAATCGAGAATTTCTTGTCGATTTCTTTCACCCCCTCTTTCCCTTAGTGCGATTGTAATTTGCAATCATAACTGGCTTCTTCGTTTCAATGTCTGTTTCTCAGTTGTGTTGAGAAGAGGAAATCAGCCGTACAGCATTGTTTTTTAGGGACACAGAAATGCAGTGTGCAGTTTCTTGTAAAGCCATTCTGATAATTTTCTATTTCTCTTACTTTGGAAGGTAAAAAGTCCTGCTCTCTGCAATATTTTCATCGGTGGGATGGAACTAAACTAATTGTCTTTCGTTACGTTATGGTTTCAGTTTTCTACTAGCTTTCCAAGTCTCAAAACCTATTGAGTTGTTACTACCATTTTTCACTCTTATTCATTCAGACCTATGCTATCAACATTTTTGTTCATGTTATGGGGGCATTGTAAATGTAGTATGTAGGCGCATCATTCTACACAATGATTTTAATAAAATATTATGCTGGTTTTTGAGGCATATAAACGATGAACTTATATCGGATTCTATACGCCAGAAAATTTCATGGATGCATAGGTATTATCCAGAGATATATTGAAACTGACAGTTTGAAATAAACTTATTGAAAATATCTGGTATTGTGGCGAGTAGATCTTTTTTGAAACATTCCTCTCTGATAGTAAAATCATCAAGTCTCAGACAGTTGATAAAAAATGAAAATCGATATTTGGATATCACGAAGCGGAATATTTCATGACTAGTACTATCAGTGGCAAACACCATATTTATATGGGAGTAATTGTACTTGAATTCTGACGAATAGTACATAATAAGTATAAATCCTTTCTTTTCAGTGGTGTTTGCATCCATAAGTTCTACCAAGGCACTGTGTTTTAACTTGACCAGATAGGTACTAGGATTTCAGTTTTAAATCCCAATAAACTTTCGAAGACGAAAATATTGCTAAATTGAATGGTCGAAAAGCTTGGATCAAAGTTCAAAATAACCTTTAAAGTTATAAATATTTGGACGCCTTGGTAATCTTATTATATTGTGAGCTGCAGTTTGTGATGTTCTCGGATACTCTTGGTAATTGCAAATAAATCCATTATTACTTTTGTAATATTCGAATGTCTCCTATGATTTTCCTTGAAGCATTTCTTCCTCAGGTTCGAAACCTTCTTCAGATTATTCTTGGAATACGTTCTGAGATAATTCTTTAATGACTGAAACTGCATCGCCTTCTAAATAAACGGTTTCCAGGACAAAATTCGGGTCATGACTCTCATCTTCGAGACCGCTGAACCCATATTTGATTTTTCTATTAGTTTATCATGGCTTTGAAAATCTCAGGTTGCCGTAGAACTATTACCTACTTAACTAAAAAAAAACAAACATAACTACCTAAAAAGGCGTTATCATATATATTTCAAGCGTCCACATCGTGTTTTAGAATGTATTGATTAGAATAAAATAAATAATATATAAACCGGATATATAAATTGTTAAGTAATGATTAAATATTTTTTAGAAAAACATCAGTAATGAAAAACTTAACAAAGATTAGAACATTAAGTTTTTGCTAACTTACCTAATATTGAATTAATGTTATTCATTAATTCAATTTAATGTTATTCGCGATAAAACTATGACAAATTCTTCACAACCACAAGATTTTCAAAATTCGTTTTGGGCGAATATGTTTTCATAAATCGGCTTAAACATATGTCAGTAATTTTCTCTTCATAAAATTTTCATGAATGGGTTTCACGAGCTGCTCAACCACTACTTTGGGAGTGGTTGAGTAGCTAAAACAACTATTATCAAAAATTAAAAGATGAATTATTTGATTTGATATCAAGTGATGAAGAAGTAGGGTATAATATCGAGAGTCAGGATTGAGAACATTTGTACTAACATATGGTCTAGGAAACACCATGTAAATATTACGATAATACTAAGGTGGTTATTTAGCAGACACCTTAACGCTGACGTGGTTGACTCGTAGACATTTACCATCGCAGAACGACGCGTATACACTTCGCGGCCGCACGCGGCTGACTAACGAACATTTGATCACGCGCTAGTAAGGTACTGAGGACGTGTCAGTTACGATTTAAAAAATAGCAACTCAGTGTACGTTTTTTTGCATTTTGCGGTGTCTGTTAATCTATCATGTCAGTTGCAGAGAATTAACAGATATCAATGAATTCGAAGTTCCATGAAAGAAGAAAAAAAATTTAGTTTGTTTTTTTATATGAACAAAGATCTTAGCTTGAAGCTTCTAAATGATAACCACTTTAGGAACACACAATAATAATTTATGAATTATCTTAAATTATCTATGAATTAAATACTCCCATATCCATCAAGTACTCTCTTATCCAAAAGTAGGTTCCAATTAGTTTTGTTTTGAAATCTCACTTGAAAGGTGACCGTCGTCGAAATCACAATCTCTTTTCCATCTCAAAATTATAATCTATTATTTGCTATATCGCCATAAAATATAATGCCGCACTTATTCTATTATGATGCCAATAATTTTTCTTAGCGCCTTTTTTCTTTGTTTGTAATGTTGAGGAAAACGAATTTTAGCGGTTTACAAGGAGCGATTTTTCCTTTCTTTTTTTCGATTTTAGGAATAAGTAAGTCATCTGCCATATATAGGTCGTCACATAGAGTTTGAATTGTTATTTTCAATTCTTAAAATTTGTTTACAGGAAACGATGCTATGTACTTCGATTTAAAATTATTTTAAACTTTTATTTCAATTCACACGAATACGTTTTGACGCATTTTATTCAGTTGTTTTTAATGAAAGAGATAGAATTGAACAATGTTCTATATTCTTTTAATTTATCTAAAAATCCCATTATCTTTAATTTGCAGCATCATATGCTCACAGCATACACAGGAATGTTTTGTTCTGAAAGTTAATTTCATTAATAATATTTCCTTATCCTTATTCTCAAACGTGAAAATATTTTCATATTCATTTCTATGGCACATATAATATTGAATCTGTTATATTTAGTCCAAAATTCATGTAATAATATAAAATTATATACTTACAATTAAATATATTATGTATTTATTACAACGGTACACATAATCATGAAAATATTCTGTGCTGTTTACGCTTTTCTGATATATGTAGGTAATGACTATGTCGTGAAATAGTGACACATCGTCTCAACATATGTAGATGTTGAAACGTAGCATGAAATGTTTATAAACGCCACTTTTTCCCAAAGGCACATAAGGAAAAGATTACATGTCACCACATTTTCCACATATCTCAATATGTTTGTTTCAATTATTATTAGGGAAAAATGAATTCGAAAGATTGAAAGCAAAAAAAAAAAATGTTTCTCTTCGATTCTTCGATCTATTTCTCGCTCTCAATGTGACATTTTAAGCAAAATTATTGATGTTCATTCTCACTTTTATATGTGGAAGAGGCTTCCAAGATTAATATGAAAGAAGGCAATAAATAATGTGGTTTTATTCATGTCGATAAAAAAGTAGACTCTTTTTAAAGATAATTATTTACTGCACTTTGGTCAGCATTGCAATTGTCGACGCCATATTTCTGGTAATCTCTATAGCTTATTTGTTTGATATAAATGTTATAAATATTTACACACTTTTGCTTTGGTAAATATTTTCCCGATTTGGTTTAGATTTAGTATTCATAATGCGATGTACACTCGTCTTCTTCCATATTTTAAATGTTAAATCGCAGTTAGTCTTTCGTTAAAATGTGGAACATAATTAGCTTCGGCGTGGAATTTCATTCTCATTATCATACTAGTCCCTTAAGTATGGTTTCTTTTACCCTGTAATAAGAATATGTTCTTTTATTATCTTTTTCAATTTAGGTTTTAGGGCCCGTGCCAAAAAGAAACTTTGGAATTTCGTAATGTTCATCGATTCGTCCGCAAGTTCATTGGTCTAGTCTTTAAGTTTTTGCTTTCTTAGACGTACGTACCTGAAATGTTCCTCGTAAATGCGTCACATAGAAATTTAAATAAATGTAAAATCTTCTTCAAATCGAGCAACATAGGTTTTAATAAGGAAAATGAGGTTACTCTCACTATTTTTCATTTTTAAACTCACTTAACGTTAGGCATAATTCAAATTTATAATTTTTTTATTATACACCCCACCCCCTCTCCTTATTTAACTACGTGCATTAAAAAAATGTGTAAAAATTCAAAGTGCTTTTAGAATTTGACTGGCTTTGTTAAGAAAAATCTTTTCGTCTAACTTGTGTCAACTGTTTAAATAGATACATAAAACTCTGGAAAACTACTTGGTACGTTTTTCGGCCGTAGGCATTCGGAATGTCTTAAATGGTGTTAGAGTTGAAAGAAAGGTTTCTCAAAATTAAAGATTTAATAATAAAAATTAAGATTTCGACATCAATAACTAATTGCTATTAGTCTTGTACAAATATAAATCAAACATATGATCTTAGGATTCTCCCCAAGTATATTCAAATATATTACGTATTTATTTTGTAACACTTTAAGTTTCTTCACGCATTTCTGAAAATGGTTTCATCTCTAATTCAAAGATTCTAAATGAAAACTTACTTCAATACTGGAGGTAGTTTTGCCCTTACCAATTTTGAATTCACATTTTCGAAACATTTTTCTTTCTAACACATATCTTATTTACGGTTTAAAAATTTTCTTATTCACAGTTTTTAACATTTTAGACAAACTTAAAGTACCATGTTTCAACAACGTAACACAATTTAAACATCGCAAAGGAATTTTCCATCAGCATAAACCAGTATTAACTACCAAATAGAGAACCAAAGCCTACGTGCGAAAGTGTTTTTTTTTGAAGTTCATTTTGTGTCAGTACTCTAAATTTTATAAGAGAGGCGAAGAGTGGTCTTAAATGGTATCTATGGGTTACTTTTTTCTGTCGGTAATTTACCTTTTTTGGCAAGAAATTTATTTAATACTTGCTTCTAAATATAAAATGTTTTTAATTTAAGTTGCATTCATTCAGATCTGGTGGACAATTAGATACCTTTGAAAAGAAAAGCGAATGCGATAACCTTGCAATATGTATGTAGTGAATAATTCATAAGCCGAGTAATAAAAAAAAAATTCGATGCTAGATTATTACAAAATGGGCAAGTCCAAAACCTTTGCATATTACTAAGAATAAAATTGAGTTTTGGTGAAGTTGTTGCGAAGAATGTAGTGACGTACAAGAGACAAAATATGTTGAAAAAACCTGAAGTATTTTGAAATCGACGTCCATATTTATATGTATGTATACGATATAAGGAGGTAACAAAATATCGACAAAATATCGTTGGACGATAGAATATCCGTAAAATCTTAAGGATTGGAATGAAATAAATTATTCCTTCAAATATAATTTTACTCCATCGTGTATGCAATAGTTTTACAGCAATATATTTTCCATAATCCTCTTAATTTTATTTAGTGTCGTAGGAAACTACTCGCCGTATTTTCATGAATTTGTAATATCAAAAATACCTAGAGATTTTGGATAAAATTCGCAGAACAATTTTGGAGATTGAGACTTTTTGTATTTTTCTTATCCGAAAGCTGAACATTAGAGAAAAAAATAATTATATCAATTTTCATAAGTACTGCATTAAAAAATGAAAATCAATGTTTAAAAATGTTTAAAAAATACTTATTAATATTTCTTTACTGTTCACTAAGCCTTCAATCTTTGACTAAATTAAGAAAAAATTAAAGATAGAAATATGAAATTTAAACACAATTTATCAGTTAGTTTCGTTAATAAGCTATTGACATGGTTGTTTAAACACACGCATGCTTAATACTGATTTTAACATAAAGAGATTTTTATCTGCTCAATGTGAAAAAAATGAGATCAAGGAAGATAAATGATAATTGAAAATTAGACATTCGAATAAATCATTTGATAATATCACAAAGTAACTGAAAAAAATTGAAATTATCAACCAAATTCCATTTTAATAGAATTACAAGATAATTCTAGATTTTTTTTCAAAATAGGAAATACAAACAGGTCTGTTCCAATTCATAACTATTGATACAATCCAGTGATGTTTTCTTTGTTGCTCATCATACACGCCATATTATTTCACGAGTAATTTCCATTCACATAAAATGTTAATTATTATTTTGTCTTCCTATTTTACTTGTGTACTAGACGACCGAGGTAAATATTTTTAAATAAATACATCATCACGACTACAACAATAATAATAACTTTCACCCTTGTGAATATCTCATTTTATTTTCATGTCTCCTATTTCGTTCATATACCTGCTTTTGGTCGGAATAAATTAATAAGACCGTAGCGCTAATGCAGTCCCTCATTAAAATATAAACAATTTAAAAAAAAATAAAATGTTTTGGTAAACTTTTTCTCAGCTAAGTTTACTTTCCATTATCGGATGAAAGACTTGGGCTGGTGATAAGATTATATAATCTAAAGGTAAAACTCATTTATGGTTCTACCAAATGGATTTTGTACACAATATTGGCAAGTGACACATAATTTAAGTAGCATAGTAACAAAGACATGAGAAAAATAACTACATTTTTTTTAGGTTTTACATTTCCAAAATGTTAGATATTAGCGTATATATTACAATATACAACGTTACTATATGCAACAGTGGCTGACTATAGCACGATTAAATAATAAAAAATAAATTATTAGATCAAATTAGTTATATCAATTTATGAAGATTAAAAAAATATTTACCGAGTTCGGCGTCTTGTAAAAGAAAGAAGAGAAATATTAAAAAAAAGAAAATAGAACGAAGCCTTGTTTTCGGTAAATGGCTCTCCGTATCGTAATACTGCTATTGCTCAATCGTTTAATTTTACGTTCTCTAGTCAGTTTAGGCAATAGAAGCTGGATCTTTAATCTATGGTTTAGCTAAGGGATAGGCAAACTCAAATATAAATAGCAGATATGGGGAATGAAATACGGAGATGACGACTCAATTGAAGATTGGTATATAAAATAATTCTGTCTGTTTATTCATAGTAATGCGAAACTTACGTCAAATTTAAAACATTAGCATTAAAGATGAAATAATCCTGCGCAACGGATAGTCCAAACATTTTTAAATGTTTAGATAGTGCTGCCTTCTGGTTATATTTAAAAAAAATTTGAGCCATAATAAAAGCCAGTAAAATGTGTGTCTGTCAGGGTATAAGTATGATTTAGTTAGTAAAGACTAAATCAACGGATCATAGAAGTAAAATTAGGAATTTTGGTATTGTACTTTTAGTGGTAAAATCTTTTCTAGACATTTTTTACAAATGAATAATTGCTTTCTTTATACACAATTTTCTATATTTATCATTACTTTGGATGCTTAAATTGAGCGTAAAATATGTTATATTATCTTTTCATGATTGCAATTGATTTAATGCATGTTTCGATTGTGATAGAGTGTTGGATATGTTCAGATAAATAGGGGAAAATGCCATAAAATATTTTTTTCCCCGTAGTACATAAAAACTCCGATCAATAAGTTACTGAATGTACTAACGGAAAATTTCCTGTGCTATTTAATCCCAATTATTAACATTCACTGAAAGCGTTCTATAAATGAAATAAATATGATCCCTTAACTTCAGCTATTCGCCATAGATTTTGCAGAAATAAAGCAATTTTGTTCGGTCACAGAACTTTAATAAATGTATTAATTTGTCAAATGTCTTAAAATTTGGTGTAATAAATATGTAAAATGTCTGAAAACTAGGCCCCTTATAACTGCGCGATTAATTTTTGTCAATCTTTCTATTTTGTCGACTTTGGTCAATATCGAAGTGATATTCCATAACGTACTGTTAACGGTCATATTGTTAATATATAAGTGATAATGTGCAATATATTGACAATTGTTGACCGCCAATGCTATATTGATAATTTCTAGCTGTGATTAACACCGTTCACTGTGTATGCATTGATCAATATTAAATAAAACTCTATGTTGGTCTAACGTATTTTCTGACACATGTCAACTTTAGTATTTAATGAAAAATCTGCATTGTCACATTTGTATTATTCCATGTTAACATAGTACTTTAATTCTACCAATCCGTCAATCCGCGCTATATATATATAGATACAAGACTGTTAATAAAATGAATTCGCTCCATGCGTTCCAAAATTTGGTTTGTAAAATTTTCATCACAAATCATGTGTTTTTCATGAAAAATAGGAAGAAAAATAAGTTATTTCTGTGGAAAAAATTGCTCAGAAAAACAAAGCTCCACAGTACCAACGCGTATTATTTAATCGCGTTCGCTTCCTTTGAGCATTACACGTACTCCGTGACTTATTAAAACCACTCGCTATCATCCCGCTATCACTCGCTATTATCTCGGTGTCGAATTCCGCACTTGCGTATTCCGATACATTATTTAAAGATTATCTGGTAATCTCGACTAATGGCCTGCGTGTTAATTGACCACGTAAGCTCAGTATTGATATTTTATGACGTACTTATTCTTTATACCGTCATTTACAAACGTTTTTACCACATATACGCTACCCGCGTAACGAGAATATCGTCATTTAAAGCAGGTTAATATCGTGTATCTAAAAGACTTTTCGATAATTTGCTTTATATAAGTGCGATACTGTTTGAGATAAATTTTATCATACCTTGTGCTTATAGCATTCCATATAAAATGAAAATGATGAGATGAAACACTTGCTAAATCAACTTAATTTCTGCCCATTTATTTGTTAAGATAATTATACATATTATGAATAATACAGAAAACTCTAACAGTTGATATTATGATGCACAATATAATTTAAACACTTCCTTTATGGTATATTCAATGACAACATCGACATGAATATTGACATCCTGTTGCTAAAAAACTGGCCACAAACCTGTTTAATGTTAGCTAACCAAAATTGTATGCATTCAAGTAGGGTTATTTTTTTTCTACTTAGGTTTAATATATTATTTTTTAATATACATATTAAGTGTTGTATTCCTTACCTGTAGTATTAAACCTTTTGAAAACCAATTTGGAAAGTTTTGTTGCTGCAATCCCATACAGTCTTCTAATGAGAGAAGGAAGGCATTGTAGCTGGAATGCTGTATCATATTAGCGTTTCAATATAGTTCTGACATATTGCGTGGTTTTCAGTTTGCGAAGTGTTTTTCTTTTAAATGCCAATATTATGAAGGCTTATACGGTTCTTCTAAAATCTATGACGATTATACCTTATAAATATTACTTAATACTTATTTATAATGGTTATACCCAGTAAATACGGCCTTAATATTGGGCTACCAGTTTAAAAATCTAATTGAAATTTTGGATTTTATGCATAGCTTAGGTATTAAGTTCTACGTTGTGTCTTGATAATCTTAATATAAATATGAATACAAATATAATATTTATTGTATTTATTTAAAACATAATTAGTAAGAAAATTCACTGGTAAAAAGTAGTGTAAATGTATTTCTAAATAAATGTAAACAAATTAATTTCTAATCCAACCCATAAATACTTCTAAGATTTTGAAAATTAATATACTCTGCATTATAACTCAGTGTAAAAGTTCTAACAACGTCTAATAATTTTATATATATATATATATGAAAAGAGAAATAATATTTTTAAGAATATAGATCATATTAGTTGAATGTGAAATAACGCGATTATCTGAATAAGATACTCTTAAAATTAATATGCAATTAGTATTGAAGTTGGTATTATATACCTTTGGTACATATAACACCAAGTTACATATCAATTGCATTAATTCACACAGTGTATAATGGAGTAAATAAAAAAATATCATATGGGATACATCATATAAATCAATTAAATATAATGATCAAATTCACCATTAATTATAACGGAGAAAGGCGGCAAATCATTTGATTTAGAAAAAATTAATACGAATTGCTCGCCAATTTGTTTTCGTGCCAAAAATTTGAAATTCCACATCAGTAGTGAGTCAGATTTTGATTCAAAAATATTCTATAACTTATTGTGAGATAATATTTTATGACTTTTGGAAATAAAGTAATTTTTAAATAATAATCTCTCCGAAATATAAATATTTTTAATCTTAATTTGGATAGTTAGTATAATCATGGCTGCTAATAATTTTGAAATTTTTCACAGTTTTACTCTTCTTTCAGGAAATATAAATTTATTTATTGCGTAGCGCTCAAATTTGATTGCACATAACTATTTTTGACATATTTTTGGTCACATTAACGTATGAGGTTCTCAAAATAGAATATAATCATGTTTAAGTCGACTTGTTGTTTTGTAATAGTTATTTTATATTAAGATTAGGAAGACACAAAATCCAGAATATACTAAGGGATGTTAAAACGAAAATATCATACAAATTACCTTAAAATAACTAACCAAATACGTTTCTTTTAAAGAATAAAACAGTAATTTAAAAAGTTTCATTGTAATTAATTTTTCATTTATCTTGAAGTTTGAGTATTTAAAATATATAAATTGCTGCAACTCATATTTTAAATGTTATGATGATATTGAATATCTAAATATCATTTGAATTATTCTATATCTAAATATCATTGAAATATTCAAAATAGAAAAAGAAATATTCACAAGCCAAAACGTTAATCTAGAAAAAATATTTAAGTTCTTCAACTGATAAGTTAGGAATATAAATGGAGAATGCCTTACGGATCTCAGCTTCTTCAAAGATGTTATGATGTTCGTAGAGAATATATCCGATTTCCAACCATATTACATGAGATCTGCAACGCGTTATTGAATATAAGTTTACGAAAAAAACCGAAATAAAAGTCAGGTGCTAAGTCCAGACCATGGATAATATTTTAATTGATGGTAATAGTATACACCACTTGAATGAATTTATTTGCTTTAGCCATATTGTTTTTATTGGAAAGAAAAGACAACGATGTGGAAAAGAACTCGCCATCAATTCGCGTGGGATGCCGTGATAAATCTGTTTGAATTTTAAAAGAAGGACAAAAAAATACCAACCAACTTCAAGCATAGAATTTAAGAATTCGTCCGTATTTTAATCAACTTCAAGTTGGCCAAATGGAAATGCAGCGCAACATCGGCAGAACTGGCATGAAAAATGATTGACGAAGAAATATGGATATCCAAAATTATATAAACATTAGATGAGAAGACCTTCATAGTTACCAATTTATTTTATAATTGTTTAAAAAATTACAGCCGTATTTATTAACAAATTACACAGATCAATTTTATTTATTTATGTACTTCAATATATACTTAATATATAATATATACAGATACATATGGTGGACTTATGCTACGAGAGCAATCTCTTATAGCCAAACTGAACACCAGTTCAGCCCGCTCGACGAGAGGTAGGAAATCGAAATCGACCCGTGGTACGCTGTACTGTCAAATATGCCGAACTGTAAATAAGTCGTAAATCTTGTGATCAATCCAACACACCACGGCGTCAACAATTTTAAATATTATTAAAAACTTAATAACTGTAATTGCATATATTCTTCTCTTATTATTTTTATTAAAAAAACAAAATCTATTCAGAGTGTGTTTACAGCCTTGTCTTTTTTTATCCATGTATGTTATAACTTTTTATTACATGTTTTATTGAAATTCTAACAACTTCGTAATATAACATCTATCATATTTTATAAATACTCCTGTTACGAAGGGAGATATACGCAATGCAATGTAAAGTTTAAATAAAAGGTAAGAATAAGGTTAAAATAAATTTGTTATTTTTCTTTAGTCAGCCAGTAATAAAGGACCAATTATAAAACTCCAATTATCTCTCAATGTGAAAATTAATTTAAATTGAATTATGCAAATACTAGAAATTTTTTTAAAGGACAAATCAATTTCGCTAGACGTTCACATTGTCAAAAAAGGAAATATGATCTTTTGATATATATATACCCTCAGGTGTTTTTTCGCCTTAGGAAATAAATTTGAATTACGCGAAAAAGAAAATGAATATTTATTTCACCGGCTCTTCAGAGTATCTCTCATTTCGATCCTGACGTCTCATAACGCGACTAATTTTCTTTTCCGTGTTTTGTCTACGGAGGTTTTTCTTGGTAAATATTGAAGATGGAAATAAAACAACATGCACTTGCTTCGAAAAGTTTCCAGCGAAACATTTGATTTGAGGTTCTTTGTGGATTAGAAAATTATTTGAAACGCGTATTAAAATAGACCAATAAAATGTTTGGAACATAATATTTTCATCCATAAAAGAGAAAATATGGGCCCATCTTTTTTTGCAATATCTGATATTTTACTTATGCTGTCTATTCATACAATGTTTTATCACTAACTAAAGTGTTGTCAGCAATCTTGTTGCCTAAAGGAGCTATTACGTTTATTGTATATAAGTATACGTATATATATATATATATATATATATATACATAAATATTTATATTACTTCGAAATATCTCCGCAAAGCATGCAGCGATAATGGAATGCTGTACTTCTTTGTCCTGTTAAAAGTTTTCTGTTATTTTACTAGTATATAAAAGTACTCATAAATATTAATATAATTTTTTATATATTTATATTTAGGCATTATTTGATTTTGCTTTGTCTTTCGGGATCGTCCACGTATTCTCTTTTATTCTCTTATATCTATTTTATCAACCTTTCTTTATCCATATTTCAACATTGCTAAATTATCCCAATATCTTCACAATCCAAATTCATTCAATGTTTCATTTTGATGAATGTTTGCATTTTTAAGGTTCGGCACCAACATAATCAAATGTGAGTCCCTATGTCGAGAAATCGGTGTTCACCTCTCTCTCTATCCGCCTGACTTAGCTAATTTAGTTAAAATGATCACATTTTCTCAACAAATCCATGGAAAATTTCAAAACCACATTTTATCGCCCTTTCTGGAAAATTAAAATATAAGAGCCACTTACGATTTTTTATTTTATATGACGGGTTCAAAATACAACACGACAAAGTGGCATATTTTTGACCGCTCCCTTCCCTAACGAGTTTCATACTTTCTGTTCAAAATAAATTCTAGATGCCAATGGATAAAATTTAAAAGCAAGTACGATATTTACCGTAACTCGTTTCCGTAATTCGAAGTATTATTAACTATAAAATTTTGAATTCGTCTCCAAACCCTGTCGTTTCATCTGAAGGCAGTTACGTTGTAGCAATAGCAACAAAATGAAAAATTTTTCAATTAAACGAACTATTCTCGGAACAAAGGAGGTTAATAAATAAATTTGAATAAGCAAATTTGACTTGACCAAATTAAATGTAAGTGAATTTCATATCTACGTAGACTTAGAAAGTGCAATTAATAGTTACGAATTTATAGCTATGTTCAAGGAACAAATCAAAATTTTAATAAAATATAACATCTTATGGAAAACATATGTAGCAGTTAGCAATCTAATATATATTTAATTCCACTGATTGTGAAAAAGACATTCTTGAGTGGATGTCGGTCGTTTGACGAATTAAACATGGTTACACAATTTTCTAAAAGTTTTCTAATCAAGTCAATTACAGAAATAATTATTAAATAATCTTGGAAATTAAGAAGGAAAGAACTCTGCATGACAATAAAAATGATTTGTTTTTTTTTTAATTAAATGCCATGTCAAATATTAATTTAATTAAAGAAAAAGAAACTGGACGCATTTTAATGAAACCTTGCAGTTATATATGTTCAAGGATTAGTAATAACCGCACCATCATTGAATATATAAGAGGGAGAAAATTTGAAAATTTATAAAAGAATAAAGTCGCAAAATTTCACCAACCTGTGGAACGGTAAAATTGTTTGTCACAAAGGTGGAGAATATTGTGTGTCACATATTTTTTTTCAGAATTTAAAGCTAAAAAAGAATATAATGCTAGAGCGGTTTAAAGAAGTTTTTTAAAGATTTTTCAATCTTTATTCTTAAAACGAAATTTCATCTGTTTATTTATAACTGATCTATTTTCATAATGTTATATAAAACTGGGACATTGTAGTCATTTTATCGATTTGTCAGATAACGGAGCGTGATGTCGACAGACGAATGATATTTATATCCCCATTGTCGGTGTCTTGTCAATTGGGGTGACACGAACAAATAAATAATCTTCTAGCTATATTTTGCAATTTGTTATTAGATATATAAATGAAAATGTAACAAAGATGGATCTAACATATACGAAAACATCTTGTAATTAGATATATTTTTTGCAAAACGTTTTAATTAAAATTTTAATGAGAAAGCTGGTCGAGTTATATTCAGAGCAATAAATTGAGGAATGTGGAGTTTTCCTAGAATTCTTTTTTAAAGTCCACTTTATATTTTTGTACGTCTGTGTCTTTGCTGAAGGCTTTAATTTTTCCATGTATTAAACAACGTAATTTTTCTTTGGTTACAAGCGTTTCGCTTTAGCAAAATGTGACGTACATGGAGTCAGTATGTAATATTCCATGCATGAATGATAAAATAATAAACCTTTCAAAATTTCTAATCTTTAATTAAGTGTCAGAAAAAATTACTGTAATTTAAAAATAAAATAATTTTTTTTTTCATAATTCACGTGATCTTAATTTTCTTCAAAAAAAGATCATCTTCAATTCGCAGTGTCATAATGGCCTAGTGTGGATTACAATATTTTACTTTGAAAATTTAATTCATCAAGATTTCCTTACGCTAATTTTCAAATATGCATGTACTATTTTTTTACATTCAATTCTTTGATACGTATACTGCTAGACTACTTTATATTACAGCAAAATATACTTAAAATAAATTTTGGCCCATTTTTGCCTAAATTTATAACAAATAAATGCAGTTATTACTTTTCCTAAAAAACATACGTTGGTCATTTATCAGCAAATAATATAAAACATGGAATTATTATGGGCCCTCATCTGACATAAATAATGTCTCTGATGTGAAATAATAATATATTGTGTGAACATGTTTGTTAGTGTACGGATCAGTTCTTTTATCTTCGTTTCGGGGTTCGTAAAAAATTCATTTCATGTTAATAAAGCCATTGAATTTACATTTTTATCTTAAGAAAGTATAACTGATAATGCAGTTGATTTATTTATCAGAAAGTGAAATATATTAATATTACTAAAAGTTGTTATAAGAATCAATACATCCTATGACACCTACATAAAGATTAAAAAAATGCGTCTGCGACATAATACCTCAGTTATCATCAGGGAGATGTTCGGAATTAATCCAAGCTACATCGGTTATATACAATCTATAGTAAAAAACTCTTCTACTTTACGAGGGAAACGAAATTTCATTATTTTTTTTTGTAAAGAAAAGAAAACCAATTTTGAATAAACTGTCGTTTTATGTTATTTAAGTATTATTAAAAATACGAAAAAATATTGATTCCTCATAGGCCAGCTCTAGTTTTACACTTGAAATGTTATTTGATAGTAATTCTCAAGTTTTCAAAATTTAAAACTTTATTTTGTGCAGTTACAATATTATAAGTTCGACATTGTCTTGCAGTCTATCATAATAATTTTATCTTATTTTAAGTTATTTCTATCCGAAAATGTCGCGACTTAGATCGTGTTTTCATATCATTCACATCCTCACATAAGGAAAATTAAGCAGTTTTCTTAATTAAATTTTAATTTCACAAAAGGTGAAAGGAATCCGACGTTAGAAATAATTTACGCATACAGGAAGGTCACTTTTCCTGTATGCGTAAATTATTTCTAATCCATTATATTTAGCAATGGTTACGTGAAATGAATATTATATAGATTCTCCGGATAAAGTACAACGTTTATATCATCACGTTTTATCATGAATAATGATGAATGTTAGTCTAGTGAAAATGTATAATATATCTAGCTAACCTTAATGACAAATTTCATTTTCCTAATAAAAGACGGGTATGTGAACGGTATATGAACGATAGGGATTATCCATTGATTTTTTGAGTCAAAATTTATTTTTATGTATATGTATATGTATATATACGCAACAAATAAATTTTGACGAAAAAATTAATAAAACCATAATCGCCACCGTTTAATTTAATTTACGCAGTATTCAAAAAACGAATCCCGGCCTACACTTTTCACTATTCTTGGAAACGATATTGATTGTGCGGTGAAGACGAAGATGTAGCAGATGATGAACGGTTGTAACGTAACATTAGCACCGCTGTTGAGTGGAACGCAGCATCGCTTAATGAGAACAAACGTTCGCGCTCCTATTAAATGCAAATATACAGTCAGTGGAATCCCAATAGACCGTCTGTACGAGGTCGTTGATTCAGAAATTAGATTTGATTTGCAATCGACGTTTCATGGGTATATAACGAATGAAGCAAAAATCATTTCGAAAATTAATTCAAAAGACTGTCGCAGGATGCGAAAGATTTCTGAATAATTTACTACACACTTCACTAGTGCAGAGCCAATTAGAAAAGGTAAAATTATATGCCTTGTATTACTGAGCAAACTTCTGTTCTTGGTATCTGAAACGCTCACGTTATCATTACTGGTACCGAATTATATTGCAACTCTCCATTTTCCCTCCAAACTTAATTGCTCAACCGCCTAATAGCGGTCGCATTAGAGTGTGATTATGATGAGTGAAAGTAAAGTTATCGAAATGTGTCGTCGTTGTCTCGTGAACGTTTGTATTCATGTTTAATATTGTTTATTGTTTTAACTTGTTAAACTGTATTGTTTTAACTAGTTAAACTATTAATTTATTATAATTACGAATAGATTAACTGTAAGGTAAGATTAACAATAAATATATGTCTTTAAATAAGTAAACAACTCTTTTAAACTGTATATATATATATATATATATATATATATATATATAAGCATTCGTACAAATTTTGAAGTAATAATATTTATGACAAGAATCTCCTCATTTATGAACTCCCTATCTCTTAAACAAACATGAAGAAATATTTTATAACATTTGTTTGTTGCGTTAAACTCTAACTACCAATTATTACAAGACTTATATACATATAAATGAAAAATGGCATTAGGCTTTCTGCACAGTTTATTTAATTATAAACCGTACTTAATTCGTAAAACTTCATGATTGCTTTTCTAACTATCTAAGAATTATTTCATATTTAATTCACAATAATCTGCATTAAAACTTACTTTAAATATTGTCAGGTAGTTTGTGTTTTTAATTTTCATTTTACATTTTTGAAACATTCTCGTCTTAAATATCAAAGCTATCTAAGAATTTCTTTCCATAAAGTTTCTAACCTTTTACGCATTTTCAAAGTGCTAAGTTTTAGCATTGTAACACAATTTTATCATCGCAAAGGAATTTTCAATTAGGATAAACGATAGTAACTGAAAAATATACAATCAAAAGCCTACGTGAAAAGTTTTAGATTTTCGAAAATCCTTTTCTGCCGGTACGGTTAATTTGTTTCAATTGTTTTTTGAAGAATCGTGTGGAACACTTACTTTCCAAAGGCTAAGTCTTACTGTATTTTTTTTAGTTTTAAATACCTGTCGTTCAGTATTTTTTTCTCCACTACCCTGGCGTTTTCCTCACTGATCAAGTTTGATGGCAGTTTTGGTCAATTTTCTGTCACGATCAATAAATTCTTGACTTAAACTATGTTATTTTGCCCATTATTTGTAGTAGATACGAAAGGCGATAAAAAACGCGTGCAGTGATCCATCGGATTTCCCTTTTTATTGTGGAATATAATTTCTTGGTGCAAACACTTGCTTTCAGTCGACAATAGAAACTGCAAACACTGCAAAACTGCAAATGTAATATTTGTATAGCTATTTAATAGACAGTTTACAAAGGGTGTAATAAAAAATATAGATCACTAACTATATCAATAGGGGTAGATTAGAAATTTTGAAATAACTACGAGAATACACATAAATATATGTATAAAACACATATAATATAGTGACTTGAACCTTGTAGTGAAGAACGTAGCGATATACGTATATGATAAAGTAGTCTGCTGAAACACCAAATAATTCGAAATATACTTGTGTTGAGATGTATGTACACAACGTAAAAACATAAATGGATGAATATTAAAATATTTATGAAGAACCTAAATATTAGAATAAGGAAAATGGTAAAGAAATCATATTTACCAATTCAAGGGCAGCTTCCAACTATGCTCAAGATTTCATTAGCATATGGACGTTTTAGAGAATGTTATTAAAGTAACAATAAGATAAGTATACTTAATACAATCTGTTAAACTTATTACAAAAGTGAATTTTATTAAGTAAATGCACTTAGTATTGAAAGTTTAATCATATTTTCTGTTTAGGTGGTCGATGGCGACAAAACGTCACCTATATGTTACCCCGGACTCATTAGAATCCACCAGTAAAAATTTCATAAAAATAATGTTAGATGTTCTTGCGAGATGTACAAACAAATAAACAAGCTCACAGATGAATGAATACAAATTTCAAGGACAATATTTTTGTGTTCAATTTCTTTTGCTATGTTCCTTTATTTTTTTCATTAAATATAGTAATTAAAAGGTCATTAAAAAACTTTCAAAAATTACCAACGACGCTAGAATTTTTTCTTTGAAATCGAAATCGACGTTTTCTTTTCGTGCCTATCAATTGAATTCAGCGGTAGTTATGTTCTGTGCCATATATCTTGGGAGTAATTTTCACCAAAGGCAAAGTTTAATTATAATGTTGGCTTTATTTTCTTCTTCCATAACATTTTTAAATGATGATGTATTAAAAACTGTAACTGTAGTGATTATGTTAACCCTTGTGAATGCGTCATTTTATTTTCATGGTTAATCGTGGGTCCATCTGCGTATTTTCATGACATTACATTTTATGTAGGTCTATAGGTTCTTAGGTCATATGCCTCTGTTTCGTCTCGGAGAACACGAGGAAGAAAAACTATTAATATTTGTGAACATTTATCCAGCAAAGTGCAAGTTTTATTACTAAACAAAAGACTCGAACGGGCGATGAGATTATTTAACCTAAGAATAAAAATAGTACGCAACGACTGCAATAGAAATCTGAAAACAATTATTCATCAACATGTCAAAGAATTTAACTAGTATATAATGATATATAATAGTTTTTATATTTAAAAACATGCCAGAAAAATCAACAACATAACTTATAAAAATTCTGTGTCTCAAAACTTTTCACGTAATATAAAATCAGTTGTTTACAGCTTGTCCATCATTAGATATGTTAGGACTTTCGAAAACTTTGGCGTGAATATATTAAATAGGGTTATAAAATAGTCTCTCTAAAGTTCCGTTATTGAAAAAGAATGAATGTAAGAAGCTAATGATATTGAGTGAATTTTTATTAAACAAAATCGTTAACACTCAAAACAAATATGGTTTATTGACAAATTCAGATTGTGATTGAAACGTGTGATTATTAGCTGCAAAAATCTAGATTACTAATGATCTGTAGATTATGGTTCTATTAATAACGGACGTATAATATTTTCTAAACAAGTATGGGAACTTTCCAAATAATACGCGTATCGGTATAATAAACTAATGTAAAAGGGTAAATTGATAATGAAAATAAACATTTCCCCCGTATTAATTTGGTGGCGTTTGTGTTTATTAAGTTCTCTATGTCATGTAGTTTTGCCATGCTCTTTATAAGTTGCCACCTTAATATTATAAGCTGACATCTAATGAGGAGCACGGCCTTTGATCTTATATGCAGTAAAAAATGTTTTTTGTAAATATAGGGCAAATAAACAGGGAAAAGAAAGAACGACATTGAAAATGTTACATAGATTCACTATTGCTTAGTGAATATCTTTATAAAGATACACTCTTGATTCGTGAATATCTTCGATTATGCTGAAAAGTGCATCACAGAACATGAAATACACACAACCATAGGTAAAGTTGTTACAGCGATAGGGAAAGCATTTATTCCAAATATTCATAGGAGAGAAAAGAACGCCTATGCCACTCTAGACCTGATAGGTCAAAAGTAATAGTATCACAATGATATTTTCTTTATTTTATAGATTCAGTTAACATATATAAATTAAAAGAAAAAAAAACGTTTCCATTGTACATAACAGTTAACACATATAAATAACAAACAAGTGATCCTATTTAATATAATTGACGCTTGATCACTATTTTTTCTTTACCGTTTGATATATACTATAGTGTAAACCTTTCATACCGTACATAAGACTACATAAGTATCCGATACTCAATGACTTCAGTATCTTGACAACTATCGCGGTATATCTGTACAGTTATATTAACCAAGATATGAGAAAACGTGGTACGGTATCCAGAGCCAATATTTTGCTAACTCGTCAGCGATGCAGGTCTCAAGCAATCAACCGTGCAAAGTTATCACCGCTCTATTTGTAGAGACTTTAAAAATAGCAAATCTTTTGATAAATATTTAATTTGTCCCCGAAATGAAGAAAAAATTTTGATAACACAATTGAAGTCTAAAAAATGTTCCAAAAATGACGTCTCAGAGTCATCACGGTCAGAAATGAGGAAAGCCATTAACTTAACAAGTAGGTATATGGTCACAGATGTTTTTGTACGGATAATACGAAACTGAAATAAAATAAAATTTGCAATCAGGGTTATCATTTGGCATTACTAAAAGTGATGGAAAACAAAAATTGGCTCGTTCAATAAAATGTTGGATAACTGAAATTGTCCCTGCTTCCGTCAGCATACCCTGTTTCCACAAAAATAACAACCGTGAAAATTTATCGCCGTTATATTCATAGAACTTTAAAAATAGCAAAACCGTTGATAAATATTTAATTTGTCTCTGAAATACAGAAATAATGTTGTTTATACAATTGAAATTTTAAAAAATATTCTAAAATGGATGTCTCGGAGCCAGCATGGTCAGAGATGAGAAAAGCCATTGACATAACAGGTTGACAAGTGTTTTTGTACGGGTAATATGAAATCAAAATAAAATAAAATTGGAAATTCGCAATAGGGGCTATCATCTGGTCAAACTAAAGGTTATGGAAAACAAAAATTGGCTTGTTCAATAAAATGATGGATGACTGAATTTGTCACTGCTTCTGTCTGCATATCCTGTTTCCACAAAAATAAACAGACCCGTTAGTGTTTCTATGTGGAAAGAGAACAATAAATCGTAATTGAATTACTTGTATTTGTAATTCAAGTAATTGAATTTACTCGATTCTGAGTTGAGTAGCTTTATAGTAGCCAAAATAAATGATCAAATTTCATAAATATGTATATTGTTATACTATCAAATTCACTTCATTTCTGTTTATTTACCTAACAGTTATCTTTTAATGTACATTTAGCCATTTTTTTCGTTACAATTATGTATATTATATAATCTCATCGAACCAAACATAAGGAAAAGGATATATTTATGAAATAAATAGCTCAATGTCTGAAATAGAGGTAAAATTAAAGTCAATTTATTTAGCACTTGAACGAAAAGCAAAATGAGAAAACCTCCGGTCTTAAAGGCTAGTGAAATTTAAAGCCACTACCGAGGAACTTGTCAATACAATTTGACAAAAAACTGGGCAGATCGTAATCAATTTCAACATTCATCTAACAAGGCATGTTAGTAAGAATGTAATAAAGAAAAATAACCAAAAAAAAACATTTTTTTCATTGACTTTAATTATTCATATCCATTAAAAGTCTTAATTATGTGTCAGAAAAATATGTGGAAACATTTTTAGCAATAAAAATATTCATATAAATCTATGAAGGATAAGTCTGTCTTTTACGAATTGAATTTACAGACGGGACTTTTTTAAATTACGATTTTTTCTCGAAAGTAATTACTCCTTTACATAAAAATAAGAAGGCGAGTAAATATATTGTTGACACGTGTGAATGTATCACCTGTGCTATAAAAAAAATCATTCAGTTAGTCTGAGAACCAAAGACAAAGTAACACATTCCTACCCATATTATTTTTCTTCGGCAATTAATTCAGTGCTTGGTTTGACCGCTATTAAGTGTGAAATGACGAATGAAAATTTTGCAGTTATGTTTTTTATCATGTTTTAAAACTCTATTACACACAGAAGAAAATCGAACTTTTAAGATACCTTTTACATATCCGTACTTACAATATTGAATAAAGTCTAAAGGTTAAAAAGGTAAAAAGGTTAAAATGACACAGATTATAGTGATGTACGTATATTTACATTAGTTTAAGCACATTAAACTGTTTGATACTCAACTACTGACGTATAGAGGGATTTTGCGACATGGTTTGACGTATTAACCGGGTGCCCAGTAGCGAATATTGTCAAACATGCTGTCGGCTTGTAGGAAGGGGTAGGATTATTGCGTATTCGTTGGATTTGTAAATTTCACTCTATAAATATCTGTTATATGAAAGTGAGGATATAGAAAATGCGAATGTGATTACACAAAGTTAGTAACGTATTAAACAATTAAAATACTGTTTCTTTCCAAACTGCTTCATTTCTATGCTTCTTAGTTATAAAAACGAAGAAAGTAGGTAAAAATACACTTTTGGAGTCATTTTTTGGTTTATGCGTTTGTTTTATTATTTTACTTGGTTATTATGCTAATACCTTTATAATATTCTTAAAAAAAACAAAGTTTCAAAACGTTGGAAAAGACACTTATAACATAAAAGTGGAAACCAGAAGATTGGCAAATGTAACATTTTTGTATTGGCATATGTAAGAATTGAAGACAAAATTATTTTCGTGAATAAATTAAAATTGTTTAACAAAAAAGTTTCAATTTTAATTTGGATTTCTATTAAAGTGCTAAGTGTACATAAACCTATTTTAAATATATTATCTCTACATGTTTTCAACAGGTATTTGCCATAGAACATATTCTAGTGAAATTAAAAGATGAAATTATCATCCTTGTATAAGTTTAATTGAGACACAGAATTCCAGACGCAAGAAAATTAATTGGATTTCCATTTAACCGTAAATTGCCATGCATGTATATATGGACCCTGAGAATTCATATGTAATATGATGTGTTTCGGACGGAATTTTTATTACATTTGATTCGTTTAACTTAGATAATTAACAAGGATCATTATATTTATCACATTTGTGATCTGTTACTAATAATATAATGTGAGCATGTTAATTACGAACGGTAAAATATATTTGAATCTTTATTTGAAATCCAACATTAATAAAGGTTATTAAATTGGCCAAGAGCAAATTAGGATATGTTTAAAGTATTATTGATTGTGGAATATGCATTATCAACACCAAAGTCCAATTCACCGAAAGTATTAATTTAATTGAAAATTTTAATCGAATGCTAATATCTACAACTTCTTCACATTTATTAATTTCTTTCTAAAAGTTCAAGTGGCGATGAGACTGACATGTTTTAGAGCTCTTTGAACCTTTTAAATTAAAAACGATAAATATATCGTCAAATGAAGATTTTAAACGATCACCCAATGATTCTTCAATCGATCGAAGTGTTGAAAAAATTTCCCTTCAATACAAAACGCACAGGTAAATACTGTGAGACATATTTTATATTCCTGTATAATCTTATACAAAGCTACAGAAACTATAAATCTATGACAGAAGGATAACATGAAATTAAAAAGATTCTTTCTTTCCTTGCCTAACTTTAACTCCTATTTATAGCTTCAATTTTAATATTTTACAGCAAATCGCAATTTTGAGTTGAAACGATCAGGCTCCTTGTAATAAGTACACGAATGCTGTCGAAAGTTTTCGTATGGCCCATTTTTAATTTTTATTTCATATGTTAATTTCACATCATTTTTAAATTATTCCACGTTTGGTACTGCATGTTGGATAAATGGTGGTTATAAATATATCATTTATGAATAATGGATCAAGTTGGAATAAGATCACGATGACATAATTAGTGTTGAGTAAAAATATTATAATGAAAACTTCACGTAACAAAATTTCGGGCGATGCTTTTATTTAGGGAAAATGTTAATTTTCTATATATTCTTTAAATTTTTGTCCGTCCCTGCTAGTAAAGATATAATAAAATTACCATAAAGTAGAATATTAGGTTTGAATAAGTGAGTATAATATCTTGTCAATATAATTTTGAATTCCGCACGAAATACTAATAATTATATTTATTAAGTAAATTCTCATCATAAAATATTAGAAACTATGTGTTAAAAACATGTTTGTATACGTACAGCTTCATGTTTTCTAGACTTCATCTTCTGAAGATGGTCATGGTATGATGTTGAAAACAGTATTAATTTGTAAAGAAGTTACATTTCAAAAGAAGTTTATGACGCGATGAAAAAAATGTACCTGTTTTTTTTCAAACAAAGATGTAAACCTTTGAAATTAATTATTATTGTCAGTAGCTTTCAATAAACAATATAAAGCAATTATTATGTCACCACAGTTTATTGAAACAATTAGATAATTATAGCTTGCATGCATAAAATAACATAGAAATATTTTAAGTTTATTTTCTAAAAGTTAATATGTAATTTTAAAATGCATTGAGCTAACAATCTGTAAGAGATTTACGGAAGAATAACTAAACATAACGAAAAGCAAAGCCTTTTTTATTACCTTCCTTAATATTTTATTTCCTTTCAATACGAATTTAATTTTTTCGGGAAACATTTTCGAATTTTAAAAGTAATCTTTACATTTATCTAAATATTAGATTAGATAATTCCTTTCATTTCTACCATGGTTTTTGTTATCTTCTTAATTGATCACATAATTATAGTTTAACCAATTGTATTATTTATGGATAATTATTTTAAAATTTTTTACATGGAGTAGAAGGTTTATAGTCTAATGAAAAAGGAAACACCTTATGAATATTTTGCGTTCGTTTTTTCCTATAATAAATATAATAAATATAATATGGTTTGGTTTTTAATCCAACAGAAAAAAATAAAGGAAACTTCTTGATGAGTCTGTAAGGCCGTGATGGAGTATTAATCCACAAACACACACAAATTTATATATATATATATATATATATATATATATATATATGTATATATATATATATATATATACATATATATATATATATATATATATATATATATATATCTATATATATATATATATGTATATATATATAAGCACTTTGCAACAGACCGATGGGACTGTCTATACAATGTTAAATAATGCTATATTAAAATTATACGGTAATGCTTTTATTTTGCAAAATGAATATAGTCTAATTCATATGACTAAAATACAATTTTAACGTTCCCAAGCGTTCAGTTTAGAATGTTTAGTAAGTGTATTACGATATTTAACATAAAAATCAGTATAGGTTGTGGAAAGGAAATTAATATAAAATAACTATTACATCCAAGTAGACTCGCTCGACGAATGTTCCAAACACATTTATGCAAATATTATCTTTTATACTATGGATACCTGAATTAGTTTAAGTACAAATGTCAAAACCGGCATTTTACCGGAATTTTAGACTAGAAATAGTTTTTTTCTTATCGGCCAATTTTCAAAATTACCGGAAAATTCTGAACTTCCATTTTAGAATTGAAAGTTATATGTAGCAAAATTGAGACTGAAAAGATGTGATTGAAATAATTACTAAAAGTGCTTAACTTTCTATGATGAAATTATACAAACGTTAAGGGGTTTTTGTACTAGGCAAAAACTAAACATCTGACGAACTTTTAAAATGATATACAATAGCCCTTGAAACTTTGGCATTTGGTCTTCTATATATTAACCTAATTTGTTCGAACTTGAAATCATATGTATTACACATATAAATCAGTATATACGTGTGTATATATATATATATATATATATATATATATATATATGTATATATATATATATATATATATATGTATATATATATATATATATATATATATATATATATTTATAAGAAGATTGTATGTACGTAAAGACAGACTTTTGCCATTACCACCTATTGCCACCCACTCGAGGCAGGTCCGTGGCAGATGCTCCTTGGTCTCCTGGTGTGTGTAAGAGAGTTTGGTCAGTTTGGTGGAAATGGGGGGCAAAAATGTAATAAAATGTCTCTATCCTTTTCTAAAACATTGCGCTCTAGAATGTTCGAGAACGACCTTGAATATTTCAGACTATAAAACAGTCTGAAATATTGAAGTTAAGAGTCAGTGTGGAGTTCCGTAAAATCCTCGTCTTCTAAAATGTTCAAAGCCTATATAAGTGTCGAATACTGTAGTTCTATTAAAACCATCAAATATGTATGCAAGTATGTAGTACGTTATCAAATGGGTCGTTATATTAATACCAATGAAGCAATTTGGCAAATTTTGAGTTTCCCGATACATGATTGAGGTCCAGCAGTTCATTTATCTGTCCGCTTAGAAAATGGACAACGCGTGTTCTTCATAGAGAAACAGCAGAATTAGCTTATTTTTGAGCTATACCAAGAAGATACCTTTGCCTTAACTAAGCTACTATACATGCTATGCATCAAATAAAAAAAAATACCGACGAAAACGAGGAACGCCAGCGCAAGGACATGACGGATTATTTTGAAGTAACGCGATAGAACGAGTCTATACGGTGCATTCAAAAAATGCTGAATGTTTCTATTTGTGTCTATTGATTCACTACGTTCGTGGCTCAACATGTTTAGAAGACTTAAAAACTGTCCACAATTATATTTGTGAAACATATCGAGAGGCATGTCAACGATTATGTCTTATATAGGAAACGACAATCCCTGGGAATTACCTATGAACGAAGCAATACAAGTGGCAGCAGCAAATAAAATTCATGAACTGTTTGCAATTATATTAACTACATGTAATTCACAAAATTCAAATCGACTACCGCTGAAATATCGATGAAGTATAAACGACGATATTCTGGCTGAACTACGACGACCAAACCTGGACTTAGAAATCAATTTTAATGAGGAAATTTTTAACAAAGCTCGTATATTGCTGGAAGATGTATATTTGGAGATATTTAATCAAACACTAGTACAACCGGATATTCAACCAACTCAACAAAGTGAATTTGATGCAAAGAACGGTGAATCATTAAAGGAAATAAGTTTTAACATCTTTGAATTGCAGAGCTATATTCGACACAACAAACACTTATTAAATTAGAATCAAAAGCAGGCGTAGGATACGATAATGAATTGTTATAAAAAATAACAAGTGGGCATAATATTTCTAGATGCACCTGGCGGTACCGGAAAGACATTATGAATTAATTTGATTCTAGCTGAAATTCGTCTAAACAAAGATTTAGTACTCGCCCTGGCATCATCGGGAACAGCGGTTACACTTATGGATGGCGCACAAACAGCAAATTCAGCATTAAAATTACCGTTAGCTGTAGCTGCATCATGAATTTCCAGTATGTGACATTATAAAATCATCAGCACGTGGACAAATATTGAAACAGTGCAATGCCATTATTTGGGACGAGACGCCCCATAGAAAGCTTTTGGAAGCATTAAATAGAACACTTCAGAATCTACGAAATAACATGAGTTTAATGGGAGGTGTACTGCAATTTTTTTAGGCTATTTTCGTCAAACGATGCTTGTTTTTCCAAAATCGACACCAGCGGATGAAATTTATGTTTATTTGAAAACGTCGGTCATATGGCAACACGTAATAAAAATTAAATTAATAACAAATATGAGAGCACAAATTTCAAGAAACGGAAAATCACAATAATTTTCTGAAAAGCTTCTACAAATAGGAGAAGGCACCTATTCTATAGATACAAATTCTGGCCAAAGCGTACTGACAAATGAATTGGGCAACATTGCTTAAACACCTGAAAAACTCATATCCAAAATATATCCGAATGTCGTCGAAAATTATATCAATTCAGAATGGTTATACGACCGAGTCATACGTCGCTATATAAAATGACATTGTTAACGATATCAACAGAACTGTCCACGAGATGATTTCGGGCAAAGAAAAAACTTACATGTCGATAGATGCAATGATAAATAAAGACGAGAGTGTCAACTTTCCTACTGAATTTTTAAGTTCACTGAATGTTTCAGGAATGCTACTACATTGCCTCAAATTGAAAGTTGGCTCACCAATTACCTAAATGCGGAATTTAAATTCGCCAAAACTGTGTAATGTTACAAGACTCCACATCAAGAAATTACAGAATCACATCATTGAAGATAATATAATGACTGATAAGAAAGGGTAGTCTGTATATGTACTGCGAATACCTTTAATATCAACTGGATTGCCCTTCTCTTTTAAGCGAAGACAATTCCTAACAAAGTTAGCTTACGGCATGACCATCAACAAAGCAAAGGGTCAAACATTCTAATATTGCGGTGTTAGCTTAAAGGAAACATGCTTTTTTTTGTATGTTCGTCTTCGCGAGGTGATCCAACTCGCGAACACGAAAAATTTGTTTATTTACAGCCCAGACAATAAAACTCTAATATCGTGTAGAAACAAGTGCTGTGAGTAAAAATTAATTAAACGTAACTGTCTATAAAAACCTGAATATGTTATATATATATATATATATATATATATATATATATATATATATATATATATATATATATATCCTAAGTTTATTGAAATAAACATCTGTGTACTTAAGATGAGAAACTGATCTTTAAACCTTTAAGCGTGCAATATATTTTGACCAGGGCAACACCGGGTATCGCAGCAAGGTATTTAATAAAAGATAACCTTAATTTTTCTGTTTCCCCTAACTATATTCAATACCTTCGAGCTAAGTAGATGATAATTTCCAAGCACTGACACTAGCCAGATTTATGTATGGTTGATAAATATCACGATTTACTGCTTTTACGTAATAAGTGGATTTAGTTAATACACTGTAAAATTATTTATGGCCATTAAAAATGTTTCGATTTGAAATTATTTATATAACGAATTATATAATAGACATTTTTTAAATATTGATCTCCAAATTAACGGTTACAGTCAATCTAGTATTAATTTATTGATCATTAGAATATATAAATATGTATAATTACGATATTACTTTGGTGTAATGTTAGAGATTTTTATATGATAAACTTCTATAAGATAATAACTTTTAGCAAAGCGCACTTAATATGAACAATAATTAAATCGCTGTATAAATATTACGCAAACGTTTAATTTTTGTGTGATAAATACTGAGAGTTAATTAACATAATTCGAATAAAGTGAAAAAATATTTCTTGAATAGAATGAAGAGCAAATAATTGACTGACGTAAGCAAAACTTGGTCAGTTAATCTTTCTCGAAGTCTTCATTTCTTCATTTTGAAATAATTTTATGACATCTAGTTATTAGGATGATATGCATAATCCTTCAAATTTGAATTAAAGTTATGTAGTTTGAGTTTCAGCATAAATGTAGCAAGAATTGAAAATTTCTGTTCTTCGTAATGAAATGGAAGGCAGTATTAATTTTTAACGCAAATGTTAGATCAAAATATAGTGGAAAACCATAATATTTGAGTATAAGGTATGATGTGTCTTCCAAAACATAGTGGAAATCGTGCTGTATTCAATCAATAATTATTTGTATACAAAACAATCCCATTTTAACAAATCTATGTGATTTCATAAACTTTAATGTCAGTTGAATATAGGAATTTAATGTAACATTATGTTACGTTTTTCATAAAAAAACACGAAAAACATATTTATCAAGTTTGATGTCCATTAAAAACCTACAATACAAAGTAATATTAAAAAAAATTAAAACATTTCATTCAGGCAAGGACTGTCAAGAAGTTGAGTTATTATTGCTGAATCGCAAAAATTGGATTAATCGGAAGTCGACTAAACATTTTGTTGGAAAAATTTAATATACGAGCTAGTTGAGATCATTTCGCGGGAAATGATATGTTTTGCTGGATTGAGTTCTATTTTACATTCATAAGTCAGTAAAGAAATAAAGGGTGAATCCTTGAGCCGTGATCCACCAAGGGCTATGAAAAATTGAGGACTCAATTAAAAATAATTGAGCGGTAAAGATAATTTATTTTGTTTATTTAGGTTACTAATAATAACCCAAAACTCAACGGTTATGAAAAAAATTACAATGAAGATAAAATGATACATCTAACGCCAACGACGAATAAAGTATTGATAAATCAAATTCAGACTTTCTTCAACGTCATTCACTGTCAATGACGTTAAAGAATGTCTAAATTTACAATAAAATTTATGTGCAATTACAGACTAGTGCGTGTCTAATAGGATGTGACTAAATAATGACAAATGCTGTATTATCACCTTCACTACTATAGAAAATAAAATTCTATTTAGAAACATGTTGGGCAGCTCGGACTACAATTTAAAACTGTTGTCATGGATTTCGGAGTTTTTTTTTAATGAAAAACTGACGTTCTGTTTTCATTATGGCCATGTTGTTCATAAACGTACTTCGAGGATTCAACTCTCGTTCCACTGAGAGATTTAAAAACCATGACACTTTAATATATTTGTATTGTTCACTAATTAGAAATATTTACGAATATGGATCATTTATTTGGTTTCCACATTTCATAACAAAAGAAGTTCTTGAGTATTTTTTGCTAAAAACTTCATGTTGGTCGAAGATATAGCTCCTATGAAATGCAATTACAGAGAATAAATTTGTCACCACTAACTGCGTGGAGAAAAGGGGCGGATTAATTATATAAATAAAAAAGGCCACATTCACATTACAATATTAATACATAATTCTACTAAAACAATATTTCAAATTCAACACCCGATTCAAGTCCCGTAAATCTTCATCCAGATTATTACCACTCCAATTTTACAATATTATTGCCTCTTTTTGTAACCCTATAAATCTATTGCATAACGATATTGTTTCTGAATATATTTCTTTAGTCATTTTTGAACGGAAGTAATTACCATTTACAAAGGCAATACGAAATATATTGTATAAAGATTAAAGCCTAGTTTAATCGAATTAATTGTAAATCAATATGTATAAAATAAGATAAATTCTACGTTAAAGCTAATATTACTAATTGTTAAATTAATTTTGTGGTTAATTCGTTAATAGAAGTGACACAAACGTATATCTAAACATTTTAATAATTTTTTGAACACATAATTAATTTTATAGTCCACTTTCATACTTTGACAATTTTATTTTACAAGTACAGAAACTATGTAACAGAAACTTGTTTATTGAGTCTTTGAATAACTAAAAAGATAAATAAAAGAGGAGCAGTTAATTCATACCAATAATGTGGAGATTGTGAAAGTTAAATTAAGTGAACGTACAGAAAAGTTTGTCAGACGTTAAGGTTAACTATACGTATAAAAAAATTACGAAAGTATTAATATGGTTAAAAAGATATAAATATTGTAATTGGAAGGCAGAAGAAAAGACAAGCGGATGTTTTAAAAGCGGAATTGTATATAAAACACAATCCTATTATTATAGTAATTAGTACGTAAATTATGAAGAGTTTTCTAGACGGATTCATTAATAAAATTATATTCTTGGATTACAGCTCATAATGTAAGCAGATAAATACTTGCGTAACCATCATCTTTGCTACTACAAAATATTATATTCTTTCATACAAGTTGAATCAAAATAAATTAATTAATATTATTCAAAGCTCTAAAAGAAATTATTTGAAAATATACAGAAACGTCATTTCTGCCTATTGTAATACTGGTGAAATGCTTTAAAATTGATATTTACCAATTTTATTTTATTATTGCGCACTTTTCATTTCAGCCAGGTACTTCGGCGCTGGTTTTGCTTAAACGTCAATTATATTGGGAAATATAATTACAAAAGAATTACGAAATGTTTCGAAACATTACGTTGTCTGAGACCAAAGAGGATGTTAATTACTTTTCAATATTTTGTCTGATGATGAGGTAAACACCAATGCAACAATTATGAAATATTTGAAAGGCTTGTAAGAAAAATACAATGAATGGGTGATAGCATTTCGACTAGTCATTTTGCACGGATAAGGCAATCGTTAAGTATTGGGATTACATTTTTCTCTAGAGGTGTACAACTTTAAATGTATGCCTATTGGAATTTTTTGTGCTCAAAATATTTGACATGTATCACTGAAAATATTTGCAATATCACTCTCAAATCTTAGTCATTTGAACACTATTGATATACCTATGGACCGGTTTAAATATATGTACACTAGATGTTGCTATATATATATATATATATATATATATATATATATATATATATATATATAAAACTATACTAGGTGCTACTAGTGGCACAAGTGCAAATGAAAATGATTGTCACATTCTTTTCCTAGTCTAAGTGCTGAACTCAACATTTACTGCCTTACACCGAGAAAATGAAAAGTAAAATATCTCTACTGAGCTTTGTTAAGATTGAAAACAAGCTGAATTCTTTTTAATTACAGAAAATTTCTAAAGTACTTACACAGACCATTTTAAATTATTTCTTCTTTGTGCCAGAAAGTGGTGTGCAAGTAAAAGATCAAATTGCAACCAATTTCTACTATATAATGTAAAGATAGGTATTCAGGAGAAAAAATCGGAGCAGGGCGTCCTACTAAATTAGAAAACGTAGCATAATTTTTAATATTGTAAATGATGGACGATATGCCAAGAAATATGAAATAAATGAGAACACGATTAAAATATCTCGTTAAAATAAATTTTTACTGACAAAACGTTTTTTTTTATCTTGCATTAGTTGCAATAATTTCTGACTTATTTTTTGAAATTTTTATGTTGGCAAACAGTGTTAGATTCATCTTGTTACATTGCTTGAAGTTATAATGCAATTCGTCATCGTCTCCACTTGAGTACATGTGTTGAAGCAGTTTTTCTAGAGAAATTATAAGTTCATGCTTAAAACTTGTTCAAAAATTAATATTTTGTATTTTTATTGTATTTGCCTCATGTGCGTCCATTTGTTTAACCGTCACTATCTATGACATCTTCGTATTTTTTAGAGTTATAGACTTACGTTCGCAAAATTTTGCAACCACTTTCTTCATAGAGATCTCATTTTATATGTAAAAATCATTTTATGTATATTTAATCATTTTTATGTTGTATTGCTGTTTCATTCACAATTTTTCGTTTTTAAGCTCCGTTTGTTAAATATTAAGCTTTAAAGTGAAAAACAATTTGTTCCACATACGTTCGCTCGTAACTTTTTCAGATTTATTAGCAATTGATTAGAGCTTCATAATAAAATATTCTTAGGTAAATGACATAATAATTTTAAAAGTGTTTTCTTCTAAATATTACAAAATTGGGGTATGTCAGCATTAATACAGAAATTTAAGAAGACTCTTTCCGTGCCTCCTTGTATTCACAATAATTACACGAGTATATATATATATATATATATATATATATATATATATATATATATATATACAAATATATATATATATACTTTATTTAATAAAACAAATGTTAACAAATAACTTAAAAGAAGAATAATGTCGATTTTTACCACAAATTTGGTTCAACGACACATTATAACCATTTTACGAAAACTAGATATATTTTGTCTTACATAAATAATCTTGTGATCCGAGAGAACTTACGGGAAGTTTAACAGACAAAAATGTTATCAATTATATCAGACAAATTTCTTACTTGACAATAAAAGTTTGATGCCGATTAAAATAATAAAAGTAAACGGTTGACTTTCCTCATCATCTTGTAATAATTAAACATCATAATGCCTATTTAAGGCCAGGGTTTTAAGATATTCATATGCGTCGATATTCATTTTCCAACTTTTGTTTTGTAATTCGCTTTATATACGGGTAATGAAACTAAATGAACAAATAAGCACTTTTGTGAGAGAATATTTAAAGGATGAATGACGTTGATGAAAAATGAATTATTGCAGAGAATGTATCGAAAACGGAAATTAAAACGAAATTTATTTACAATATTTTTATTTTGTTTAATTACCGTCCGTCACATTTACGGTTCCGTGCCTCAAGAGGTAAATCGGATCCATTATAAGGTTACTCACATAACTGTCTATCCATCCGTAAATGTCAATTTTGTCAGACGGCACTTGACATAGAAACTTGAAATTCAGCATTGTAATACAACATACTAACATGCATATATATCAGTACTTAAACCTGCAAAAAATATTTATTTGGAGTTTTTGTTGGACGAAATAAAGTACTGATTTTTTTTTATCCCTTAAACACAGAGGAATATCGTATAGCAATTTAAAATTTGGCATATTATATTGGCATATAAAAAGATACCATATCTTTTTAAAAGATTTGAGGAAAATGATAACGATTACTCTAGATCTTATGTATTTTGAAATATGCGTTATGTTTTGAAGGCTATGAAATATAAAGTAGGCAATGCATTTACATCGTAAAACATTTATGTTCGTAAATAATTTTTGAGAAATATTACGTACTTTTAGCAATTTATAAGTGCTTAGATGCATACGGAACCTTTATGGTTACAGTTCTACTAATTCTTAACGGGTTACTTATATTAAACTTGCCACGATTCATATACACACGTACATGTATATTTGAACCAAGTTTTAGTAAATAAATCATCATCAGCCGCCTATATCCATCATCCACTGGTGGATTTAGAGTTCTTAGAATGTCTAAACCATTAAAGTTAATACCTAAAATCGCCATGTTGAGCATGCAGGCGATGCAGACGAGTTGGATTTGGGTAGTGGTATAGCTTTTCATCACGGGTCATTTATGGTGGGTCATTTCCCTAAAATCTTAGTAACTGTTATTTAATACTTGGCATGACTATTGTTTGTCTTACCTAATTGGAGAATGCTTTCACTTTTCTTCACTAGCAAACAAATAACATTAAAAATGTTCTTCTGAATAAATTTTAATCAAATATCTGGCTCTAAGAGGTATTAGTTAAATTGAAAATATATTACGTGCCATGTCTGAAATTGTAACAGAAATATATGTGATAAAACTGTTTCACAATAATTTTACTATGTGGAGGCCATGTTATAGGATTATATCTTCCCTAAATTAATGCCTAAAAAGGCTATATATATTTCAGTATAATAAAAAATATTATCTTAGTGCCACTCTATGATCTAACTTAGGCTATGAGTGGCAAGGCTATGTTAAGGAAACACATTTAAAAATCACTTATTACTAAACGATGATGTTTTAATACTTAATTAAGGGACAGAGAAAATTGAGGTTGTAGTAATTTGCATACGTTAAAAAAAAAAATTATCTGAGGTAAAATCTTGTTAGCGTGATCATAATGTACTAAAGAAAAAAATTACCATACAAAAGAGTACTTAATTTTCACGAAAAATAATATAAAATATATGCATAATATTTTGCTTTAAAAATTTTACACCGTGTTTGAATTCCGAATAGTCGTATATAGTTTTTATGTTATTGTAAATGCAATTTATTATTTTTTACGTTTATCAACATCAATTATCATCGGGTGAGTTGACGAGAAAAAATTTGCCAAGTAATTGAATTTCTTATTTCACTTTTGAATTTGTTATTTTTTCTTTCAAGGCTCATAAAACATCATTTAAAACACAACGCTCCATTTTTTATTTATTGACAAAACAAATTAAATACGAGTTTTATTGGTTTACTTTTACGGTTTCCTTAATTCGTCAAGAAAAACAAAACCTTAATTAGTTAGACCAATATTTTATTCTACTCTGTTATATATCTGTTCCTTGAAATATTTGACTGAGAAGCTTGAAACTTGGCACTAAATTATTTCTTGTTATATTAAAATAATATTAGTAAATTATGATACATTAAAAAAGTACACAAAAATTCTAGATGACAAGAATCAACTTTATTAAATTAGAAATAATACTACATCACGTAGTTTCATTTAATTGTGAATAATGAATTTCTACAAAATTAACGCCAAATATATTCAATAAATCAGTGGTATAAATGCTATTAGTTTGTATCTTTAACGTTAATGCTCTTTAAGCTTGCTTTGAGTAGAAATATATATAGTTTACATATTTCTTATAACTAATTATATGACGTATGTTTCCAAACTTAACAGTTGAATTGAACGTAAGTTTAATATGTTTTTAAAGATTAAGGTTTACTATATTTTTTAACGTCTTAGACTATTAAACTTATTATATTTCTCTAATTTCTTAAATAAATATTTGACGAATTTATCAATAAAATAATAGTCTAGTAGGACTCTTGGAGTACTAATTAAAATACCGCACTTGTCTATTATGTTATTAGCAGGCTTATAAAATATCGGTATTGTTAGTCTCATAAAGCACTAATTGCAATACTCCACCCTCTTTTACTCTACTAATGGACTGGAAAATTATTTGTCTTGTTGAGCACATAAAGCACTACTTATAGTAGTCTAACTCGCTTTTACTGTATTGAAAGGACTGTAAAGTATAAGCACAGTTGTGTTCACAAAACACTAATTACTACACCGCACTTCGAATTTTCTATTTTTATAGGCACATAGAATATTGTTCTTCGTGGACTCATAAAACCCCAATCGCCGCACCGCATTTTTACTTTATTGATGGGCACGTATAATATTTGTCTTTTTGGGTTCATAAAACATTAATTATAATACAGCACCCAATTTCACTTTTTTAAAAGGTATATTAAATATTTCCCTTTTTAGGTTAGTAAAGCTTTACTTTTACTTTATTAACGAAGTAAGTAATAAAGTATTTTTCTTTTTGTGCTCATAAATTCCTAATAACCATAATGTACTATGTGTTACTTTATTGATAGGCTAATACATATTTTGTTTTTTTTGGACTTACAAAGCTTTAATTGTAATACGGCATCCCGGTTTTACTGTCTTTACCCTGCTTTTGCTTTACTGAAGAAACTTGCAAAATATTTATCTTACTCGTTAAAGCATTACTTCAATACTGAGTATCTGATAGGATGACTTTCTTCAACTTTAGGGGCAAAACTTTAGTAATAAACGTTCAATGAGTTTTGGGTTTATAATATTATTTACATACAGCTTTTGGCATCCGAGGTATTATGTAATAAAGCATTTGATAACTCAAATGCTCGGCTGAAATTTTCTAGCATTTCGCGGCCCCATTTTTGAGTTTTGGTCAAATCCTGAAGTATCCACCTAGCTTCCTTATGGCTAAATGTTAATGAAGAGCTTTCTGGGCTTGACTTCTACCAATGCTTAAACTTACCTGAATCGGCTTATTTATAATGCTCTTGTCAGTTCTCATTATGAGCTGCACGGTATTAATATTATCTTCAGTCTTCGCTGTAAAAGGATGTCCATCAACCAAATCAACGTTAAGATTTAATAAGATAGAATAATTTTGCGAGATTGAACTTCATCACAATGTGTCAAACGAAGGGGATAGTCACTATTTGTTGATTTAGTGGACAAAGAAAATTTTAAAAAATCGTCGGACAATTTTTCCATTTTTAATTGCTGCTAATTAAAGTGTCTTGATTGATTGAGAATAAGTTTTATTTTTAAAATTTAAACTTCTTACCAATTTTGCAAAGAATTCCTTCTAAGACATTTTAGTGCTACCCGTGTAATAACAATCTCATTGTATTTTTGATAAAAATCAAAATTTCAATTTCAATGGTTTGTCATTATGTAGAGCCGTGTCCTTAACATAATATATATTTTATTGCTTATCAACCGTCTCAAAACTTATCATTGGCCGCACGAAGAAATAAATGACCAAAAAACTCTCCATAAAAATTACTTATAACCCTTCAAAATAATTCCTTATAAAATAAACTTGAGTGATGTTGCTGATTTGCATTTACATACCTATACTAACATATATTTGGACTGCGGCTACACACATAATACAAAAAACGGTCTCGACATGCACTATCATTTTATCGGGGTTTTTATTGTAAATACCAGTACTTTAACGGCACGAAGAAATAAATGACGAAAGTCTGAATACAAAATGATTTATATCAATTTAAAATAACTCCCATAATATAAATCTATCATATATTTGACCTGTGGCATGGAAGCAGATAAATTCTAAAAATCATGGTCTTTTTACCAAAAATATATAAATGTATGTTTGGATCGATTTTCATTTTAATTAAAAAAAGTGAAAATATTTTTTTCATAATGCATTATTTCCTCAAAATTTTCATTCTTTTCATTGCACTATCTACTTTACAGTTGTATTTATACCTATCCTGATCCACATAAAATATAAAATAACCGCAGAACCTAAGTATACATACAAATATTGTGGAGATAATGTTAGATATATAAGTATACATGCACTCGTTGTGGAGATAATGTTAGATACCTATGTAATATAAATGACACTAAAATTATCACTCATGGTTTTCAGCTTCAACAGCGTATTTCATTTTGTTGACTTTATTATTTTTCTACCTTAAAGTATTTTAATTCGTCACAACATTCTTTAGAGTGGTTTATTTATAATATCCTGGTATTCTGTTATGCCTTCAAGTACTTACTCTCAATGAATTTCAACACTGAAGCAGATAAATTCTAAAAATCATGGTCGTTTTACCAAAAATATATAAATTTTTATTTATTTCCACTTTCATTTTAACTAAAAAAAGTGAAAATATATTTTTCATAAATCATTATTTCCTCAAAATTTTCATTCTTTCCATTGCACTATCTACTTTACGGTTGTATTTATGCCTATCGTGATCCACATAAAATATAAAATAACCGCAGAACCTAAGTATACAAACATCTTAGACGGTAAAAATAGAAAAAAAAAACAATTTCTAATGTCACGCGCTATGTTTTTCACGTTAAAGTTAATTAAAAAATATTATCAAAATTAAATCTAATTATTTTTACGCAATAAAAATTGGAAAAATAACTTCTTCTAATGAGAATAAAAAAGTTGCTAATTGTATATTATACTCTTAATTGTTTTATTTGTAATTATTTTTAAGCGATAAATAATCGAAAGCTATTCCGCATGGAAGCAGTTAAAAAATTATTTTGTTCGTTTTAAAGTAAATTTCTAGACCATATTATGATATCTGAACCATGTCGCTTCTTAATGAAGTTCCTGTGATGCAATATCGTCTCGAGGTCTTTGTGGAGATGTTTTTCTCAATATTAGATAATTAGGTTTTCTTGAAAATGAATTTCCAGATTTTCATGCAATTTTTTCCTGTTTTACTTTTTTTACATTTTAGTTTAGCCATGTTTTGGCCTGCTTATTTTATCAGTCGCATTGAATTAATATTAGCACATTCTTTGACAAAAAATAATCTGTTCTGCACGAGTAGAACTCTCAATAGGATGGTTTTGCCTACATTACGTATATATAAATATTTAAGGACGCACAATATTTCCATTAAGCTATTTACAATTATTAATTTATTGTCTGTGTAAAAATTTAGGAAAAATTGGCAGTAAAACATTTGGCGTTTCGCCCAAAAAATAAAATTGCCGAAAAAAATTGCGAGTGTAATATAACTTTTCTTCTACCTGAATTAAACACGTAAAATTTAAAATAGAAACTGACTTAAAAACTTTTTTAAACTGAATGCGGGACGACTATAAAATCCGTTATCGTCTCTTTGCGTGCTCGCTTGTCATGGGCTCACCATTTTTCTTATTTATTCAGTTTGCCAGTTGTTGAGATATTCTAAGTTTTATAGTTAATCTATTTCAGAACTTATTTAGTTATCCTGGAGAAATGTTGGCTTCCCCAAAAATATATATTTGGCGCGTTAGCCCACTCTTTACAATGACATTAAAATGGATACAACTTCGAACTTTGACAAAAGTAGTCGTAGACCTGTGAATTTGTTGCAATTGCTTTTAGCTTATTTTATATAGGAATACTTTTATAATTTAAGTCTTATTTTATTTTAATCTGTAATTTTTACATATAGTACATAAGGTTCTTGATTCAAACCCGAGACTGGAGATTGAAAGGAGTTAGTATCATAAAAAGTTTTAAATTATAAACTTAAAATCTATCTAAAACCAGCAAACTTTTTAAAAATCTCTTTCATAATAGTGTAGGTGGACGGCACTATTAGTAATAAAAGACGCACACCTTATCTGCATCGTATTACAAATACCACATCAATATTAGCAGCACAGTGCAAATAAAATATATGTTTGTAGATTGGCATGGATCACTACTCACAAATTTTGCCAATATGATGGATATTTTATTAAAGTATATAATATCACATCAATTAAGTTAGTCATTCCAATAGTTCCGGAAGGAAATAATTTGTTTTAGAGCTTAAAATTCACATTTTGTGTACTGCCAAGATAAATACAATACCATATCTGTTAGAAATTAGGCTTTATAAGTATATACTTTCATTGGTGCAATCGTGGGCGGGCGGAAAGCAAGATTTTGCTCCCACGCGGTTAGTGAGTGTTTTTAACTTCCGAATTTAAGAAAAGAGTGCAAATTATCGATTGTAATAAAATCTTCATTTATATTGTACGAAATATTATATATATATATATATATATATATATATATATATATATATATATATATTCGGACATTGAATACTGATATAATCGCTCGGACATATTCCAACTTAAAACTTTTTAAATCACACATGCGATTGATTTAGATAGAGCGTTTTCATTCAAAATATTTAAATTTTTCTTCAAAAATATTTCATAGCCCTTTGAACATTATGAAATTATTTCGCTGGGACGAAGGACGGCCGGATTAGGCGGTGCAATAAACGTACGGTGCAATTGAAGCGTGTAATCAATTCGAAACACCAGACGAGCACCAAAGTTAAACAACGATGTCGATAATGAAAAAAAGTTGAAGGATACCGTTTTCACTTTATGAATATTTATCGTTTGATCTCGGAGCCGAAAGTCTTAAAATATATTATTTACGGCCAAGTTGAGTGACAAAATCAATAAATTTTGCCTTATCATGACCGAACTTTGTAATAAAAAGTGAATTTTTTCACAAATTTTCTATATAAAAGTTTGTATTATATTGTTGTGATGAAAAACATAGTTTGGAAAAATGAATACTTCGGAATTCGTAACTTTGTGGCTTCCAAATTCGTTTAAACGAACTTTGGCTCCTTGTTAGTTTGATTTCAAGGTTACTGTTGGGATGAAGACCCAATAGTTGTTATTGACATACGTATTGATAATGATGAAAAGGAAACGAACATTTCTCTTAACATTTGTGAAAAAATTCAATAATTTCTCCTAAGATTCCATTGCCTAGAAATTTTTTGGTTCCATTTAATAAATATTTCTCAATCCCGTCATGATACCAATGTTTCGTACGCAGACGATAAGACATTTTGTAGTTTTCAGCAAAAAAAGCTGATTTTTACCACGTTTATCTAAGCCTACTTTCTTGTCGGTTTGTTTCTTTATTTGTCCGGTATAAATTTTGCAAACAGTTTTGAATTAACTTCCCATTGCACTAAAGATTTAAAACTTTAAGCATAACTGGGAACTGGGTGACAATGCAATATTAATTGGCTTTTCTTCTGCTTCTTTGTCCGTCGGGTACTACTTTGCAAACGGTTTTTAACTAACTTTACGATAGCTCAGAACTGGATGATAATGCAATATATTAAGTCGCTTTCTTTTCCGTCTGTTTATTTATCTGTTCGGCACAAAGGATAATGACTACGCGACTAACTTAACCCACGTCCACGGCGAATTTTGTGTTACAATGAAATCTATGTCCTTATGTGGGCTTTAATGTGTTTTTTTTAATAAATTAATCGCCTTTTACCTACTCGGGACTTCTGGAACACATAAAAATAGGCGGACTATAGTTAAAAATATCGTATGGAATAGATAATAGAAAGGCGTATAGTAGCTGTCATTGAAAAACCTCACACGACAGTTTATATTATTTGTGGTGTAATAAAACTATTAGTGACTCAGGTGTACTTACGCCCCACTTTTTTTTGTTTTAGATCTTACTAGCATTTTCAACGCTACTAACAATTCACAATCATAAATTTCCAATACAATATGTATGTGGTTATAAATCTGTATCGGATTACAAAACTTTATGGGGCAAGGAGAATTAATTTTAAATTTTTTATTCTGTTTTATGAAAGTGGTACCTTAATTAATACTTTTTTATTTTAATAATTGTTTTTTTACATGCTATAAATTATCACTGTCAAATATTTGGTGTTAACGAAAAATTTAAATTATTTTTCTTTGCATATCCGGTTAACTATATTACTATAAATCGTCTATCCATCGGTATCTAAAACAAGGTGTCTGACGACTGAGCTCATTACAAAAAGTCAAAAATTAGACAGTGGTTATCCTCATTTCCCAGTATTTGAAAATATATAAAATGATATATATTACATTTAATCATTATATATTTGTTAAGGAATATTTTCATAAATTTAACGCAGCACCCAATTACCTCTTTAACATTTTATATGCAAAGGAAAATTAATGGCCAAATAGATATCACATTGTACATGTTTTTACCATTTATATGTTGCCACAGAGTAACTCTTTAATAAATTCAAACATTTTTAGACTGAACTTGTAATGTGACCATATTTAGACTGAACTTATTATGTGATCATTCTTTTAGTATATTGACTATTTACAAGTACCATAATAAGAACTTATTGGAAGAAAAAAATTCGCCCTAGGAATCTCCAGGAGTTGAAGTTAATTTATGAAGTATGTCTTTTATTACTAATAATTTAACCGTTGACTTGTTAAATTAATATGATATAATAATGAAAACAAAATAATTTGTCGCTCGTGCTAATAAAAAATTATTACATATTCAATCGACTTGGTATTTGACAATTTAAAACGGAAAAAAACTGGGTAGCTAAGGGTAACTTAATTATATTAAAAAGTGTATTTTAGCCAATTTGTTGATAATCAACTGCGACTCCTACAATGAGGAAAACTGTAAAGGTTTTATTTACGTGCAGTTTATTTAAAACCATTATTAAATACCAGCACAATATATATTTTATATACAATACGAAAAGTGAATTAAAAGTAATTACGTTTTACCATGGTTATCATTGTTGAAAATATTAATCATTATCACTTTATTTTGAAAAATAATTCGTCTCAATATCAAAAGAGGTGTTTCAATAACATTTGGATCAAATACAGCTTAGTATGATAGTTCAGTGTAAGAAGTAAACAGTGTATTTAGTCACATTACTGACACTCAGGTCATAATTTATATTTATATATATATATATATATATATATATATATATATATATATATATATATATATATATGTATATATATACATATATTTATATATATATATATATATATATATATATATATATACATATTATATTTCGAAATTTCAATTTTTGTAAGTAGTTTATTTCTTTTACTGATTTAACTGATGAACATATATTTGAAATATACAATATTTGTTCTTTTTACATAAAGAGAGTTGGTAGTTTTATTTTGTCCAGCGTTAATTTTTTTAACCTATACGTTTATAAGGTATAGATGTTATTTTATACCTACAAGTATTAACAAATCTTCACGAAAAACTTATAATGCTCTCATTTCCGGGTTAAATAAACGCTTCCACTTTGTTGGGGTTAAAGAAATATCAGTAAGAATACTCGGAATGATTAGCAAATAAATAAATCGGCATCTTTCTGTCAGGCGTCTTTTTAACAATATTCTCCAATTTCGTAACATTATTACTGCAATTATCTTATAAATCGTAGAGTAATAACATATACGTGTATATATACTTTTATATATATATATATATATATATATATACATTCATATATATATATATATATATATATATATATATATATATATATATATATATACACATATACACACACACACACACATAAGAATATTTTTTTATTCGAAGCGCTTACAAACGAACAAAGCAAATAGGAACATGTTCCGCTTAACTACTGCTATATCCCTATAAATAAAATTGCTATTATCTTTTGCCTATACTTTCCTCAAAACATGGGCTTTATCGCATATGAAAAATGTTTAAGCCCACGTTCCAGAAATTTGTACCTTTAAAAGATATATAGTAAAGAAATAAAAAACGAACATCACCATTTTACACACAAGTTTATATTATTTTAAATAAATGTTTCCATTGGTTTAAAGTATATAATGATGCATAATATTATCAATGAGACTCAACTACATTTAGAACCTTTTTAACTAAAAATAATTTAAAAATAATTTTGAAATTATGCGGCAAATTTTTCTCTCTTGATTTTTAATGCCAAAAAAGAAAGGTAGCAAACATTAAAAAACCGTCCAGCAAAAGACGGATACAACATTAATGGAAAAATGTACATGCTATTCGCGACAGTTTTGTCAATTTACCCGTTTTGGAAACCGCGTTTCTATTGACGCGTACTCTACAACTTGTAACACATGATGCAATTTTTAAGGACAACACAAAACATTTCAAGAAAGAGAGGTATTGTTGTCTCAATTAATTTCAAGAAACCTATAATTTATCCAAATATCGTTCAAAGCAAGAGGGTTGAAATATGTTACAGTAGTACATATTAAATCTAAAGAGACTCCCGGTGCAAGCAACAACAATCAATGTCTAAAAGATGGGAACGACTGGGCAATTTGGAAACTGCCTGTAATTATTTTTAACAAGCGCAAATGTTTCAGCAGATTCTTCTTTTGCATCTTGTCAAATAAAAAACTCCCCAAGATCCTGAAGGTATTAGCCAGGATATTAATCAGAAATGAAAAACCGCATGTGTGAATCTGTTCACAAATGGTTTCCTTACGAAAAGGTATGTGGTAGGTTCTCATAAAATTATTTTCATATTAGACATAACAATATACCATCGGCAGGTGAATTACTAGCTTTCGAAGAATTTCCGCTTTCCGAAGAACATCTAACATATTATTTAAAAGACCCTTGCTTCTCAGGGATGCTGACATATTTCAGTATTTGGCGAAGCCCAATCTTAATATTTATATGCAAAGAGTAGTAACCAAGTATTTACCAGCTCCTTTTACTAGCGTTGCTAGTAAACAATTGTTCACAGCTAACAAATTCATGATGATAAAAGTGCCAATTTACATGGAGTGAATAGTGATAAAATTTTGTTTCTAGCCTATAATGTTAGGCTGTTTAAGTTTTGCTTTATTATTAATTTCTTACTCATTTCTGGCTTGTATATCAATTTCTCACTCATTTCTGGATTGCATATTTTGAGCATAAAAGCAAATAGGAAAATCTTTTGGTTTAAAATAATTTAGGAACATTTTATATTTATCTCGGGGTTTATTTATTTTAAATAAAACACAAATAGAGAATGTCGCAATCGTTTGATTAACGCAGTGGTTTGATTGAAACAAAAATTATTATATTTTATTGATCGAAAAAGCAATAAATTATAAATTACCATATCATACTTGAATGATTTTCTGTAAAAGATGGATTTCTAAGAAAACTGCATATGAAAATAAATATGTAATTAATAGCTATTAGCTAAAAATCAGCATTAGATTAAAAAAGTAAAGACTATATTTTCTATTGTCATTATTACTGAAAAATTGCTTTCATTTATAAACTGTTAGATTTCCGCAATAGATTTTATATAATGATAAATTTCATGAAGTTATATTACCACCCCCCAAGCATTGATTCGTTGAAATGTCGATATTTAATTCCGAAAAAAGTGATTTACACATCTGTGGTCATGTTGTCTACACGACCTTAGTCAATTATTTATTGTTTACGTGACGACATTCAAATGCACACAGTAAAATATTTTTCCATGCAAGGCTGTCCTTTGTATTAAGTGAAATATACTATACCCGCAATGAATAAATGAACAAACTTTCATATATTTTCTGAGATAATAATATTCCATTCTACTTTTATGTATTTAGACAGCCAATTTTACTAATTTTCCTATGTCTCCCCTCACACCAAAATGTGTATTGAATTTGTTTCCGATATTTTTCGATACATTTATTTAAGTATTAATTGGCAATATTTCCTATATTATAAATTATGAATTTAAATAACAAGAGGGCACATGATCATATATTAGTCAAATGTTATTTACAACCTTTACATTCGAATAGAATCATTTAATATTATTAGTTAATATTTTATCTCATTTTGTTTTCGTAACCAAAATAATTTTTTTTTTGAAGGATGCATCTCTTGGTAATTATTCGATGATTAAATTTTATGGAAATGATATGCGTAGTGTTAAGTTAAAATAAACGCTTCAATTAATAATTTGGCTGTTGAAGTTTTATTAAGAATTACGTGCCGACTTCTGAAAATTGTTCACAGTGTTCTTTAATTCTTGGCTCAAAATTTTCAATATTTTCCAAATTTTCACCGATATTTTGAAAATTTAATACTTTTAGGAAGAACTAATAAAATGCAACAAAATATTTAATTTAATAATATTTCAATATCTAAAAGAAATCATTTTATATAATTTGACTTTTATTCAACACCATCAATGAAATTATTACATAGAAACAGATTACATGTGCTTTAAATTGAAAATGTAGATATTTTAATACGTCCTTAAACATAAAAACGTTTTCAAAGAATTTATTTTTCCATTAAAAATTTCGGTTAAAAAACAAACTTCTAATCATTTAACCAATATTCGTAGTATTGATTATTACTCAGTACTGACATTAGATTTTTATTTTATTTCAAAAATATTAACAGGATTATGTAACGTTTGAAATATGATCAAAAAAATATAGTGACAAATATATTTATTGCCATCATCAAATTATTTACAGGAATTATAAATATTTATTTGATTAATTAATCAAAAGCGATTTCAGAAAGTTTTTACTAGATAAATTCGAGTTTATACTGGAATATAATGTCACATTATTATAAAAGGGGAAGTATCAAATCATACGTCAGCAATATTTATGGAGAAACAAAAACAAGATATGATTAATGTTATAAAATCGAATGGATTTAAGGTAATTAAAATGAGTTCATAAACAATGGTCTGTTTATTTATTTTATATTGCTGGTTATTCAAATATATAATCTCAAATATGTAACTGAGGATCGTGTAATCGCGCTTAGGAAAGAAGGTTATATTAAAAAAGATATAACTGAAATTTAGAAAAATGTGCCGATACTTTGAGTATTTAAAAGAGTTTAACAATGTCCAGGAATGTCCTTGAATGCAATTGCAGTTAGTGTATTTACATATGTTTCGTTTTTAAATATTTGCCGATTTCTGTACTCACACAATGTACTTTCATAGATAATATTTAAATTTACACACAAATGCAAACACACACACACATATACATATATATATATATATATATATATATATATATAAATGTATCTGCTTTTATCCTTAGAGTATGATCTCCTTTTGTTATCAGCGAGTGCGTAGTACTGCCTTTTTCCACAGAAAATTTCAGAATTTGTGCTGTTATTCAGTTTAAGTCTGAACTTTATTCTCATAATATTGTCGAAATAGTTAGTTTCCCTTTTCTCTCAGGTGCTCTAAAATACGATCGTATGATTAGGACATACAATCATACTATCATACAATTATGGAATGACCAGTACGACCAATTCCTAGAGCAGACATACGGAATTAAATTTTAAATGTAGTAATAAAATTTCTTATATTATAATTAATTCAATTACTTCCATTTTACATAACTTTATAAAAATTATACCGTAAAAGTGATGACAAATAAAATTAGAATGATGATAAAAATAGACGATAAACTTAGATAAAAGCATGGACAAAAAATAATTACACAATCAATGCAAGTAGGCTGCAGTTTTGTGCAATATTTGCATCGGAATCATACTTATTATCATAAGTAGGCTAAATAAGTGGAATCCGTGGAGAATTAGAGAATTCCGTTGTAACTCATCCTTAGACAATGGCATTGCAAAAATATTATGTTTGCACAAACTCGAGATATATTTTGCAGTGAATCACAAATTTTGCTAAATTACCATCTTAGTTTTAAAATATATTTCAATTTCTTAAGTATAACATAGTGCAGAAATATGGGGTTTGGAAATTAGTCGAATCAAGAAAATCACGTTGTTTTTCCGACGTAAATTAAATAGAATATATCTAAATTAGAACAACAAAGCATATATATAAATTAGAACAATAAATAATTGGAAGCTGTGAACGGCTTCCAAGATATGTAGAATAGTATATTTACATAATGATCGGTAAAATTAACGTAATATTACACTGACGACGAATTTGTCATGTTTTATTAAGAATAAAGTGACATGTTAAAGTTGCTGAATGAAATATTAGCTTTGCATCTTTTACTGATTTAATTAGCTATTTAGTGTACTTTTATCATAAAAGCTTAAAGATCTATTTATCCAGAAACATAAATTGACGTCAAATTAGTGACTTAATTGCATATTTCCGTCTTTATCTGATTTCAGTGTATACACCCTTTACGAATAACTGTGTCGTATACATCTAGCTTGATGAATTTTCGGCCATATATTATTATGTCATTTCTTCTTATTGCTCAGTATAAATTTTGAAAAATAGGTGAAAAACTAAAGTAAAACTCTAATTTATTCAATAAAAAAGGAACAGATAGAAAAAGGATCATATGATATTTTAAAATCCCTACAAAGTATAATTAGGTTCTGATGTAAAAGTATTTCGAAAAGGAATGAATGAGAATCTTTGCAATGAAACATCCGTACAAGCCACTTTTTGTTAATTCCACAATTATTCTATCACGGTATTCAGTAAAAATCAAAGCGACTGCCAGTACAAATTATTTTACGACGTTGAACAATTGTTTTAGCTCCATAATTAGTATGAATTATGTTTAGTTATACGTGATTATTTAACAGAATGTTATGTCAATTTTTTTGCACTTATGTTCCTCATCGAGCAATAAGATACATTGAATGTAAAAATACCACGGTATCTTAATAGTTATGTTCATGCAAAATGTATTTTTTTTGAGTTAATATTTGAAGTAAAAAATAAGGAAAATGGAAAAAGCAATAAATTTGAAAATCAATTTCGCGCAGTGTAAATATTTACAATAAAATTAATGGGCATATGTAGGATAAGCGATAATATGCATTGAGGTACAATTTGAGATTGTTTCTCTTCGCGTGTTTTTGTTGGCACGCCTCACTTAAAAACTAGCCTCACTTGACCCAATATGGATATAATTGTTGGAAAGAAGCCTCGACTTGATGTAATATTTTAATTTTTTATTTCAATGCAAGTGGTTTATTCAAACAGGATATATATGAATTTAATTGTTTCAGAAATTAATTTCTATGGTTTTGGTAAAACAGAAATAGCAAATAATTTGGCCCATAAAATTTTACAAATGCGTATTGTAAGTATGCATTTAAATACATCAGAGTCGTCGTCCATAAAATTTTTCGATATTGACCTTACTCGACATAAGTCTGTTTTACTTCGTTGGTATATTTAAAATCAGAAGCAATTGTTAATATTTGAAACTTAATTGATTTATTAGGTACTTTATTGTGATAAATATCTATTATTTTATATCTCTGTCTTTACTTGTATAAAAATATATAATTATAAATATTTAACTTTGCCTTTTCATAAGATGCTGCATTTTGCGAATGTTGAAATCAGTATTAGTTGTTCTACTTATTGCTCAATGACGCTCTCCCCCATGTTAGCAACTCCACCATGCGCAGTTATCTGGTAGTCCTGATGCTAACATTACCCACAATTAAATAAAACTACGTGATGCAGTATTATTTCTACTTTGTTTATTTTTTTATCACGACCTAGGGTTCGTTGTATTATAACATTACAAATTGGGTTGTGGGCTATTAGCAAAGATCTCTGCTAATAGCCCACCTGAAGATGTTATAATACAACGAAACCTAGGTCGTGGTAGAGAACTTAAAGAAAGTAGAACTAATACTACATCACGTAATTTTAAATTAGCAAAGATCTTTGCTAATAGCCTATCCGAAGATGTTGTAATACAACGAAACCTAGGTCGTGGTATAGAACTTAAAGAAAGTAGAAATAATACTAGTCATGCAATTCATTTAATTGTAAATAATGAATTTTTACAAAATTAACGCCAAATATATTCAATATTTGCTAACATTAAAAAAACTACTCATATTTGAAGTTTTTTTTATTGTCTTCTTTTTCACCTGGTTTTGATCGTGCTCCAAAGCTAGGGGTATACAAATAAAAAACGACTTCGTATGTCAGTTCATTATTTGGTTATTTTGTACTAGTCGCAACTGACGAACCATCCATATATATATATATATATATATATATATATATATATATATATATATATATATAAGTATTCTCCATTCCCATGTATTAGGAAGATTTTCTTCAATGTTTAGGTTTCGAAAACTTACGACCGTAATAAATCTTATTAGGAATTTCAAGTTTAACCTTTACTGGCAGATATAACTGTGATGTGGGACAAATTTTTCAATTAACTTATTAGTTTCTTGAAACTAAAAATCCTTGTCATTTATAACATAATATAAGTTCAGCTCTGCACAAATATTTACTAAAATTCAATAATTATGAAAGCGTTTTAAAAATAATCATGAAACTGCAGAATAAAACTAATTATACATGCGTTAACTTCGATTTAAAAAGAAACTTACCAAAATTAATTTAATTAATTTCCTCATAACATTTAACGATGAATTACCTCTACGCAGTATGTAAATAACGGGAGAAGCTTATCAGCGCAAATATATTGAATTTTCTGCGACAGCATATTGCACAAATTTGACTTAAGAGTGAAGGAGAATTAGTGAGTTTTATTTACCTTATTGCGATTCATTCTGAAGAAATACGTAAAGCATAGCCCTAATTAGAATTTTGTTAATTTAACCCACTGTTTAATCATCTTTGGAATTGGTTATTTTTATATATAATGAATAGCGAGTTATCTTTTTATCCTACATGTGAACATAAAAGCTTTTACATTAATTTGATGGAGTTGGTCAGTTTTATTTTTTATTTTGTATGGGGATTATTTCAAAGAGTAACCTGATAGGATTCAAAAATTATAAACTTATGTTAATTTTTTACATAGGATATTTCTGAAGATTTTAACAAAAATTTTCATAGAAATCAACTGACGTAGAAACGATAAAGCATTTTAACCCACATGTACTTCAATTGCTAAATGTCCCCATTAACGGTCTCGCTAATACTTTTACTTTTCATTTTCATTTATTGTATCATAGAGCAGTTACAAGAAATTGAAATTTTTTTAAGAGCTTTATGAAAGATATATCTATAGGTATTATTAAAAATTTCAACCATATATAAATTAATATACATGTATATAAATACATAAATGTGCGTGTGTATGAGTAAGCGTGTGTGCGTGTATGTGTGTGTGTGTGAGTGTATGCATTTGCGTACGTGTGTGTGTTTGTGTGTGTGCGTGTGGGTGTGTTCGCGCTAAGGATCATTAGATCTGAGGATCAAGTGATTCTGAAGAGAATTATCTTTCCCGGAATTATATTTAAGGAAGTGTCAATATAGCCTATGATATCATTTATATATATCTAACCATAGTATTCTCAATTAATAATAGCACAGAAATTATAGACGTATATAATTCACTAATATGTTATTTATAACAGAAAAAAATATATATTGCGACATGGGATGTTTCCAAAGTTTAAACTTTAAATGCATAAATCTTATTGGCAACATTAAACATCAAAGATAAGTCTTGACATGATTGCGCAGCTATATATACTATTTGATAATAACAATATAGAACTATTATTGGACTCATTCTTATTCAGGCTAATTACACGCAACTCAAAAAAAATCAATTAAGGTAATTAAAAAAATATATATATATAACTATACAAGTTATATATATATATATATATATATATATATATATATATATATTTAGTATAACTATATATAGTATAACTATACAATAAATAATCTCTCCATTTAAAACTTCTTTATATGGAAGCAAAGACTAGGAGGTTTTTCACGATTTTCTCTCTATAAATTGCATAGCCAATAAAAAATCCGTAAATTTTACAGTAGTTATGGAAACAGATATAACACTTCTCCGGTGACTCAATAGCTACGGACAATATAAAAATTAAAGCTCAAATACAGTCTATTTACACATGTCCATTTGGATGGTTTATGCATATTTTCCAGCGTCCATAGTTATTTGCCTATGATCCTTTATAAAAAAATGCATTACAATCGTCGGTCATCAAATTAGGAATAATATAATGTAAGCCTAATTTATTATTCTGCTATATTTTACTGGGATTCACCTCACTTTGTCAATAAGTCACACTTTCATTTTTAAGCTTACTTAATGTTATTTTTAGTATTTTAAATTGTCATGAATATTCAGAAAAAATAAAAAAAGAGACTATTTAATCATTTCTGTCAGCAAAATGTTTTAAAAATATATTTCGAAGACAGATGTTTGATTTTCTCATACGGCTCTACCTTTTTTTTCTATTTCAAACCAAAGTACATGTTTTTCAAACTCTACTTGTGCCTATCCTTGGTTATGGAGACGTATGTTATTCTAATGTAAAGTAATATTTATCCAATAAATTGAAACGTGAGTTTTACTAACGGATTCGTATGTTATTCTAATGTCAATTAATTTTTACTCAATAAATTGGAACCCATTTTAAACTTGTGTATTCGATAGATTTTCTTGTATAAAATATTGTATCAGAGATCTGAGTATCAATCACCATTTGAATGATTGAACATTTACAACGGACCCAAATTCTAAAACCCATCCTAATGCATTTGCCTTCCCTAACATATACGTAGCTGCTTCTTTGCTTTTGTTTTACTTCCTTTTATATTATTTGTATTATTTGTAGTTATACCTGTGAAATATTTCTTTATTTATAGGAACCATCAATTAGCGTTTACCAATAATTGATAGAATAAAACGAGATATACTTTTCTCATTTAATTCAATGTGTTTGGCTGTAAGATGTTGTTGATACAGCATGAAGTCTACCACTGTAAATTTATTTTTATTTTCTAATAAAATAATAAAAATAAATAATTAAAAAAAAACCTGCGTATCATCCAAAGTAGTCAGTGAAATTTGTTGACAACTGATACAAACACGAAATCCACTTGGTTATTAATGTGAAATATATGGCTAAAAATATTTTAACCATAACAATTTTGCTGTCAGTCACGTCCGAAATTGTCTTTTCCGGACATCATGAGTAGCACTCGACAAAGTCAGTCATTTAACTAAATTACTGGGGTTTAATCATTTGTTTTTTAATTATTTATGGTGCTTGCAACATAAAATATTGATTTAAATTTTTTATCTAAGAAAATTTATTTGACCATTATATCGGAATTTTTGACTTTTCGTTTTAAGCATTCTTCATTTATCGATAGAAAAGTAGTGGCTTTTAGTTATGTGTAAAAAATATGTGTATTTAATTTTACTTACTTAAATTTAAATACAGCATCCATTAAAAATCAGAATTATTTTCTAAAAACGTATTTTTGGCCTGATATAAAGAAAAAAATAACATTAGCAAGTTAATCTACAAGTCACAGATAGAGATAATAGTGTTTGCCATATTTGGAAAGCTTCCAGAGAAAGATAGACAACTTTCTTATAAATAGCGAATTACTTTATACAAAATGATCTCTGACTTCCCAGATATGTATATTTTATGATAATAAAACACGTGTTTCTAAGGAAATAAAATACGGTAGTCACAATATGATTAAAATTCCATAAATTGTGATGCACTTTCAATTCTTTAAACATGGTTAAATATTGATGACATGATTTTAAATTTATTTTATTTTACATAGTATATGATAATAAAATAAATCTAGATTATGTCTTAATAAAAAATTTTGGATAACTTCTGAGCAGAATATTTTATATTTCTTATTACATGCATGAAAAATGTAAAAACTTTTCACACAAGTAGCCAGTAATCAAGGGCATTAAACTACTTTATATTGTACTGAGTAATACATATGGTTCACTGATAACTAACTGACTATTGTTAAGTATGGCAAAATTACTGCAAAATATAAAACAATAAAGGTTTTGTTTTATTTCTTATCTTCATCCTTTACTTTATTTTACATATAATTTTTACTCTAATGCAGGACTGAGTGGCGAGATCGCTTATTTAATTAATCAAATACATATCCCAAAATTTATAAATCTGTAGGCCTTGCAAAATTCTTTCGACAATTTAAATTTTTTTTTTAATTTATTCTTTAAAAAAAGACTGTAAATATGAATTATGTTTTAAATTGTACTACATATAATGGTCTATATACTTAAACTTCTCGTGTCGTGGTAAGATGAGGAATTTTATTTTCGAATTAAAATGATTAAAAAAAATTTTCCTCAATACTTATTAAGTGTTTTTTCAAATGTACACTTTGCTCTAACAGTGAGGGAGCACCTTAATACGGCATAATATGAGTGATAGATGAACCGGGGTGGCTCAATTATTTCGCCTTCAAGATCTCCAGAATAAATGCAATAATTTTTTTTCATCTGGATCTTTTTAAAAAAATCATCTTCATCCATAGAAGTACGACTGAAGGAGATTTGCGCCAAAAATCCAAATGGCGATAGCAACAATAAGACAGATTCGACAGCATTTTCCAAGTTGAATCTTTTGTCTTTAAACTTTTTTTCGTATGTCCATTGTAAAAAAAGGTGCTTTATAATTTTTTCGTTAATTTTAATTAACTTCTTAGTGAATATTTAAATCAATCTGTCTGCTTTTATTGTCAACCCAAAACACTTAGGTATATTTACATATACAGGATATTGATCACTTTTTATAGTTATTAATTTAAAAGATAAGTCAATCTGAAATAGTGCTGTTTTAAAAGAAACAAAATTAAGAATGTGATAAAAAATTCCAATTTTACGTTTAGTTATATAGTGCATATGATGTGAGTTTTTATAGATTTTGTAATGGTTATATCATTACGCTTTTTTGTTCAAGACTTTCAACATATGCTAAGGTAATATCAATCAATAAACAGTAAAATTTTCATCGGAACCGAACTGCATTTCTTCATATCTCATAATTCTAAATTCATTTACAAATTCGAAAAATATGGATGATATATTTCAAACATTTATAAAACAGGTGGCCTCATAATAAGTAAGAAATTTGGCTAAACCAAAAACTTTAAAAAAAATGTTTTTTTAATTTTTCATCACAATAAGTAACGAAATTTTAAGGAGCAATAACTAAATTTATTCATAAGTTGATGTGCCGTCCTCTTAACGATCAACTTTGACATTAATATCCGTTTTTCTTGGTGTCCACAACTAACTTGTCAAAGTCTCGTAATTTGAGTTTAATACCAGTAAATCCCTTAAACCCTTTGTTAGGTTAGTAGTTCTGTCATTGCATTCGCGTGGTTTGAGTCTACTAATTATCTTGTCAAGTTCGAAAGTCACCGGCATTATCACGAGTCCTTTGACGATTCTCCGCTTGATCAACCAGTGATAGACCATTCTCGCCACTAACAGATTCCGCTATAGGAGGCCTTTATCAGATAATAGGTACCTAAATTAAATATAATTTAAGTGAGAATTATCATGTAATCTTGCTATATATCCAATGTTTCCAAATTAATATTTTTTTGAATTGTATAATAAATTTTTGGAATGTTTTTCTGTATATAGTGCTCCTTATTCTTTATACTGTATACGATTAATTGTAAAAGACAAGTTAACTTTTTTAAAATATGAGGTCTTTTTACAATTGTTTAAACAGATAATTTCTAATGAAAAATAATTGCATACTAATATGAATAAAATACACAACTATTCATTCAAATTTAAATAAATTGTTTCCACGAAATACATATTTTTTCAAACTTATCAGTATGGGACAATATTTTAAAGTTGTATGAAATTAAATATCTTAAAATGAAGAAAATAATTATAAGACGATATTTAAATAGCCATAGACAAATGGAACTGTATTATGCAAAGGCCATTTGAAAGTCACCATTGTACTGTATAATAAAAGAATGTAAATAAAAAATAACCCAAAGTTAAGCTTTACCCACAAACTTACATTTTACAGGTTTTATAGTATTCAGGGTCATTTAATAAAGAGAAATAGCAAAATTATTTCAGAAGACTTGTTATATCATGTCAAGATAACTTATTCTAAACGGGTGGTAAGATAGCCGGAAAATATATTTTATACGCAAAAGGATATAAAGAAATATTTTTTTTCATTTTAAAACAATTTCAAAACAAATAGTCATAAATATATGCAGAGAGTTAAGATTAAAATTTATAAAAAGAATTGCATAAAATATATTAGTTTGTTATTCTAGGTTTTCAAAAAATGAGGTCTACTCACACTAAAACATGCCTTAGATTGATGAAGGTAACTTTTTACAATGGAACAATTACTTGTACCTCGCAAAATTTCTTCCATATTCTAAGGATGGAAAAAACCTACTATATTCTCAAATAATATCTACTTCTTACCACATATTATTTTTTAATTTTCTTTTTGTATCACGTTCACAAAAATTCCACCTGATCTCAGCAAACAGCTCTCGATACATAAACGTTCATTCAATTATATTCACTAATCTTTTAAATATCACATTTTTGTAGTATTGTATAACATCTTAGCTCTTATTCCAAATCAAAGCTAATACTGTATTAGAATATCTCAAACGTTCATTTCATTGCTATGCCATTACTGATGTATTTTGTGGCTATTCTATGTTAAGTTTTAACATGAAATAACCACAACTAACGTCGAATAGCATCCATTGTATTAAATGTGAATCTCATGAATTGTCTTCAGAAGATATTAAAAAAAATGTGAATATTAGTGGCAATTCAAGAAGAATATGTATCCTTACTAAATTTTTGCTTTATTCAGTATCGATACATATTTATCACCTGTATTTTATTTATTTTTTTGTTAAGAAAACTGAATGCATAACTTATAGGTTGTCTTAGTATATTGGACATATACAAGCACTGAAAGCTCAATAGCAAAAAATACAATTCAAACCAAAACTTAATTAGTTTGGTTTAAATTTTACTTTAAATAAAAGAAGAAAATGCATCAATTTGGATACATGTAAAACTAATTAATCTTTAACTATCAAATATTCTCATAATCGCATTACCAAAGTGATCAATGGAGTAGAAAAACTTATCAAATTTGGGCGTTTCCCGCAATACTGCTGTGATCAAAGTAAGTGCGCGAAAAATAGATGGGTGCTAGAGGATATTCGGGTACACACTAGGTGGACGAAATAAACAGTAATTTCGTCTTATCATGTAATAGTAAGGAGTATCAAACCTTACCAGTGGAATATATACTTGTGAGCATTTCAGGTACGTCCAAAACATTTTCGGTATTTTGTAAACATATGAGGAAAAAGTGAGAAAATATAATGGACGTAAAATCTCATTACTAAAATAAGGAGAAGGCGAATGTGCATCTATTCACGTGAAGCTTATCAACGTCTTTTATAAACTTCCAGTTTCAAATAATGTGATCTTCATGAGGAAAACAATATTATATAAAATTAAGTTTTAAAAGAACAATAGTCAATTTGGTGCAGTTACTCTGGTAGAATGTGAAGAGCAGAATATTGGAAAATCGCTAAGTTTAGTTCAATAATTTGTTAATATATTTGTGAATCCACGTCCACAGGATTAAATGAAAGGTAAAAGTTTAAACGCTATTACAAAAATAAAATAAGATGTATTATCTGCTCTAATAAATATGAATGGAAATATTACACTTTTAAGACTGTACTGATTATTGTAGCACAATTTACGCATAATAGTCAAAAAGGGAAAACTATAGACCAAAAGTTCACATGCGGTTATTTTATGTTATAATATCAAATTCATGATTAAAAAGATATTTACCATCATTTATTCTGTCATTGGTAGTTGGTCTACTTTAGAATAGTAAGTTGAGAGTGATTTATTAAAATATACAAATCAATTTTTTCACTGAGATGCATTACAAAAATAATATGTTTCGTGTAATATTTTTTTAATAATTCTTGATTGTAAAGAAAATCTGTAATGTGTTATAGCCATAAACAAAGCATATAGATAAATTATTAATCTTGTTCTTCATGACAATTTTAGTTGAATCACAAACATCATTCATAGTTAACAAATTACTTCTCTTATTGACAAAATATTGAAAATCTTTTAAGATTTCTTCAGAATAAGAATAAAAAAAATTCGTTACAAATATTTTCTTCTCTTAGCATTGGTTTTTGCAGTTTACGAGCGTAAGCTTTTTATTAAAAACTTATTTAATTTGAACGGTGTTTCGGCTTGGCATATTATATAAGTTCGAACCGCGAGCAAGATTTATTTCTTTATAATGCAAAACTATATTATAAAAGACCATTATATAAACTTTACCTAAGGTTATAAAAAACTTTTATCGAGTCACGTATATTCATTAAATAAAGTAAAATGTAGCATTTATTTTCAGAAATTCGAGGTGATTGAATTAAGAAATCATCAATTTGAAACCAGCGTTTTCATTCAATTTTCTTCATTTTATGGTAGACAGTTACTTTATTTCAAGAAAAGATTGAAGTTTGTCGCGTCTTATATAAATTTCTAGTTCCTGGAGAAGGATCATATACATTTTGGAAAATATTTTTTTGGGAAAACTTGTATTTTATTTTTTATGCAAATAAAGCTCTCCACAAAAGTGCTGTGAAACGAATAAAGTGTCTTTTATTTGTAGTCCTGAAAAATGAGACCCGAAAATATCATTTCATTTAAACTTTTTCTTTAATTATAAGATCTGATATAAATTGGTACATTTTGTCAAAACTGCATTCTGAAAATTTTTGATCAATCTGTGCATGGCCGCATGCAAATATTCAAATCCAAAATATGTAGGCCAGCAGTGAATTAAATTTATTCATTCGTAATTTTTTATCGACCATATCAATATGAAAGCCAGTTTTCGAAGAGCTTTTCCAGATAGGATTGTGTTGATAAGACAATAAATTATAAATTATACGTAACGAAACATTTGTAAGCTTCGAATACATTTAAAATATAAAATATTTCTTCACGCAATATCAATAGACAAATTTCCGGTGTGACAATGTACCCTCATAATATCCAGTGGAATTTTATGAAGGTATAAAAATAATTTTTTTTTAATTTACCTACAGTCACTACATTAGTTTTGTGTAATTACACATTACAATAATACAGTACAATTGTACTATTTTGCAAATTCATACTTTGAGTGTTAACTTTTGCAATACACTATGTTAAAGGTGCACACTCTCTATTGTCTTTGTAATAAATCAAAGTCGAATATATTTTCTTATTTTACCCTATTACAACAGTACTAATAATTTGATGAATCCTAAATGAAACCGAATTGGAATTTATATAACAAAAGAAAACTTATTTTCAGGAATGGAATTTAAGTAATTTCGTAATAAAAAAGCTTATATTACAAAATAAAACAAAAGAATTTTTCTTCCAGAGTTTTTCTTTTTAAATAATTATATATAAACAGTACTACAGTAATCAGTACTATCTAAACAGTGGAATGTTTTCATTCATATAAGAGCATGTAATCGATATTAATTTCTTTTCATAGCAACGTCCAAACTTTGCCTTTCCTTTATTTCGTTACTGTCTTCACAAATAAGTGATTTATAAAAAAATAATGAACTACCCTTGGTAATTTTTCGAAAACTATTGTCTACATTTTTTCCGTCAGGAACGTTGTATCAAATAATGTATTTTCAAAACTTCGTTTTAATAAATTTTTTCCATATTATTTAACAATAAAATTATAAATAGAAAAAACGATTTGCTTCATATGATTAAATAGATATGCGTCTTGAATTAATTTTTTATTTTAATACTGGAAATGTGCCAAATAATGTTAAATAAGTTAGTAATATTGTTATTTAGCAGACCTATACTAAAGTAATATTGACCGTCTTCTATAATGACAATTAATAAGTCATAAGCGTGTTATTCCAGAGATGGTGTAATTTTTAATCGACTTCAAAAAAGGAGCTTATCAACTCGACCCGTATGTATGTAATAACATTGATGGAATTTTAAAATATTTACTTAGTCTACTAGGACTTCTAGACAGGTATACCAAATTAAATGAGTGTATGTGTACACGTATGTTTATATGAATGTTTTTCTATAAATTTCTCAGGGCCTATTAATTGGATTAAAATAATTCTTTTTTATTAATTTATGTATCTTTCAACTTAGGAACAGTAAAAACGACATCGAAATTTATGTAATAGATCTAAAGATATAAACAAAATTTAATTCACATACAAAAAGAGGCTAAACATGTAGAGCAACAAAACGAATTAGTCATTCTTCAAAAATAAACAAAAAACTCATTCTGAGAATATTAAACTTTACCTAGTAACTAAAATAATTTTCTTCCCACTTTTTGTTCTACAAAATCTTCAATAATTTAAGATAAATTCATATTGTCACAAACCTTGCGTTCTACTGAAATTATAGCCAATCCAGGCAAATTTTCTAGTGTTATGGTGGCCGCAGATAATTTTTTATTATTTTAATTTAGAAAAGCTCCTTTCACCGTAATTAACAAGATAAGCTAAATGATAAGATAAATGTTTGCTATGATCAGTAATCTGGAAAAGTTTTAAGGAGTATAATAGTAATATATATATATATATATATATATATATATATATATATAATAGCTTTTAGGAGTAAACACAGCTAGTATTTACAATGTGAAATAATATTAAATAGTTGATTGGGATCAACGTTTGGTTCATCATCACACTCGAAACGAAACTGATTTTTTTTGAATCGAACAAGATACTTAGATATGCTTTCAAAATTCAATTCCTTGCTGTCGCAATTAAATGAAACTACGTGATGTAGTATTATTTCTACTTTCTTTAAGTTCTTTACCACGACCTAGGTTTTGTTGTATTACAACATTTTCAGATGGACCATTAGCAAAGATCTGGAATCTTTGGAAGATCTGTAATCCTGGTTAGTAACATACGTTTTCCTGCCTGTTATATCACCGAAAAATTTTTAGACCTACGTAAGGTACAACAGCTCAGGCGGACAGATTTCCTGCGGTCATGACACAAACTATTGTTTACTTCCTTAGATAATGCTGCTGCATAAAGTTATGCTAAATATTTTAAATCAACGTTTTGAATAATAAATTCATACTCAGTCTTTCAAAAGCAACGCGAAATCTGAAAAATATTTACTTATCGTAATCTCTTTGTCAGTATGCGCACGTGTGCGAGTGAGCGTGCGCGTGCACGTGCGCATTTTCGCGTGCATGTAATCTTGAATGCACACAGGCACCCATCAACGCATGCATGCTCGCACGATCGCACCCACTTATGCCCACACATACACACTCAGGCACGCACGTATGTATATATGTACACACTAATCCACATGGAACATAAGTGATAATTTGTCGACAGCAAAAAAGAGATTTATTTATTTATTTGTATTCTTCAATATATATAGTTGATACAATGGGACGAACTTATTGCTACGAGAGAAATCTCTTATGGTCCAGCTCCATTCTATAGGCAGCCAGGAATTGAATCTGGATCCACGCGGTGCGCCGCACCGTCAAAAACCTTATGCCTTGTTATCAGTCCAATACACAATGGTGACGATGATGATCTTTATGATAGATATACATTTAAAAAGCGTGTAGCTTTTGCACACTTTTAGGCTCCATTATTTCTTTACGCATAAATAGGTTATAAACGAATTTGCAAAAAAATAGTAATTTAATTTCAATATTTAAAGGTGTAATAATTGCGACAAATGTTTCGCCTAACTTTCTATCCTCATTTTTTTTGTTAATGTTTTCTTAGTATCTGTTATAAAACAAATTATTGGAGTAAACCATCCATAAATGAAGCCACAGTACAAGTGGGCTAAAAAAGTTATGGGAACTGGATAATATAACAATTAAAATTTGTGAATAAATTTCATATTATTTTTGAAATGGTGTAATCAAACTTATTATTACAAATATTCTTGATTACATTTTTTATAGATACCAAACTAAAGTAAAATTATGCTATTTTACAATAGAAGTAAACTGATATAATTATAAAGCTATAAAAAAGTAGTACATTCAACAATATTGAACCTTACTAATAGACCTTTACATTTAACGCAAATATTTCTGTTCTTCTCACATTGCCAATTAGCCAAACAAACCTCCACAAAATAATATAAAGCATACCTCTACCCACTTCCTCCACTTCAATAATTAATTCTGGAGCAGACACCGTGTACGACCAGTAATTTGGTTCCCCCTGGGGGAACTCATTTGGGAAGCTCTCATAATATATATATTTAGACATTAACACGTTGGACACCAATATACTTTAAGGTGATATCTAATTTTTTATGAGCGGTAATATTATTCCTTTATTAAGTAGCTTACGATGCATTTAAATAAAACAGGTTCAACTACTGCACGCATCAGTCTTATTTGATGCTAATTTTTACTATCAAATTACACATATTTTTAAATCGATATCGAACTTCTCCTCCATTTATTAAATCGTAATTTCTTCCCACAATTGTGATTTCTTCTATGAAAAACCTTTTTGAGACGATGACATGCTAGCGAATCCTTATTTATGTATTTTTTGCAGTATCACGAATCGACTAACTAATGCGTGCTAAATTTTTGAGTTTTGCAATTATTTTCACAAAAATATGATAAAAACATCATAAAATGATTTTGGAGGCACAATTGGAAAAAAGAGCCACTGACTTTTAAATTTTAGAAAGGTTAATAATAAATTAGATTGTACTATTCAGATTGCCGGTAGAATTTTCTCCTAAAACCACATCTAACAAACGTCGATGAGTTTGCCGTCAAATGCTTTAAGTGTCAATATAAATATCACATAAGGATTTTTAAAATATCTGCTTATATCCTGAATAGCGCTTGACAAAATGCATATTCCAGCATCGGTGATAGTAGAACCCTATATTATTTGACGGTTCGTCTCCATGTTCGTTGTCGACACATAATCACAATGTGTCGACACAACGGTTCGTCTCCATGTTTATTGTCGACACATAATCACAATATGTCGACAATTTCCGATCGACAAATAATTGTCGACATATATGTCTTCTGATAGGTTTAATTTATTGGAAATTCGATATAAAGTGGACATATCACAACGAAATTCTGCTTAGACATTCTCGGTGTAGTTTCATCTAATAACTTTGCACAAAGGAGACAAGGGCATAAAAATGGAGTTTATTGCTCAGACTTCCTTTGAATATTAAGTTAATATTACATGGAAACTCATATAGATTAGATTTATTGTCAAAAACCAAGAAGAGTTTTGAGCCATAGCAAATCACCGCTGAGCACAACTGAATAAACAATGCGCAAAACAGAGGGCAAATCATATATAATAAAGGGAAATAAAAATTGATCTAAATTCCTACCTTGACTGATTCCAAATGGAGTAAATAAAGCCTGTATTGTAAATTTATAAACTGAATTTATTATATTTGTTCACGAGCCCGTAAGCAATGCGCAAAAAAATTACTAAAACGGAACACTTTAGTCTCCAATAACATTACATCTTATTAAATAATTACCTACAATTATGGTAAATATAAAAACCTACTTTTTTCAAGATTATCAAACCTTCCATGTTTTATTTATATACGTGTAAGGTAAACAATTAAAACGTAGTGAGAACAAAATTATTTAAACCATTACGCTAATTGATTTCACTGAAAACTCATAATTTACTAATTTAAATAAAATAGATGGCATTATGTGGTCATTGGAGTGATTTCATCAAATATGCAATTGGAAGATTTCATTCCTTTTAAAGTTAAACTTTACTTATATGCATGTGATGAGAAATATTACATTTATTTTCTGTGTAAGTCACTGTATGCTAAGTGGTGTTTTTATAGATGTCTTTCTATGAGTATAATACGGGATATTGATATTTAGTTTCTTTTATAATTTGTGTTCGCATATACTTAAATTATCATACCGGGTTTTAAATACCTTGCAGATATACCCAAAGTTAATTAGCGGTGGTGAAAACCTCTTTATGTTAAAACTTATTTAAGTCACGAACGTGTAATTGGGATATATGAGCTAAAAGAATTAAGAAAGGCAATAACTACGCCTTTCTTATTATGACTACGAAAAGTTAAAGTCAAAATAATTAATTTATTATTAGCAATGAAATGGAGAAAACTTTTTGTAATACTATCCGAAGAGTTACTAAAAGAAAAAAACTCAGGAAAAAATTGTTATAATGATGTATTAAAAGCCATGGATCTTTTATTTTTGTTAAGTTTGCTATGCGATTTTACGCACAAATAGAGGAAATTGGTCAAAAATGCATACTAAGCCAAATAACGAACTTGTGAGAATGACTTACTATTACTTTTATTGCATGCTTTCATTTGATGTCAATTGTATGTCATATTATGTAAGTAAATTTAAATAATAAAATGTTAAATCGTGCGCACCACATAAGTTAACATCGCATTTTTGTTTCTTTAAATTAGAATCAATAAATATTTTGGAATAACTAGAGTTACTTTTATTTAATATATTTTATATGCCAAACGCAATGTAAGTAAATATTTGAATGGGGGAAATCTTACACGTACTTTTAAATTTATTGGGTTCAGATTATCTGCACTTTATAATAGTCCAAATCAAATGAGAAATATTTTATTTTTTAATATAATTATTTGTCCCGACACTTTTGTAACTTATTTTACTTCCATTTATATTTTATTCCTGACAAAGATTATAATTTGTCAACCACTGTCCATTTTCAATTAAAATGGCACAACGTATTTATTTGGTAAATTTACACCCCTTATCAATAAATTACTTTATTGATAGCCACTCAATCCTACATTTTTATATTATTAGAATAAATACAATGAATACTATTTCAATAGAATTTCCAGAAATCATTCGGTGTACACAATTGATACAATACAAGCTCTTTGTTGAATATTCATTTATGTTTGAGATTATAATATTATGTTCAAACTGAATTACTTTTAGCACATGGTATTTGTAAATGAAGTGTTGACTAGGTGTTGAGCCCAAAAGTAATAAAAGAATTTCCGGAGCACACGTTAAGACCTTTCCCAGCTTCCGCCCTTCATTAATCTTCCATTTTCCCCGGGTCACTGCGTCTTCGTTAACTCTTCATTATCATATTTTTTTACTTAATGGTAACTTAACGACAATGCTTATTTTATTAGAGTGTAGCAATAGACAAGTAAAATAGCCGCAGTGATTGCTTACTACTAGGTCTACATTAACATTAATTAATTTTGAATTTATATTATTTTTTTATTATTACACTAACTTTTACTGTGACCTCAGATGTTTGTTGTAATTCGTAAATAAATAAAAAAAAATAATGGCGTAACTCGAACGAAGGACCTATGCATTTTCAAATATTTTCTCGGATGATCAAAACTTACCTCGATTTAATATTTATATAAATTATTGATACATCTTTGTTTGGAACGATATAATGATGATAAATTGCTTAATATTGCTTTCAAGGGAAAGTACAATATTCTTATTTTATTTTGGTAATGGTTTTAAAGTAGGCATACGATACTAAAACCGAAAAAAAATTGATTACAAACCGATGCAAAGTTCGCCATATTTTTTTTTTGTTTCTATCGGTACTTTTCGTAATTTCCAAGTAGTTAGTAACGAATCTCTTTTTAATTCCGGTTTTGAGGGATAAAGCCTCCTTTTAGGCTCTATGCAAAATTTTTATTGTTTTAGGCTGAACAATTTTGATATATGACTAGGGAGGAATTAAACTGGTAATTTTGATGTGTCCAATGATTACAATTGTCTTGTTAAGCAAATTCGTTTAAATTTCCATACCCCTTTTTTCCTATCTATTATTAAGACTTTTGGGAATGATTAATTAAATACAATTTCTTAATGGTTCCACATACCTTTAAAATTTAATGTAAATTATTACAAAAATTATATTATATTATATTATATTATATTATATTATATTATATTATATTATATTATATTATATTATATTATATTATATTATATTATATTATATTATATTATATTATATTATATTATATTATATTATATATATATATATATATATATATGTATATATATATATATATATATATACTTGAACGGTATATATATTGATACTTTCATATGTTTATTTTTAAATTTTACACATCTATTGCCAATCTAAACAATGATATGGTAATGATATAAAGTTTTCACCCAAGTCTATTATCACACTGACTATTATTTTAATTACTTTGATTACTTTCTTGAAACCATTTCACTATTTTGCGGTTTATTTTTTAGAAATTCATTTTACTTATCTTTTATACTATTGTATACGCTTATTTTTGTAACAGTTATCACTTTCCGCTTATCAGCAATCACACATAGCTCATGTTATGGACGTTACAAACAATAAAATAATTGTTTAGTAATTATATCCTAGGCTACAAGTCTGCATATTTAATAAGGTAAATTATGTTAAAAAAATTAATTATAGTTTAATTCAGGAATCCAATTTTTAGAGTTCTGTATTTTAAAAGAGAAAACGCAACCCTTACAGGATTACTCATATGCCCGTCTCTACTTCTATGAAAGCCATTTTCCCCAAAAATAAATATTTTTCTATATTCAAAATTTCAACGAAAATTCTAATAATGATTACATACGTCAAGGTTTTATAATGGCAGTGTTCATAGACGACATTCGGATTAGTGAGCGTAGCATGCAAATAATCATAAAATCAACATAGATGAAAAACGTGGATACAAACCCTAAGATGCGATACAAACTAATTTTTAATAATGACTTAAATAACCAGATGTATCAAAGTACTTGATTTTCAAGCACCATTACTTATTTATTTTCAGATTCATAGATTTAAAAATAAAATTTTTTTGGTAGTATCATTTACCACGGCTACATTTCTTAACATTTGAATGGCGTGTAATATCTTAACACAATCTATCAATGAATTCGATTACGTAATTATTTCTTATTATTGGCCACAAATCTCTTTTACTCTCAAATTGGGCTACAAGTTTTCTCTATGTTAGTTTTTCTTGTATTAAACCTTAGATCATTCGCACGATCTTATTCTTATAATACTTCTTGTCGTACTAAAACCAAATAAAAACAATTTGCCTGCACGATGCACGCATTTAATATTCATTACATTATTTTATCTTTAGTAACTAAAAGATTATTATGGAAATTAGAATATAAGATTGTCAGTGCCCTATATTTGAGGTTGTAGAAGATATTAAGGACAATGTATTTCCGTTTTACGAAGATGTCATCAAACTGAAATAAAATATTACTTAAAGTTAGCAGAAATAATATCAAAAAATAATCATGTTTAAATACTGCTGAGCTTGTGTTTAAAAAAATAAAAGATGCTTTGAGAAAGTCGTTCCTTCCTACGGTTTCACGCACAGTACCATTCAGCTTTTAAGGCCTTATCATTTAAAGTACAAAAATCTCATCAAATTTTTCAATGTATAATTTGCTGATCAAAAAAATTACTTTATGTGGCATACTATACATATACATATATATATATATATATATATATATATATATATATATATATATACCATATACAGATTTCGATAGATTTTATATGGCATCTTCGACATTTGTTCATGTAAATGTAAAAAAATTAACTTTGTTATTGTCTATAAGAAAACCAAATGTTGATTGATGGAATCGATCGCATTCTTATAAATAAAATACGAAAATATAACGCAAGAAAAAAATTTAGTTTAACCATTAACAAAAATCAAGAGAAGAGTAATACTGAACACCAGGAATTGGTGTCATCTTCGAGTGAGTTTGAAGTCAATATATCGTAGCCTGATAAGCTAAACTTTCTTTTCACATCAGAGACAAGGAAGAAACAATAAAATCAGTAAAAAATTGCCTATATTGTCAAAAACTTAATTTATGGTACTGCCAAGGGTACAGAAGCATCGATTAATTCGCTTTTTCACATAAAATTAAAATAGATGGTTTATTGGCTCTTGTTCGCAATGATATGATCATAAACACAGGAAATTTCAACGGCGTGATTAGGTTCTTCAAGGAAAGGCTTCAACGCCTCTTACAGTGGAATATTTGCACGTACATTTAAACTAATTCCTTTGAGATATCTATTTAACAAATTAGATTGTGACATCTTGGCCCATCATCATATGCTGATCCTTTTGGAAAATAATTCAGAAATTGCAAAAAATTAACATAAACAAACTATGAAAAATACAACGCTAATTTCCAAAAGTTAAAAGATCTAAGTATAGATCAGAAATATTTATATGAAACAAAATTGTCAGTTATTAATGGAAAATGCTCCAATGATTTGAAAAAGAGGTCCCAAAGATATCCCATACCCAATGGTTAACTAAAGCAAATAGAAAATTTCTAATACATATTTCTGTAACAATCCGTCAAATAAATGAAAACTATTTGCTGAATATTGTACTAAAGTACACGTTCTAGTATGGTTTTGAATAAAAACAAATCCAAATTGCAAAGATGGGTCTGAGAAAGTGTGAAAATTAATTAAATTTCACGATACTTGCCAATGGAGTTTAAACAAATATTAGATTCCATAATTCAACGTAACCTTTGTTTTCTCACTCCAAAAAATTGCTTCTCTCGATGTTGTCTGATGAAATCAAAACAGTGAGGGAGCTTACTGCCAGAAGGATATTTGAAACACGAAGTTTACCTCATACAGGAAAGCTACCTGGTCTGTTTAAAGTACAGCAAATCAATTTTTATGTCAATATTGACCTCAAGATTGCCAACAAAAGTTTTTCGATCCGTCAGTTCTTTGACACATCACTAATCGCCTCAGCGCGACAAAAATTAAATTTTTTTAAAGTTACCTTGTCACACGGAGGCAGTTAAAGTTTCTGCAAAAATAGTGACGAAACATCTACGAGTATATCCTTGTGAAGTAAAAAATCAGGTTTAATACAAGAAAAACTAATATAGAGAAAACTTTTAGCTCAATTTGAAAGTAAAAGAGATTTGTGGCCAATAATAAGAAATGATTATGTAATCGAATTCATTGATAGATTGTGTTAAGATATTACACGCCATTCGAATATTAAGAAATGTAGCCAGAATAAATGATACTACCAAAAAAATTGTATTTTTAAATCTACGAATTTGAAAATATATAAGTAATGGTGCTTGAAAATCAAATACTTTGATACGTCTGGTTATTTAAGTCATTATTAAAAATAAGTTTGTATCGCATCTTAGGATTTGCATACACGTTTTTCATCTATGTTGATTTTATGATTATTTACATGCTACGCTCACAAATCCGAATGTCGTCTATGAACACTGCCATTACGTATAGACACACTCATTTTCATAAAGAAACAGAAAAATCTTGGTTAATAATAAATATTTCTTCGTCCATTCAATAAAAATATTTCATTTTCTGATTTCTTACTAAGAAAAATGCGCACCAAAATATACTTTTGTTATATTGCGTAATTTATATTTTTTCGCAATATTTTTATAGAATCCTTATGTTTATGAAATAATAATATAATAGATAAATATTGGGATATGCGTCTGCTTAATACAAGTTTCCTTAAATGGCATAAGTTATGATCGATATATATTTCCCATTATCGAATAAACAAACAAATATACTTAGTTATGTTATCAAATAAAAATTTTGGAAATTTTTTCATTCTCATTACAAAAACTGCAAGTTTATTGTTTTATATTGTTTATTTGTTAATTGTTTTACAACTTCTACTTTGTTGTCGAAGTATATTTGAATAACTTACAATCTTCTTGTTAATTGGGATTGGTATCAGGCCTTCACAGACTTTTCATTTATATTGATTAATATGATTAACGTTTTAATATCGCTTTTTATTAAGACATACATTAAATAAAAAACATTTAAAAAAATTTTATAATTGTACTTTATACACACAAAAAATAAACTCGTATTTGTTTATTGAAACCTATTTGGAATTATATTTAGTATAATTAGTAAACGAATTATATTAATAAATTCTTTTGTTTATAAAGTTATTTGAAATTAATTTGAATACCATTTGTCCAATCCATATTTTTTAAGTTTTAAATCTACTTTGAATCTAAACCATATTCGAAAGTATTACACGATACTTCTAGCGGTGTTAATAATTTTCCAGTTGAGTCAAAAAAAATACGCCATTGTCCATATTTTCTCATATACTCACACGACACAAAATTTTTTAAAATACTTCATATATCTTTTCTGAACTAAGTTTTTCGTTAGCATAGTAACAGCTGAGTCGAAAATAAAAGATATTGCCCTACTTTACCGTCAAGTTGAAACAAATAGCACTGACACAGAGATCGTTTGAAGAGAATTTTTACAAATTTCATAAAAGTTTAAGGAGGTTGCAAATTTTACGAAAAGGTAGGAAAAGTACTTTAAAACTTTTTATTTTATTGAGAACCTTGTCACACGTGTAAGAAATCTGTAGTCCATTAACGTAATGAAATAAAACTAGAAGAATGTTTACCAATAAATTTTCAATTAAGAGCTATTGAAACATACATGAATTTATTTCTTAAGATCGACATCGATGACTGCTAAAATCTAAGAATTTTTAAAAATCTTAAATTCAGTATCCTAAGTAAAAAATTGTGTTCATTGAGAAAATAGACGCAATATATACTATGAACATATAAAGGGACTAACGAGCTATTCACATATTTGAGAACTATATTAAATATATTTATGAATAAATTAAAATCAATAAAAATATTACAGAGCTTAAATTTTTTAATAACCAGAAATTAGTAATATCAATGCGCTTATAACGCCAGTCATCATCCTAAGTATTACGTAAAATATAAATTTTTAGTTATTTTAGACAAAAAATTTGCCATAATAGGAACATTCCATATTTGTGAAGAAAGTGAACGAACATTTACATGTAATAAAATAATTATTGTATTTCAAGGAAATTCACAATTATCGAAAAGTCACATTTCTAGGAAAAGCAACAATTTTCATAAATATCGATGCTAAGGTTTGGAAATATGATTTTGAAATATTTTTTTTACAATAATTGATTTTGTCGCAACGAAATAAGTACAAGAACTGTTTGAATAGTACATTGCCTTAATAAGTTTGTTTTTTTTCTGTTATCGATACCGATAGTTTTATTGCACGCTTGGGTATTCTTGTAAACTATGCATTAATTTACACATGATATTAAGTTGGAGAGGAGATAGGTCCGTAAAATGAGCTATTAGGATTGTTTTGATACTTATTCGTTTAATTATTGTTTTACAAGTCATATGCATATGTCTTATTTTAATCGTTCGATGTTGGTTTATTTTGACTACAATAATATTATAATATAACGATCTCAATAGTATCTAATATGAGCTTCTCCACATGACTTCTCTCATGTATATATCAGCCTCTTATTATTGAAAGATGCCACCATTTAGAAGTTACAGATTATTGAGTAACAAATATGTATTCGTCTACGTATTCCTTGTTCTAATTTTGACGTTTATGGTGTTTTTAGATGAATGTTTGTTGACAAAATTTAGATTTTGAAATTTTGAGACATTAAATTACTCGAAGGCATATCGAAAAATTCAAAATAAGCTAACGAGAAATCGAACAAGTTTAGAAAAAAAAATATGTACGCGTATGTGTGTGTATATAAACACACATATACATACACACACGTGTGTGTGCACGCGCTCACGTGTATATGTATGTGAATGCCGCTGTCTAGTAAAGAGCGCAAACTGCGATAATTCTGATTCTGCATCAGAGTTATTGTTAGTTTGCTTAATTTTCTATTTTATATTAAAACTTTGATTACTACTTTTATTAATTTCTTAATCACGAGATTCCGTTCCTTTTTTTCTGGTATGATATGTTCAAGATATTCACTTTTCTAATCGAGCAAATTCGACGAGGCTATTTTGGAACGCACCCAATTATATTTGCTGAATAAAGTTCTTGTTTGGTTTCCATTTAGCCTTTTGTCTGTTATAACTTATAACTTCATTTCATACAGGATTTTAAGTTTTTAAACCTGTTACATCTGTAATACTAAGGCATTACAGATGTAACAGCTTCATCAGTAATATTGCCAATTCAGAAATATTACCACTACCAACCGATTTCATTTTGCGACTTAGTTGAATTGACTTCATGTCAATAACGTCGTGGTGATTTTAGAATACGGTTACTCCAGCTAACGTATTAAATTAAGGTGATTTTGTTCAAGAACTTTTTGTTCAATTACTTTTAAGATAGGTAAAAGTCAGCTTGTAAACTCCAAAATATTTATTGCCACTTCTTCAAACGAAGTTTCAAATATTTTTCCTAAATTCCTCTGATGTAGCAGTTATAATTCGTTTCTTGTTTAAAATATTGACCCAAGGTAGAATTGTACCTCAACATAACATTTTCACAGGAACTTTGTGGGACTCCCATTTCTGATATAACTTTTTTTTATGAATTCACAATGATCATTTTATCGGCTCACCGTCAAAATTTCAAATGAACTGTAAAAGTAGCGATATATATATATATATATATATATATATATATATATATATATAGAATTATATAGAATTAAGCTTTAAAGGAGACCACGCATTATGGTTATCGTATAAAGCTATAATTGACCGAATTAAATTTGTTAGCAAAGGTTGCAAATTTTGCAGACGTTTCGTATCGAAATCGTAAAATTGCTTAATATTTTATGTTGAATCTTTTACCAAAAATGTACTCAACATTTAATAATTTCAAAGTTCTTGTTATTTTTTGGGCAATTCAAAGAACAGAGAAATATTACAAATGGTATATAAATATTACAAATGGTAAACAAATAAAGTATGTTAAATCTTTACGATGGATGAATTTTTGGTTACTACCTATTTATCTAATAAAACATATTCATCTATTAGCCCTCAAAATTAAACAATTGACGGAATTTTTAAAATAGAACCCTAGTGAGGGTTTTTGTGGTTGCCGATAACTTATCAATTACCAAATTGTTAAAATTCTAAAATCCGAATCGGCTCTTTGACTTTAACTATCATTGTCATCTGTGTTAATTATTTTACTTACCCACTAAAATACGATGTTAATTCTTTAAGCATTGAGATAAAGTAAAAAGTTGCTTAGAAAGTAAAATAACTAAAAATATCGTAGGATAAACTTAAAAATGTGAGATACAGTAGTGGTAGGCTGAACAAGAAATTAAATGTATTAATAACAAAGTCTATTCTCTGTAACTCTGCTGTTTAGCTAACGTCTATTTTCCATTTTTGGGCTTAAGTTTTTCTTTAGTAATAAAGACTTACTCAAATCGGACGCGTGGTCTTAGTATGATATTCAAACAAGTAAACAGATATATAGATAAAAAAATGCTAAAATTACTTTGTGGGAAAAGATAATCCTAAATAGCATATTTCACTATTTTTTTCCAAAAACATTTTCAATGTACACGTATCTTTTACGGTTTGAAAAGAATAAGTTAATATATAATTCTTTATAATCTACGAAATCAAGTTACGAAAATTCTAGTTACAAAGAGGCAATGCATAAATACCTTGAATTGACCAAGCGGTAAATGAAAAATTGGAGGGATACCAGAGAGACTAAATGAATTTATAAAAATAGTTGAAGAAGACTGAATAGAAAAGACCGAAAACCGAATGTCTTTTACTAGCAGGTAGGCCCATAATAGATAAGAAATTGTTTAACTTAATAACATATCAAATATATTTATATAATTATATCACAAAAAATAAGTTTCATAATAATATTTGTAGATAGAAAATGCGATGTATGTCAAATTTAAATTTGATTTAATTCAAATAATATTTTTAATGAATCATTAATACGATATTAAAGAAAATATAGCGGATGATAATAATAAATCTCGTCGATGCTCCTCTTAGAAAATACACTATAAGTAAAATGAGTGCAAAAAATTAAACAAACCCACGATAATCATCAATCCGATTCCAGAGGTTTCAATCATTGTATAAACATAGACTCATAGATATATGTATAGGGCCCATTACACACGGCAATCAAAATTAATATTATCTACTGATAGGTTAGTAAAAATATTTATAATTTATATTAACATATCTCTTTTTTAATTTATGTATACTAATGACGGTAGAGTTATAATAATCATTATAAAAATTATTTATTATCGTTCATCATAAGTGTCGTCATTACTAATTATACGTTTAGTAAAAACATTGTTTAAATCTATTTAAACTATTTATTTACCACTACTTAATCGTATGTATATATATATATATATATATATATATATACATATATATACATACATATATAAAAAAAAAAAATATATATATATATATATATCAATTTTTTAAAGATAGATAGTAGTCATCATGTTGCTTCCATATACTTATCCCTGCAACTACTTCAAAGTTTTAAATATTTTGCCTAAATTCTCCTGATCTGACAGTTATAATTCGTTTCTTTTCTCACCATATTGACATTGTTGGTATGTGCTTCAGCATAGAATTTTCACGATAACTTTGTTGGGTTCCCATTTCCAATACAAAGATATCACTTTTTGTTATGAATTCACAATATTCATTTCAATCGGTCAAATTTATAAAAATTTATTTGATTTTTATGGGCAGCTTTTACGTACAAAAACCTGAAATTATAAAGTCTCAATTTTCAAAACTTGAAAAGAAGAAATGAGACTTTAATCAAAACGTACTTATACGTTGATTAAAAGGACAGAAAAATTCTGAATGAGTTGTTGGAAGTAAGGAAGTATTAAATGAAAACCTTCTTAGATATACTTAAAGAAATGGAACTCACATATGGTGTCATACATAGAATTAAGCACATGGAAGACATGCTCAGCGTAGAAAACAATAATTGACTAAATTAAATTTGTGAGCAGGATGCATACTTCATATGAAGTCATACAAATGCTTAGTAAAATTTTGTATTAGCTCTTAGAAGAAATTTTGCAAAATTTAATATTTTACAAGTTTTTGTTATTTTTTGGAAATTTAAAGAACAGAGATATCAAACATATTCATCCATTAACGCTCTAAATAAAATAATTAACCGAATTTTTAAAAATAATAATTAGTATTCACGTAACTGTCAAAAACTTTTCAAAATTAGAAAATCGACTCTCGAACTTTAACGATTATTGTAATTGATGATAATTATATAACTTGTAATATGTACTTTACACACAAAAATATGTTGATAAACTTTAAGCATTGGAATAAAGGAAAAAAATGTTTAGAAAATATAATGATTGTGGAATAGACTTAAGAATGTAAGGCTGGCAAGGGGCGTAGTAAACAAAAATTTAAATGTATTAATAGAAACATATCTCCTTTTTTATGCGCACTTTTATTAATTATTATCTTTTGCATGTGGATTCGTTCACGTTTATTTTTTATTTTTGCGCTCAAGTTTTCCTGCATTTATAAGTTTTTCATTTCAAAAGTGGACCTGATTGCAACAACAATACATTTTTAATGTATCTTTGAACTGGATAAAATAAATAGACAAAATGTAAACAAAAAGCAGACAAGCAAAACATCATTGAGTAAATATTTGAAAGCAACGACAGATAGCCTATATTTGATCGAATTAATATTTTTATTCAAATCAGTACTATAGTTTTTTCGTTACATTCAAACAAACGGACAGGGAGAGAGATAGAGAGAAATACATAATGCTAAGAAAGAAGAGAAGCCCAAATGCTATGTTCATATTTTTTACATTATTATACATTAACATAAATTTTTATTGCTATTTTTGGGGGTTTCTAAGAAACTTAATTCTATAACATAAAGGAGTAATTCTATTTCCAGGAATAGAATTAATTCGTAGATAAGAAAAGAAATAATGTTAAAACAGCAATAATATTTATAAGAATTGTTAACAAATTGAATTATGCCGCTGGTCAAACGAGCGTTGAAGCTATGGAACATTGACATTTGAGTTAATTCCACTTGTTCGTTTTTTATCCACTTAAAAATTGGTTGAAAATCGGTCAGAAATTTTAATCGGTCACTTGGAGAAATCAGATGTAAAATATTAATTGGTTACTCGTGGATATTTAGAATGAGAAATCTCAACCTAAACGTGAATCGGAAATCAATAGTCAAAAATGTGAACACCCGAATTTGATAACGGGTCATAATTCCTAAATTAAATAAACACTTGAAAAGGTCAAAGGTTAGAAAAATGAGCAAAAAACCTTCTTGAAAAACAAAAGTTTTTAGATCAACTATCAACTTGCGATAACAAATTAAAACCCTTCGTTTCTTAACCGTAAGTATCTGCCACTAAAATATAAATGAGCCCTTTTATTTGTTCCTGCCTCTCTTTGTTAACTGATTCGAGGAATAAGCAAGCCTCTAAGTCAAAAGTAGGGCTTATCGGGTGTTTTTATATATTTGGTAGTATAAACCAGTAGAAATATAACTCCTTATACTTCTTTATTTTAATAACACAAAAAAAAATTTTCAATAATAAAATTTGGAAAAGTGTAATCAATTTTCAAAATATTTTATAATTATTAATAAAAAAGAAAGATTACGATATTCGTTATATATATATATATATATATATATATATATATATATATATATATATATAATAAAATATAAAATATTTTATCTAAAAGTAAGAAAAGAAACATTTAGAAAATCATCACAGTCTCTCTGTGCGAAGTTCCTTAATTTTAATAACTTGAAAAGCTATGACAGAAACAAAGAAGGGACATAATTCGAAAAGATACAGAGAAAAAGAAACAAATTAGAATAACAGAGAGTGGAATAGACGGTAAAATAAAATAGAGATTCAACCAGTGGTTCGACAGTTAATCAAAATGCTACTTACTTTAAATAGAAATTTTTTGTGATCCGTCTAAAAACCCAATATAATTTAAATTAAAGTTATGAAAAAAAAATTATTTCAAACTACGATATTAACCGTCAAGTTACAAGTAAAAATGTATTATTTACGTTTTTACTAATTTCAGATAAATTCATGTTATCGTCTCCACTGACCTATTTTTGTAACAACGTCAGTATCTTATTTTATATATGTCATCTTTTTCTAAACATCCCATAAATTTTAAGCATCCCAATATTTCGTTTTTATCCGACTATGTAACTAAATATATATATTATTTTCATCAAACTTATAGATATGATACAGATTATTAATGGTCGGATTGATTTTCAAGAAAATATGCCAACATTGAATAATTTGGGCTCCTTAAGGTAAATAGGTATACTTTCAATTACCCATTCTGTGTACATGAATGATTCATAAATTAATGTTTTTCGGCATTAAACATTAATTTATGAATCATTTTAGTGTTCAAATGTTGTTGCATTAGTGACAAAATATCTAAATAACTTTAACTTGTTTTCTTCACTTTGTTTAATCGGTATGTTTAAGTTTTTTATGCAGTTTTTTTTAGCTTAAAGATATAAGTTATTAATTTCTAAGGACATAAATATTTTAATTTCAGAAAATAAAATACCGCATTTCATTCACGCATTTGGTGCATTCTCGATTGTATTTGATTTAGGTTTTTATCTCCAATTTGAATACTTGTATAAATAATCGTTAAGTAAATGTTACCTATAACTCAGAATGCAATTACTAAATTGTTTTTTATTTTGTGATATATAATTTTACGCCTAACAACGTAATTCTTAACTGCTATAAAGTATAAATAAGACTCATATACTTACGATGTCAGTCGATATTAATGTTGCGATTACCGTGTTCTTTTTACATTAAAATGATCATGTTTCACAGTGCATGAGGAAGTATAATTTGGACGTATATATTCTTAACTACTACATGTGCCTCTCAATCTCTCTTAGTTTTCGTATATCCTTATAAATATGAACATTAAAAGGTTTTTGTCTTAATGTTGTATGGAGAAAATATTTCACAGAAAGTCGCTTATTTATTCGTTGTTATATTTTCTGTTTTAAATATATTTAAATATCAACGTGTCGAGTTAAGTCAACACTCTGTAATATGCGAATCGTCATACTAATTTCTGCTAATGAAAAGTGCACTGATCCAAAATTTTTGAATATAGACAATAAATGACTATATATAATTCCAGAATCTATAAATTCTAATCGGTTTTAATAGATGATCGATTGTTAGTAACGACTTTCCTTTCGGTTATTCATTACGCAATTGTAAAAGTCAATAAGAATTATAATAGTTAATAACGTTAATTATACAATTGTAATAGTTAGTTAATTAGAACGATTCAAATTCATATAAAAGTCACTTAATTTAAATCTTCTGACTAACAATAAGCTGACAATATGTTTGCAAAAAAAGTAACTAGCTAGAAAAGGATACGGACTGGCTTACACAACCGCTCCCTTCCCATCTCATTAATACTTTGGTTTGTCCCTCCAACTAATGTCACTAATGTAAGGTAAATCTATCAAAAGGGATGTATTAAGAGTATTTCTGTGCTAAAGGTTAGCTATTAGGAATAAACATTTTCTATAGAATATGCTATAGTATTGGCAATACAATAATGAATTTAGTTATCACGCTTCTATGGGATATTTCCCTTGCAACTAAGCTCTTCTTTCATTTTAATTCGTGCCATTGTTTGTTGATTTTAGTTCGTGTTAGTATACTATTTGTACGTTAATACCATTGAAAAGTTAATTATAGAATATCTATTACACATTATATTACTTTAACATTTTTAACGTTCAATTAAACTATTTTTTTTTCCATTTCACTTTTTATTTCGATCAAGCCATCGAATGTAGCACATTGCTGCTGTAGCAATAAATCTATAAAATTGAAAAGTAAGTGCATATATTTTAATAAACTATTAGCTTCTTTACATGGTATCCTTTATAAATATCGGTTGACTAGTAGTGACACGAATAGTGATAACATATTCATTTATTTTAAAATCGTTGGCAGTTGGATGAATATAATTTTGAACTATCAAATAAAATAAACGTAGGAAATAAATAGAAAACGTTACAAATATAGGCACCGTTTAGATTAGGAAATAGGGGCGAGCTGGTGCAAACTTCGGAAATCCAACATTAGGGATTACGAAAGTTACGAATGTTTTAAAAAATTCGTTTGTATATTTGCGAAGAAAGAGTTTCTATTATTGTTGTCTAATATATTTAAAATGTATACAGTTGACATGGATAAATGTTTTTCATTAAATGAAGCAGTAAGATTGTGAATAAGTAGAATTAGATGAAATTCGAAAGCAGACCTGGAATTAAAATATTTTTTAAGATAATTGAACCACTTGCATTATTTAGAATGCTAAAAAAGTGCGTGATAACAAAAGAACGTTTGTAAGTTATAAATGTTGTTTATTACACATTTCCACATTTTCTTAGTTAAGCAAAATTAGTAGGAGTAAATGATACAATGGTGCTTTAGTTTCAAGGTTTAAATAATTTGGAACATGTACAGTAAGCATTTTCAAAAAAATCGGTCAAAAGGTTGGTCCATATTTATTTGAACTTCGAAACATACGAATAAATGTTTTATATTATGTTTAAATAAAAGGGCCGAAAAAAATAATCATATAATATTTTGTGCTTGAAATAATAAATAAAAAAATATAAATATGAATATTACGATTAATTAGAAATTATTGATGCAAGGATGAACCAAAATAAAGTCGAAGTACTATGGAAACCGTCTGGCAGGTGATTGGCTTATAACGGAAAGCCAATAGAAAAATAAAATGGTGAACCATTCATCTGTCAAACTATTTTTAAAATTAATTAATTTCAATTTAAAATTCAATTTAAATATTTTAGTGAACATTTTTTTTCATTATGTGTGATCAACATAAATTTAAATTACTAAAAAAGAGAATAAGTTGTGGTGCAATATTTTTAAAAGGGTCTGGCAGTTGACTGGCTTACAATGGAACGCCAGCAGAAAAATAAATATTTAGTGAGCAAATACAGATGTTGATTTTTTGTCTCATCATTTTTCTTATAAGGCGCCTAAAGAAGTATAACTTCAATAACACTTTCATAATAATATTTGAAGAAATAAAATATGGAATTGCCAAAATAAAATTATTGAAATGTCCAATTTAAATTGAATTTAATTCAAATTATATTTATTATTGAATTTTAAAGAGATATTAAATACAAAGTCTTTAATAATATTAAATATATTGATGCGCTCCACAGAAAACAAACAATAGGTAAAAAATTAGTCCAGAAGATAAAATAAACACACAATGACCATCAAACCGACTGAAACGCATGGAATGTTTAAATTACTGCGTAAACGTAGATCCAGTGGCTTATATATGTTTTGATTAGTAGGTACGTGCTCTATACGCCACTCAAATTAAGGCGAACAATTTGAAGATTATTAAACTTAAAAATAACAATAAACCAACAATATAATTCATATCCAAATGATCGCGCGATTTCTGTGCATGATGAGCTTTCATGAATAAGCAAGAGGAAAAGAGTGGTAAAACGCCGCGCCATACCATCATACACCATAATTACCATCGCGCCGGAAGGCTTAGTAGGTAGGTAAATTCCTTTCACTAGCTCGCTTATTGGCTAATATGACTGGCGTGTCTGATTGACCTATATTTTTTCCTCATTTATTTTAAGTTATTTCGGAGCTTTCACTTCGCAATAACACCACCACAATATGAAACCATTATTTTCAAAGAAAAAAGAATGGGTTGCTTAAAATAGAAAAAGGCGAAAATTTTAAAACAAAGCGGCCCAAAAACAAAAATGTACTTTAAGAAGTATCTTTAAAAGTTTGTTACCGAAAATTTGACATTTTCCAAGGAAACGCTTACAACGATATGTGTAATAAATTCCGAAGTATCCAACAAGAACTCAGTTCAAATCGAGAAGTATATCCATTTTGAAAGTGACGACATTAAGAGCGGGGAAGCTACGAGGTCTAAAGCTACTGAAGGATTTGATATTTTACTTTAGTAGGAGAAAAATGGAGGGTGATATTGAGGATCATGTTGAAAACCCAATTACTGTCATACCGGAAGTTGGTAATTAAACAACATATTATTGAACTTTTATATTTTGGTAAGAAAACAGATGGATTGAAAACATAAATACGTAAAATGGGTTCAAAATAACAAACCAATAACCACTGTACGAACAAAAGTCGTTTGAAGAAGAAACCGGGAAATCGCGTTGAAGAAGTGATCTCCTCGTGGCCAGTCTATTTTCCGTCCCAAAAATCTCTTTCTCGGCATATGTTGTCTCATCTTTTCACAATTAGATAAGCAATTTTCATTCGAACAAGAAAAGATTTATCCAGTGGAACACCTCAAAAGGTCACTTGACTGGAAAATGTGAAGTAACATCGTGAGTCTTTTAAGTAATGGAAAGAAATTTTGCAGCTAATAAAGGGATTATTGACGCTGAATTTCAAACCCAGATCAAGATATAAAAACAAAAGTGGCATATCATTTTAATATTACTTTAAGAATCCTTTACCGTACGACATTTTGTACCCATTGAAAACCTTGCTTTATGAGGCACAGGAATTCACTTAATATATACGATAGATTCGATTCCAATAATGTGGGTAATTTCTACAATGCCGGAGTTGCCATATAATGTGAAAACAGTAATACGGATTTTAATTGTGTCAAATATAATAATTCCTTACCGATTTATATACAAATAAATCAATTATTTATAAATTGTTTATGATTATTGAAGGGCATATTCCAGAAGCAATTTCTACCATTGCCAGCATTTCAAAGAGAGACAACCAAAATAAATTAAAGAGTTCTCAGCTTGTTAAGAAGATATGTGCATTGAATAAGACTTTTGAACTGCTGAGGTACAACTTAAAAGGATAGCGAAAACCTATACAATATTGAAACCTATACAAGATCGAAAAATATAAAATTTTCTAAACTAAAACAAACGTCGAAATGTATTTTACCAAAAGACTCGTACAATTGGATTGTCAAATAAAAAGTTGTTTTAGAAAAAGCACCACAGCAGTATAAGATTCAAAAATTTAGAATAATTTGCCTTATCAAAAGATTATAAACACTTAGCTACTCTTTTACGATTACCGTTAGTTAGAAGAATATGATCGGGGTTTTAATTTTTCGGTTAAATTAGGAATATATAGTTAAAGTAGGAATTTATACTGGTCGCCTTATGCAAATAATTTTTGTAATTTAAATAAGGTAATTTGTAATGTCAATTGGTTAATTTGCTATTTGATAAAATGAATGTCATGGAAAACTTTCAATATGATTTGAAAATTGTCAAGATATCAAGATTTGTAAATAATAGTTACAAAAGATCAAATGTAGCTTCACCAACATTATTTCTATGTATGGCAAAGTAAAATAGTAAATTTCAACAGGTATAGGGTAGAAAATAAATTAGATATTTATATGGTACTTATAGAAACCAGCATATTTTAGATGCAGGATTAATAGTTTGAGCAATAATTTGTGAAAAGGAACCAAAAAATTAGGGTTTTGCAAAAAATAAGCATTCAATATAAATAAGTCATATTTTTTACATAACATAAATATTTTCTGTTTTTATGAACCGCGCCTTTAATGAATACAGCTGTAACATAATTTAAATTAACATGATTCAATGTGTAAAGTTAATAATTTTAAAAGGCCCTATATTAAATACGCAGCGCTAGAGAGTAATTATCACCTGAAATTAAAATTATTTCCTAATTTATCTACCAACGTATATAAAATTTTAAGTCTATTGAGATAAAATATGCAGCATAAACTTACAATGATTCTGTGTGAACAGGAATGTGATTTCCATGGTTTCCATTGAGTAATATCACAAGTTTAACATGTTTAGATCAATTTATTGATTATATCAGAAATGTATTATTAATTTTGCCAAGTCGAAAATTAAAATTAATACAACAGGGAATACACACAAAAAGTGTTGCAATAGCTGAGAATAGCAAAAATGTAAAATTTCAAAGTTATTTATTAATTTTATATTTAAAAAAAAATTATTCGAAATTATTATTTGTAAACGTAAAATTCAATACGAAATATTAAAACTCCATCCCTATCAATTTCAATAAGAAAACTCTGTGATAAGAATGACTTAAATTTTGAATTTGTTAAAAGAATGACTCATTTCCTAGCAAATTTTCTTGTCCAAAAATTGTATGGTCACTGTGATAACACTTCTAACTAATAAAATATATATACTATAATAATTGTAAAAATACAAACTTAAATTAAAAGCATTACCAAAACATTGCAATAAATTTCTTCATTTGACACGCCTAGAAATATACACCATGGAATTTGAAATAACATCTATATTTATAAATCGTATGTCCTTATGTACGATCTTTTTGTTTTTACTTCTACAGAACAGAAGTTATTCACAAACTATTAAGGATCCAGCATTGCAAGGTTTTAGATTATAGTTTGCTTGAATAGCATTTAAGTCAAAAAAGACCTTAAAGCATGATTTTGAAGTTACTTGAGAATCGAAATATATTTTTTAAATATTTACCATTTAAAACATTATAATTATAATATCTCAGCTATTTTTATCAAATATTAGTTATTGTCAAGCTTTAACAAAAATTTTTGGATGTGAAAATATTTTTTAGTATGTTTTTATCAGGCTTTTAAATTTAATAAATATGAATTCAATGTTCTATTATAACGTCATTTATGTGTGATTATTCTCCTTAGATAGCGCCATCCATCTAAGTACTGGTGTTAATCGAAGCGCTACCTGGTAATTTGGCTTCCTGTTCTCCTTAAAAAAACTACAACTAATATTTTAGAATGGGGTGTATAGAACATGTCCCATCTTTACTTATTTTATGCTTATGATATTATGTTTCGAACGAGCGGATATTTCATGAAAATATTATGCAATAGTACTATTCGAAACAAGTACTATTTTATAAAAATATGTTGTACTAATAAAATAGTACATGTTTGAAATTATAATAACTTTTACACAATGTTTCATGAAATAAATAAAAATTGCTTTTTCTATGGATGCAGATAAGAGTAATTACTCTAAAAATGTTATGTCAATACGTCTGTCAAATATTTTAAAGTAATAAAATAAATTTCACTGAGGTCCATATTTTACTTCACTTAATTAAAAAAAATTAACTTTGGGTGAAAGTAACAAATAGCGTATTTAAAAGATTTGCTAATGGTATTTTTAACAAACTTTTACTCTAAGTAAGTTAGGATGCGAAATGGGATTTCCGCGCGGCTTATGATAAGTAAAAAAGTTAAATTTTTAACATTGAAAAAGTTTTTAAACAGATAATGGCAGATAAAGCTTCTTCGCAATGTAGGGTGATAAAAACAGTTTTTATCCTCTTTGAAAATAAATTATATCGGCACGTAAAGTTCCGGGCTGAGACTTTCCTCCGTTATAATGTAATTAATGTATGTACGTATCGTATTATTTGTAAATTTCACATAAAAAATAAATTCTATTTTTATTTTCTAAATTCGTTTCAATCATAAAATACAAGAGTGGTACCACCAACCTGCTATTATATATGACGCCAATCGAAATTGTTATTTAATTGTAAGTTTCTCAAAATTCAATTCAGTTTATTAGAAATTGTATTGCCTATACAAATAAAATTGTTTGCTGAACAAAAATCTCATAAAGCATTAGTTTCACAAATCTATATTTATAGATTATGTATGAAAAAATAAGTAAAAAGACAATATATTCGTTAATAAAATAATAAATCAAGTACCTTCCCTGTATGGAGAAGAAAATATAGAATAGGGGGGAATATATGTAGAAGTGGTGATGTAATAAAATGGATATAAATTTGCATGATTCCAAAATAAATGGATGCCTTTCGAATATCAAAATGAAGTTGAAATTTTGAAAAATTAAATGACGTAAAATAAAGTGTTATTCGTAAAAAGTTTAAATTGGAATCCAAGATTTGAAAAGCAGACAGAAGATTTTCTTGAAAATGTTAAACATACATTGCGCCAAATGAAATAGATGCATTGAGCAGGTCAAGAATTACCACCTAGCTAGGAAGTGCCATAAGTTATATTTTAAGACTTTTTTTCTAAGGCCATCCCATACTAACTACCAATATTCATTTACTAGCTGAATTTTATTTTTATTTATGGAAGATTTAATTGCTAAACAACATGTGATAAGTCTGAATCGTAAATTTTGAAAAAGGGTTTTACATAAAAGCATAATATTCTGAAATTGAATCAGGGTAGAACCCCACATCGTGTTTGAGATAATTGTAACTGAAAATATCATAATTACTAAAAAATTACTTATAAACGTAATAATATGGAAATAGCCTTCATATTATAAGAGAGGATTGAAAAAGGAAAGTTCTTAGCATAATCTTAAAGATATCAACAATTTTGACAGTTATTATATCTGCGAACATGATTGAAGTAATATGACGACTTGAGAGTTTTGGGTGAGCAGCGGGTACTAAGAGGACTTTTAGTAGCTCAATTCGCCAGCATAAATACTCTAGAATAAATGGTCAATGAAGATAAACTGTCTAAGAACGTTATTATTGTTACTTTTTTCTAAAAAAAAAATTACTATTCAGCTATCATCATGACGTTTGACATCATGTTGCTTAAAATCATAAGTGATATTTATTAGGTGTAAATATGATTTCATAAAAAAAATCAAATTTAAACTATTTGGCCAATTACGCATGATTAATTGTGCAGTTGTTGAAGTGACTATATATATACACATATATATATATATATATATATATATACACATATATATATATATATATATATATATATAAACCTTCACGTCAATATTTATAGAACTAGAATAAATATCAGTTGACGCATTCTGTCAAGATGATAGTAATTTGTCTGATACCTTAGTAGTAACTGATTTAATCTGAAAGATAGATTCGTAAAAATAGTAGCACACTCAATGCATAGCTTCTATTCACTCATTAATTCTACAAGGTTGGTTGTAATGTCTAGTATTGATACCGGAAAACCTTTCGATAGCAAGGTAGGAATTTCTTTCATCGTATATATCATTGACAAAGTTAGTAACCGCTAAAAAAGTAAAACTACCACAAACGCTAGTCCACTTAGAAATAGGGTACAGACATAAATCGATAAATAGAAAATGTGTTAGGAATAGGAAATATAGAGAAATGGATTTCTCAAGTACTTTTTCATTGAATATCACCAGCAGAAAATCAAATTATTGCACATTCGAAACCAGCTGACATCCAGCCTGGGGGCGCGACCGCTCTTGAGGAGATTCGGAGCGACACGAATATATCCGGCGGCTGAAACTTGTAAATTAATATAATATTTAGGAAATACGGCTTATTTGATTGAAGAGCCAAGCAGGCGACAATGAGAGTATAGTCAGCGAAATAAATTGGAATTATCACGCGCTGCTCACAACTAATTATGATGATACGCCTTTATCGATATCCTATTGATATGTTTTTCCGGGATATTCTTAACAATATTATGAAAGAAAGAATTTATATATGATTTAAGTTACCATAAGGCTCAGAAAACTGTTTTATTATTTTTTTACTTTTCATCGCTTACAATTTTAGTATCACTAATATTTCCCCATTATTGAGGTTTAATGAAAATGGTCAGGTTCCCATCTAGTTCGAATCCTAAATATTTGTTATAATATGATCATCATTATCTGAGCATATGATTTTGCCCACGCTAATCATGACAAACTGAACGTGATATTTCAACCACCTTTTTTTAGCTCTATTTGTTTTGTATTAAATAAAACAATACAAACTTAATTAAAAGTAAGTGCATTTATGAGAAAATAGCGTACTTTTTGAGCATCTTTTAAACAAATATTGACAAGTACAATAATACAAGATGAAAAATGAAAGCTGTAAAAAATATGAGATATAAATTAACAAATATGAAATATATGCCTCAGTTGTGTGCGAAGCAAACGTTATAAAAAAGTATAATTAATAAAACAGTTGTTGAAGAGCTAATTTAAGTTTGGACAAAAGTATTTTGACACATGAATAAACTTATGTTACTTCAGTCTTCCTTAACCACATTATTTTTGTTTCTATGCATGACTACACGTGACCAATTAGACCTTCATACCAAAATAATGCAGAAATTTAACTTAAGCCATTCAATTTTGTATTGAAAGGTATTGTTTTTTACTCATGTATTAATAAATTTTAAGCGATTGCTCATGTAACTTCTGAACGTCTTAACCGACCAAGGCCATATTCACATAATATATATGTTTATTAAGTTCATAGCTACGGTGGAATTCAATACAGTGTGCAGTAGTACAGTTATTAACACATTCTTTATTTACGAACTAAACACTTAACCTCAATATACGTCGGTTTAATAGCAAAAAAGAAAATTAGAAAAACTGAAGGTGGCAAAAAAAAAGAAAATCGGAAAAACTGAACCGTATAGGTGGCGCCATATTTCAAGAGCAGAATAACATATGCTACGCCAATAAATCTGATATTATGTCAATTATAATTAAATTGTGTCAAATTGTTTTAAACAGTGGGTTTAAAAGACCTAAATTTCATATATGGCACAATTGGAAGCTATATCGCAAACGAAGCTTGAAATGAAATCAAAAATTACAAATATGGCATTAATTTTATTTTCGTAAATCTCTCCTATAAGCTCCAATTTTATAATTCAATATAGTCATGTATATTGTAAAAGATAAGGAACTATATTTTAGTTTAGTCACGTGGAAATAGCATTGTAAGGACATAGAATTTTTCTATTATTCTATTGGTACTTAACCATTTTAAAGGATAAATTTGTATTATTTTGAACTATGGATATACAGAAATTAAATATGAAGAATAATTTATTCTAAGATACACATTGAAGTTTAGAAAATAATTACGAATTATTAAATAAGATAATATCCAATAAATTGACCAAAACGCGAAGGATACATATATTTTGAAGATATTCTAATTTATTTAAAGTATTGATATTGATAGCAAGATAAATTTCTAAGTTTTCAACTAAATATAGCAGGAGGGTGATAATTCATTATTACTTTAGGTTAAAATACAGATCCGTTTCATTAACCGATTTAAACTAGATCCCACTGAAAATATTACTCAGTGTGATAATTGAATTAACATATATATTTTCGCAATATTAGTGTAAAAACGATAGTGTTTATGGATAGTTTTGAAAATACCATTGAAAATTACTAAAAAAAAGTAAGGGAACTCCTTCTTGGGATATGTCAGCTTGAAGGTCGGGCAATAAGCATAAGATTATAAAGGTTTAGCAAATAGCCAACTACCATAAAATAATTATTCTAGAGAATTTTGAAATATGCCAAACATAAGGTAAGATAATAGAATATTAAGAGCAATGCAGTTAAAGAAGAACGAGTATTATATTAGAACTATACGGATTTTTAAATAAAACTCTTTTCTTTAATATACTTTATGTTTAGGTTTTCATTGTGAGAGAAAATCATTCAAAAGTTTTAATTTTGTTACATAGATATGTTATATAGATGTATGGATAATGTGCCATTTTTTTCTATTCTAAAGGGAAGTTATCGTCACTTGGTGTGTTGGATTGATCACAAGGGTTTATATATAATATACAGTAATATAATGTACATTTTAAATATAACTTTCAAACAGTAATATCTTGTGCAAAACATAAATGTAAAATACCATTCGTCTAATTTCACCAAATGTCCATCAAAAGGTCTAATAGATGGTTCTCTGAATAGGGAAGGAGATTTTTCCACACTTAGAAAGATAGACATTATTTGATTTCCAGAATGTCTAGGAATTTTTTGAAGTTAGCTAAATACGTGTACATGTTAATGTCAAAATATAATTTTTTTTTTCCTTCCGATGCGAATATTTACTTCTAAGCAAGCTAAAAGCTTCCTACTACTCTGAATGTGGATCTGCTTCATAACTCTCTGTAATATTATTCCGCCTAGCTTTAACTTTCAGGTCGTATAACTGCCCACCGTTTAATGGAAGGTAGATATAGTATCAATGAGTTAGCAACATGGCCATTGTAATGAGCAACTTATACATCAATTATTTCATAGACTACAGTGTGCGCTAATTAACAAATTGAGTTATTTGGCGTACACTGTAGTTACTTTATGCCGAAGTAAGGCTCCTTTCCGAAACTATAACTTTTACGAGAAATTATATATATGTATATATATATATATATATATATATATATATATATCAATGGAAATATAAAAAATAAACATAAGATCAATGAAAATATAAAAAAAATTTCATCTAATTATTATTCGATTTTCAAACTATATAAATGTGGATAAACAAACATACTAACATATTTAAGCACTAAACAACATGACGAATATAACAAAATACGTGATTTCATACTAAGTATTACACAAGAGGAGATAAAGAATTCCAAGCATTAATAATTAATTTACATGTTATAAATTAGTTGATAAGATTTGGAATAAAATAAATATACTAAATCCGAGTTCGCGTTTAGCTAAATAATGACAATACTTTATTTCTAGGCGAATAATATAATTCCTTAATCCTTGTAATTTGATAAAACTAAAACAGCTTTTCCTATCTTAAGTTAAATGAAACTTAAGAAAATAAATAAACTGGAATTTCGTTCTATTTTCCTTAAAGAAAATTATTAGAAACTATGTCGATTCACTAGAGTTAACTGTTTGAAGTTTCTTAATCTTATCAAAATACTGAATATTAATAGGCTATTATAATACTGATATTACTAGGTTAAAAATACGGTGTTACACTTTAATGTGTCCATTTCCACTGATATTACTTTAAATCAGCCGTAATTAAAACTTGTATGTGTATATGTGTGTGTGGGTAGTTAAAGCTTTTATTCAAGTTGTCACAAACGCCCCCACATTTCATGATATATATATATATATATATATATATACATACAAATATGTAACCTTTTTTATTAAAAGAGAATTCCTCTAGATCACGTGCTTTGTAGAGATGCTCCATAACTATGTTTATCGAAAACATCTTGGCACAGCCATTTTTATCTGTTTATGTCACTGGATCATATGAACACTAGTTTGTTGTTTTTTACTAAAAAAAATTATTACAAATCTAAGTACAAATATTTCTGCCTATAATACTCGAAATATACTCGGGACTAATCCCACAATAAAAATTATTTAAGTAAAATTATATTTCATCTTTAACCGCTAACCATCAGCTCTGTCATAGTGTACCTAGCAAAGTATTTATAGTTTATCATTTAATAGATTCAATTAAATTCGTTTTAATTTTACTTCACTAATTTCAAGGTATAATGAGAAGGATGCAGTTCAGGTTACATTGATTTATAGTCTCTGGTATTCCGTAAATATGGTGGATACATAAAAAGTAACCAGTGTGCATAAAAAATAATTTTCAAATGAATAAGATGTGAAACATTTCGTAATGCCAGTAAATATTAATCAGAATGAAAGTACAAACTCAACAGTAAAATAATGAGACTGTACAAAAATACGATGTACCGTTAATAAACTAAGTTTAAAGTAATATCTTAATCAGTAAATAAATGGTCAAATTTTATCCCTTACTAAGATATTGTTCGAAAAAAGCCTATCAAAACTGGACATGCAATATAAAGTGGTAATTAAAAATATACTTATTGCGTTTTCCTTAAAAAAGCCTACAAAGCGTTCAACGTTCTTTCACATCATGTTTTTTGGGCTGGCGTCATGAATAATTTATATCACCCTGATGTTATCTAAAAAGGGAGTAGATATGTGAGTGCTTTATTTTAATAGTTGTTTTATATGCATTTCATGAAGTAATTTGTTATGAATATATGGAATATTTTATGGTGAATACATTAGGTGGTTGAAGTGGAAAGGTAAAAGTTACCAGCTATTTTTTGCCACTCAAACGAATGAAAATTTATTCTTGAAATCTGCATTTTCTAAAAGCATCTATCATAAAGTCATTATTTTACTTTAGCAAATATATCGTATCTACACAGGTATGCAAACAAAATGTTGATTTTAAGCACAATAAAAAGTAACAATTTGTATGGGGTTTAGGTAAGGATGACTAGTATTTTATTGGCCACGAATAAGATAATAATGAAATAATTTCTAGCAGGTGTTACGCTAATAAAAAAATTTAAATTGTAAAAATTATCTTTGAGAGTGGGTCACGTAAAAATTAGTACAGTAATCTAATAAAAATCAGTAATAAAGAGATTTCGAAAAGAAGGTGAAAACAATGTATTCAACTAAGCAACGTTGCGCGCTTAGCACTTTTAATCAACGTCACCTCAAGACAGAACACTAAAGCGTGAGCTACCTACATAATGACAGAAATGTAGTGAGGTTGCAGTCAATCAGGCTTAAAGTTCTGAACCTTCCTACTCTTTACGCACAATAGTTCTAACTGTTTTAATAACACCAAATGAGAAAAAAAGGTGCCACTAGACTGTGAATCAACTAATGTATGTCGTCAATTAGACAACCATTTTTGTGATAAAATTTCTCGTAGTAAAAATATGTTAGTAAATATGTATTTACTGATGTATTCGTAATAGAATGTACAGAAAACCTTGCAATTAGATATCGAATACCTAAATTAAATGTGCCAACAGTCTATTAAAAGAAACGTATATCACTGAGATATCTATGGAAATAATCTTGAATATTTGTAATATTCTGCCTAATCTTGGATATCTGTAATATTCTGCCAAGATAAAGTTAGCTACGATCACTTAGAATCAAAATACTATAATGAATATATTCTATCTTATCTTCTCACCACTCTACTTTATCGATATTTATGAGATTAGATATGAGTATTAATCTCTTTACTGCCCCTGAAATTCATAAAATTAAGTCAAATTGTTTCCCGTGTTATAACTATCGTAACGATAGCCACGCTACGAATTGATTTGTAATATGAAAATTTATTTTTATTTGGAGATATAGGATACGGTATCACATCAATCTACAGTTGTAATTGAAATGTAATATAGAACAAAGAAGTGAATTTAATTAGAATTTTTTTTTTAATTACTTAACGATATTAAAATGAAGAGGATAATGATAATAAATTATAAATATTTAGGATCATCAAAAATTATATGATCTACAATTGTTTACTTTTAGTTAACAATTGTGTGTCCAGTTTTAAACTGAGAAGGAATAGGGTCGCCATTTATCCCATCGTAACTTCTATTAATAAAGTGAACACAAATATTATGTCATTATATAAATTTAACAAAGCTAATGTGATCTGCCGTGTATATTTTTATTTTAAATCTATATTCCCCAAGGAAACTTCGTGGTAAATACCACTAGGCACGTTAATAATATAACCGAATCATGATAACACTAAAATCTTAATTTTATCCGATAATCCGTTTTAAGCTGAGAATGAACAGGCTTACCGTTTACTCTAGGGTAAACTTCTATTAATACCGTCAACATAGTCGATAGTCTGCGAAGCTATGTTGCACTGGAAAATAATGAAAACTTATTTTTCAATTTATTATTGAAATTTGTTTTAGGGGAACCGTTATGTTTACAACACTTTTTTGTCACATAAAAATACTCATAATTCTATTGTAGTAGCTTAGCTTAGAAAAAAAAATTAACTATTGAAAATAAATCAAGTTATTATTAACATGGGTTGACGTGGCGAAACGAACAACGAGTTAGTAACTCGTTTGATGCTGTCCAGCATCAATTGAATTTACTAAAATGTACGTAAAATTAAAAAAAATTGTATCTATGTCTTTTAATTTATATGTATCCATTGAACTAGTGAACACAGAAATAAAAAAATGCACCTATTACCGATTGAAACTTCGTAATTAATTAATCTTTTAAATACGTAGCCACCCTATTATACGCAAGAGTGATTAAAAAGACCAAAATAAATTACATAAAGAATTCTGTATTTTCTACTGTAACCTGAATTAGGGTGGACTTATAATATTACCTCGCTCTTTGGACAAATTGCAACAATCTGATATTACTTCATTAATTCTTTGTATTTTAATGTTTTATTTGTAAAAAGAAGTTTCACTGCCTCCCAAGAACAAATTGCGAACCAAAATTATTATGTTTTCTTATTGATCTTCGTTTCGCATCGCATGATTGTCATTTTGACTTGAGAAGCAAAAAATGTCCTAAATTTTTTTTCAAAAATCTATGTAAAGTTTCAATTTACTTGGTACAATGAACATTTTTACAAGTTAAACATTTTTATCGTTAAGAAATTGTAATATACGGACTGACCGCACTTAATGAAAATGTTTTTCCGCCCAAACTGCAGACCCTCATCAAATTAAATTATTTCAGTGAAGATGTTATCAGTGACGTATTTAAGTTAAAATAAACTTTACATAATCCGCAAGGACCACATTTAGGTAATTCAGTACATCCCAAATTCGTTTCTATCCAGAATAAACACCAAGGAGTTTTAAATCATCTTTTATCTAGTTGAGCCAAAGCTACTTTTTATAACTTTAAATTAAATAAAACACAAGTCTAGATATTGAAAATTCAAAAATATTGAAATATGAATAAAAGGTGTAAGAAGAAAGAACACTAGATTTTTTAATATTTGTTTTTTTTAATATGTTACTCATACACCTGATACTAGTGAGAGATAAAACAAATTAAAATATACAGTAAACCTAACAAAAAAGAATTTAAAACAATAAAATGAAGAAATATGTTAACTTGACGTTTCCTCGTAAAGAGACATTTTATAATATTTTTTACTTTCAAGAAAATGGCAATATCTATAGACACTCAAAAAATATTAAATTGGATCTGTTTTCTCGGGTCTGAAAAGAAATTTGAACGTCCGCAATAACTGAAGTCGAAAATTTATTATAATTTTTGATGATGATGTAACGACTAATCAATACGCTTTGAGCTCTCTTTTTTCCACATCTGTGTTTCGAACATAACTTTACTTGGTTCTTGTAATGAAATTTTTATTACAACCATTTGGTTGTGAATCTTCATTAGATAAGAATATCTATTTTATCTAAACGTGAAAGCAAGATTCCAGTTACACTGCTTTTTAATAGATTTTGGTAAGGACATAAAGTGTTATATTAATAAAATTAGCATAAGTGAAATAATACAGACATGTAATTGACTGAGAGACCACATTTATTTTGTAGATGGAAAACTTTATGTGTTCTTGCGCTCGTAAGAATGAGACAGTGTGGATACTATTTTTATGGGTGGATCACGTTTGAAATTAAAATGACTCTAATGAAAGTCAATGGTCCGAAAACTCTATGTTAAATTTAATGCTCTCAAAAATTTTACCTCAAGATGAAGTATCTACGGGCGCATGAGAACTGCCTAAACTATTGCCGTAGCGTTGTGAAGGTCACATTGACCCCACAAGCTCCAAATTTTGAGCTTTTATATTGCAGCGCACTATTTTAAGGAATGCTACTCTTTAATCGTGCTAGATTTAATCATTTAATTATCACAACATTTAAGAGAATTACAAGAATATGTTCTGCATTATCATAGCAGATCAATTGAGATATGAATATTTAAAAAAAAACTCAGTCGCAAAGTTGAATTTTGTAAATTTTTTTAGTGATATATACTATTCATTTTTTATAGAAAAATCAATAATGATAAAGACGGGAGGAGGAAGAAACCTCTTTCATTTAACTTTTCCAAAAAAAAAAAACTTTTCAAATAATCCTTTCGGTTTAGGAAAAAAATTTACGTAAAATGATATATAGCTATACAGATAATTTCTAGTATAATCCTAATTTTATTTACGATTTTGCAAATTAACTTGAATAGATGGCGTACTTATATAGGCAACATGATTGATAAATCTGCTTTTAATAAGGGATGATTTAATTTATAAAGCTATTTAAATTTAAAACTAAATGTACAGTATACCAAACAAGTAAGTGCCAAAATAAAATAAAATTATAGAGATGGTTTTTGTGACAAAATAAATAAAAAATTGTTTAGTTAGTTTTTAGATAACCAACCTAGCTTAAATAGTTCAAAATACAATTTGAAGTGTTTTTATTAAGACATGAATGTCAAAAAAATTATTATAATTAAGTTATAGTTAACTAAACGTTTTTAATTATGTATTTTTACGTGTTTTGTAATAAGGCAATTGTTTGAAGATTTTTTTACATTTCGAATTACTACCATCTTTAAATTGTTGAACCAATTTTTGGATCTAAAAAGTATCTCCGCAATAGGTATGTTTCTGTATTTACTAAAATTGTCTCATTTTGAAGTATTTGGTAAGAGCAGGTTTTGTATAGAATTGATAATTTTGTGTTCGTAAATTTATGAATTAAGAAATTAATATTGCATTTTAGTACATCTGTGTAAATACCCAGGTTTCTCTTATACAAATTAAAGTGATTAATGACTCCAAATTCAGATATACTTTTGTATTACAAAATGCCTTTAAACATATATTATATGTTTATTATATATATTAGGTCTTCCTGCAATAAAGGTGCTTTAATAATCAGTTTTATATTACCTATAAAATACCATTTCAACTTACAAGAGTGTAACTTTTAGAGTTGTGAGGTGAATGTGCACTTAAATTAAATTTAAATGATGTCAGCTTAGAATTTTATCCCGTTTCTAGTTTGTCATTTTGAACTTATATTTATATCTGTATTGACAGATAACTTTACTCTTTTTACTGAAATATATAGTAATGTTTATACATTTAAATTTTAAAAAAGACGTTTAATACTCGCACTGTGAGCATTCCATACCCAACCGGACATATATGAAATCTGCATAATTTTTTAAGTGTACGTGATATTTCTATTGTACGACAAGTAATTGTTGATATTGCTTTTCAATATATTTTCTACCTCATCTTGCATAGACATAATATGGATTTCGATTGCCCATATCAATTTAAATTATTAATATTAATACTTATACAATGAAATTTAAATACATGGCAAGATTTTATAATCCATCAAATACTCTTTGAAATGTACTGCTAAAATTGATTTATTATTACTATTTAAAAAAATGCTCTATTATTTTTATAAGCTAATACTTTACTTTGTAGGTTGTGGATAGTAAGCTTATAAAAGCTTTTGAATTTTTGAAGTAAGGGATTTTTAAGCGATGCTTTTCACACGGTTATAAAATTTGCATTTAATATCAACATATTCAGCATAGTGAAAAGATATAAATATTTTTTAACACCTCAATAAAGTGTTAAAATACATGCATTCACTCTATCAAACTGGATTAAATGATAGTTTTCTCAATATTAAATCGTGATTTAATACATAATACAACAAGTTTCAGTGCTGTCAATAAATTGATTGCAGAATATGTATTCAAAACTTTAAGAGTTTTAAATCTCGAATAAACAATTGAAGGAAAAACACGAAATAAATACTATACTCTAACTTACATAAAGTTGCAACTTTATCGCGGGAACATAGTCACCAATTGTAATTGAACATTGTTTTATTTGATTTTTTTACAAAATGTAATAAAAATGTTTCCCCTTTGTAATATTTCACTTACATGAAAACAATTTTCTTAATTTTTTTTATTAAAGAGAATTAAATATTAGTATTATTAAAAGCAATTTACCTAAAGACGAATAGTAAATTCTTTGCGTTCAATTAGCAGTTAATATTAAAGCAAAGGTGAAATAAATTTCAAATTGCATCTATTAATTTCAAAACTAATAAGTTATTTTTGTTCTTTAAAAATATCACAAAACCGTTTAACACAATTTGACCATATTTCAATAGTAGTACTACTATTAATATAAGTTAGCGGTAAACCACAAGGTAGTTGATAGGGCTAAATAAAATACCTATCGCACAGTATTTCACGGATCTTGTAACTTGATTTCGTTTTCACTACTTTCGATAAAAATAGTATTCCAATATCCAGTTTTCTATCTCATCTCGAATGTTTATTAAGTATTTGTTATGACCTGAAACTGAATAAATATTTGACAGCAGTATTAATAACGTTAAAGACTAAAAAAAAGTTGGTCCTAAATTTCAAATATTGCTGCTTATGAAATTAATTTCTTTTTATAATTTCGTGGTAATTCTAAACCAATATTTGCAAAATAAATAATTTGTCGAGTGGCTTTTACAAAATGGCAATTTGTTTTCGGAAAAATAAATGGGATGAAATGAAAATTTTAACTCCATATCCAAATAACTCATCGTTAAATCAGTTTCAACAGTCGAGATCAGTAAAATTCCAAATTAAAGTCTTTAATACCACTGACCAGTCAAAACTTATCAATAGAAACACGTTTCCAAACAGACAACTGAGTAAGTAATTATTATTGAAAAGATAATAACAGAATAATTTAATTTCGTTAGGATATGCGTAATACTTTAAAAAAATTTATAATCCTTCAAATATTATCAATATATTTATCTATTACTCTATATTTTCACTCCCAAACTTGACACGGACAACAATTAAAGAGCTCGTTACTTAACTTGAACGCGAACTTTCTTTTCTTCACAAACCAATCAATTTTGTAGAGGTGAAAAAAGGCCCGGCCTGTACGATGTTCATGTTTGCTTTATAATTAATTACAACTCAATACAACCTCTAATTATTTCCATCATTTTTTGCAGTGTTCTAATAATAAAAGCTGCAATTTCTATATGATAAATGCATGATGTAAAAAATTTAAATAAATATGTATGTGTTCGGACTAGGCAGCCATGATCAGCGTGTGATCAGCTAAGAATAAAAATTTTATTTTCAATTTATAATTTTGCAATGAAGGGAAAATAATCTTTATGCAATTTTTCATTAAAAAAATATTTCACAATTTAGTTATGTTATTCGAAGTCTACGTGGCACCATTCTGGAAACAGTCTTTCTGTTTCAAAGAAAATTGGTTTTAATTCCGGCTCATCCTCGGTATATTGGATATAAACGAATAAGTTTTATATTTATTACGGCTGGTAAAATACAGAGAGTGCGAGAGAGTTATTGCACTGCGGACTCATATTGAATTCTTCATTCATTGCTTAGTCTTTAATGAAACATTTGCATATGCGGATTTATTGCTACAAGGCAATCGCTTCCAGTCAACCAAAATAAAAGAATACAATTAAATAGTTCAGAGGTGGACTGTAAAAATTAAATTATAATTTTGACAAAAAATTTGTAAACTTTTTAGAGAAAAAGAAAAAAATTACACTGTTTGTAATTTTAATTATAGAACCAAAAGAAAAAAATGGAATGAAAACAAAGTGAACACATTGTAAACGGTACAGGTGACTTTAGAGATGTATAACTTGTTTAAACGACTTTTGAAAACCTATGATAAATTTCTGAGCTCATGAATTCTAAAACTTGGCAGCATAAATAGAAAGGAATGGATAGAAATTAAGTAAATCGTCATTGGGTTAGAGATATTTATGGGTTCTTTAAACTTTTTTTATTACACATCAAGTTGTCCTTTTATTTTTTTCTTTCTTTTGCAATAATAATTGACAGAACGAATTCCAGTAGACGGAAACCCTAAATCATGAGCATAAGAATTAATTAATATTTTGAAACAGGGACGTTGCTAAAATTGGAATAGAATATCATAGCAAATTATTATAACATATCAAATCGTATTTGGAATTAGCTGCACTTTTGTTTTTTGTTGCTATATAAATTATAACTCAAAATTAATGCTGAGAAGTACATCAAAAAATACAGTTATTACTTTTAAGATTTGTACAGTAATATTCATTTAATGTTAAAATACATTACAAATGTTAAATGTACTTACAGGTCGTACAATAGATCATAGACAAATGCCAACAAATAATCATATTTAATAACGATTCCTTTTATAAAAAAACTATCATACTATTTCTTATTGTGTTTATCGAAACGGTGTGTAATTAAGCTTCTTTACTTATGAAATACGATTGGGCTTCAAAGTTTAAATGTGGTAAAAATTAGTTAAATGATTACATATTACGAACAATCATTTGATTTATTTATTACACTGAAATGAACTATTAAATCTAAAATAATATTTAATAAATTATAAAGCTTCTCACTTCAACACAGTGAGTAGTTATCGCAAGGGTGAAATCTACCGACCGTAAGTAAGTGCAGAATCGTGTAATGATTTCAAGTGGAAAAGAGAAGAGAATAAGGCATTAAATAGGATAAAGGTCCGAATAAAATTGCTCAGCCAAAAAGAGGATATTACGGTTACGAAGGAAAAATATTTAACCTGAATAAATATTTCACAGCAGTATTAATAACGACGATAAGAAAGAAGACCACAGAAATTTTGTGAACATTATACCGCAAAGAAGTGAGCAATTTGTCTTAACTTAGGCTTAGTCTAACTTGCGAAATTAAATAAACAGAAATTTAATTTCATTTCCTTTAATGAAAATTAAGCGGACTACTAAAACGTAATTCTTATTAAATATACCTGACCCCTATACCTTTACTAAATTATTATTAATATACTCGATGCTGCGAGATTAATTAGAAGATAATAAAGTATAAAGCTTACAAAAACAAACGTTCCAAGCTTTAAATAAACACAAACATTTTAAGGTATTTTATTTCGTTCAGCTTGCGTCGAATATGTGGTAAACCATCTTTGACCCGTGGCTTTGCTTGCCTGAGAAAGGGGAAAAAATAGTGGTGAAACTTAAAATAACATTCTTGGGAAAAATGCATTTAGTATTGGAAATGGCTAAGTAGTATAGGGAGAATCGTATAAAATGGCGTAGAGACGAAACGAAACCAGTGCCCTGCAACAGATAGCCGCAGGCTGACATCTTTCCGTCATGTTTCATTACCTGCTTGCATATCTTAATGTGTTTATCCTTAATGGAATGATTTTTTTAATTATCAAGAATTAATTATATTTTTGAACAAATTCTTCCTATATATCCATTTCCAAGACATAGGTAGATAAAATTTCACGTAGATTGGTTGAGCAGTTGAACCGTAAAAAAGGAACAAACAAAGAAATAAATAAACAATCTCTTTTCCGTATTTACGAAATTAGTTAGAATTTTCGGTTATTTTATATTAAATTATTTTTTAACCAGATACTACTGAGACATTGACCTACTTACAATATTTCGAAATGTTGTGGAATTGTAGCAAAATCTCTTTATTTTAATTTATATGGAAAAAAATATTTTATTGGGCTTTATATTCGTTAAAATGTGATTTCCATAAATAAAATAAGAACGTCCTCAATTTTTTATATCCATAATTTATTTAGTAATAAAAAAATCTGTCTAACAAGTTCCTTCAAGTGTTGGACGTATGCAAGTACTAAAAAGTCCATTATAATCAATAAAACAGAAAAACATACACAATTATTAATAATGACCGATAGGTCATGAAGAATCAAGAAACTTCATGATTACACTCGTAAAAGGATCCCTAGTGCGGAAATAGATTGAATCCCTGTGGAATACAGTGATTATTATAAGTGCACGAAAAACTGACGAGTACTGCCGGTTATTCATGCGTGCTCAATGCATGTGAAACAAACCATGATTTCGTTCTCTCGCGTAACATATTAAGTGTATATCCCAAGACTAAGGAATATCGACATAACATATTTATTTGAAAAGTCGAAGGGAATGACACCTGGTTATGCTGCTATAAAATATAAAAAAAACAAATGAAGTTATTACCCGTACATTTTGTTACTCAAAATTTAATTAAATTTTCTTTTAATAATATTCTAAAATGAGTATATAAGTTACTTCGTGTGGAGACCATTAAATCAAGACTGCATTGATTTCAAGTATACTAAGGAATAGAGAAATTAACAAAATCAAATACACTCATTGTCCTGGAAAGCATTACATACCTTTACAAATCCCAGTACCCTATAGACCGTTTCACAGGTTTCGATTATATGACTGAAATGTTTGATGGTCGTCCAAATTCACACTGACCGCCCTTTTGAGCGCCGTTCCATTTATTTCATAACTGTGTACCAAAAGCAGAGGTAGGCCAGATTACGTAGTCATTGCGTATTTGATCACATTATATATTCAGCCTCCATTGAAATACTAAGTCGATATCACTTTGAAATAGTCGCATTTAATTAATACAAGAAAAATTGAGGAAAATCTGCTATAAAAATTGAAGTTAAAAATTTGTAACAAAAGTCTTATAGTTTATGGGATTTACGGAATAATATTATAATACTTTTGACAGAACATACGTCTTTATTTTTCGATGGATTGTGTTGGTCCTTTGACCATCGTCACACAGTTTACATTATTAAGACCTCAGTCAATTATTAAATTTGTATTGTCATGGATTAGGAAAACTATATTTTAGTTATATTTTAAATTGTTAATAGATGTTATAATAGGAAAAGGACGTATTGATCTTTTATTGGAAAATTTCGTATATTTAAATAATTTATAGGTATTTGAATTAGGTTTGGAAAGATCTCGCTTTTAAGTCTTTTGCTGGATAGATTGAAACGCTGATTCGAAATATTTTGTTAGATGAATATTGGCTACTTAATATACAAACTATTTTATTACTATCGATAGAGGTAAACTCTACTACTCTACTCTACTCTACTCTTTCTAAACTTTAATGGCAACTATAGCACTATTATAGTTTCCAACCAATCAAATTTGGTTTAAGGAGAAAACTTATTCTGATACCATTAACATTCAATGATTTATGTATCTCAGTGCAGTATCAAATCAAAACGCTTGCACCTATTTTACTGATAATTCTTTCTTACTTCCATGAAATCAGAGCGTACCAAAAAGGCGTGTGAGTAGATGAAAAAAAAACACTCGTTGTGAATCACAATAAAATACTCACCATGAAGCGTGATAGTTATTTTTTAGTTTTAGAATAATGTGGCCTTCTACCACATAATTTTAAAAGTAGAAAATTATTAAACAAATAGAATAAGATTCAGGAATGCATTATTCTATTTTTGAGCCTTGTAAATAGTATTGGATATATGGATGCATCATGCATGCCTGCAAACTGCGAATAAATTCAAAGTCAAATAACGGAATGAGACCATATAATCACTCTCTCATATTGAGTGATTCGACGAAATAAATCTCAAAGTATTTATAGGTCTATATAAAATCTATGATGGTGATGAGGAAAATTTATCACTATGTATTCATTTAAAGTTAATTTGTGTTCATAATAAGTTTTCATGCATATACTAATTTCATGGAATATAATATGCAAAATATGCCAGATACAAAGGATTTGTACTTTTAAAATTTGAAATCATATTAGAAATTTCATTTAATTACTTATATTAGTGTACATATTACAAAACAATAAACAATTTTGTAATGCAGAAAGCAAAGCGGAAAGCTAGTAAATTCTATTTGTAATTACGTGTAACATACTAATACTCTGGCTGGCTGTGGGAAAGTCGAAAAATAAATGTTACTTTCCAATTTCTAAAAGAATGGACAATTTATATAAAGTTTGAGCTATACAAGATGGAATACCGGAGAAAAGAGAATTTATTTTGGTTTTACGATTTTTTTTAATTACACTAATATAATTTGAAACCCACGTTACAGAATGGTACAGATTAGTATGTTGCAGTCTGTTGTTTTTGTCGCCAACAGATTACCATATATTTATATTCTAACTTTATTCTGATTTCATTTATAACGGGAAAGAAAAATTGGATATACGAAGGCATTTGATTAGCACCTAGGTAGTAAATTTATATACGTAAACATTATATATATAAATACTTTATATCGGTAGAAGTAAACACGAAATAAAATCAGTCACCTAATCTCCTTATTACGATATGGGACAGGATAAATAATGATGAAATCAATTATTGTGAAGTAAGAGAAAACCTAAATAAGTTCATACATTTTGAAATCTCAATATATATTGTTGTTGTATAGTATTTTACGATAATTTCGACTTGAATGATAACATATTTATAATTTTGTTTGTTATGTGAAGATTGATCTAGACCATTTACCTTATAAAAGTGTATCTATAGCGATAACACCTCAGCGTTAGCATTTTATTCTTTTGACACCACTGGAGCCATATAATAACTTATCAGATTTTATTTAAAATTTAAAAAAAAACAACCAGACAATTACATATGTAAATTATATTGATTCTTATCTATAATAATATACTTGAAACTAATTTTGAAATCGAAAAAGATGGAACGTAGATAAGAAATAACTATATTTCATCCCTTGCCTTCAACCATTTGTTCCGCCACAGTAAATATAAAATGTTTGAATCCAAAATGTTTAATATTATTTAACAAACGCGCTATGTTATCAAGGAAGATCTACGTTTATTTTTATAAATTTAAAGAAACCTTTCGATCAGTGAATGAAAGGTAGTATTTTATTAGTACTTACAAACTTATTGTATGAAAGAAGTTTATAAGTGCAGGATATATATATATATATATATATATAAAAACGCTGGTTTAGGACATGAATAATTTATATCGTCGATATTACTTAAATAGGCAATAGGTATTATAGTATTTCATCAGTATTTTATGAATTAATCTATTATATTGACAAGGAATACTTTAAAGAAAATTACTTGGTTTAAATGGAAAGGCGAAATTTACCAGCTCTTTTTCTCAACTCATACAAATAAAACTTCATTTCTGACATTTCAACTTTCTAAAAGCATTTACTATGTAGTCATTATCTTTCATTATATATACACTTTCTTTATTTAATATACATAGGTCGTTAAAATACCGACTTAAAGCTCAAAATGACAGTAACATGAGTATCAAAATATCGAGTTGCGTTTGGTTTTAATAAGGATAATTATTATATATTTAGGTGGACATGAGATAATTTTCAGATGCATGGCAGGAGTTACACTAAGCAGGAAAAGGGAAATTGGAAAATATTTTTCAATTGCGTTACAAAATTTCGTGTTACTGATAGAAATCCATGTAAAATCATGTGAGCTTATAGATTTAATCGATATCACTTCAAAATGATTTAATCGAAATGTACGACGTGCAGCAAAATAAAAATATAGTAACGGTTAGAGCTGATAAATCCCAAATTTTAATTCTTCTGCCTATACATTATTCATTTGAGCAATAACATTATTTATTCGCAACAGCTTTAATCGTATTAATAAAAAAAATGAAAGTAATGACGTAATAACGATTGATTTTAATAATTATAAATAAAAAGTTGAAAAGTTTGTATACACAGTTGGCGAATTAATTAGTTGCCAACCTAATATTAAATTTAAAACTGGAACCATAAACGTAGGAAAGACGATTAGGCTAAAGATTATATAAATGTTAATAATCGCATTTTAAGTTCCCGAAGATAAAGCAAGGCCAGTATTGTGTGACTACCTATTGTCAAACAGATACCTAAGTCTTATAAAGATCTCATTTTTTCGTTTTTCCTCAATTAGGTAACCATAAAATTGCACTTACATAAAAGAGCCAAATTGTTACATAACGCTTTTTTCAAAAACTACATCCCTTTTAACAGGTACAAAGTGAGAAAAAAAAATTAAATCAATTCGATGGCATCAAAAAGATTTATTTAAGTAATATAAAGTATTCTGCGCTATGTATTCTATGGTAATCTTAATGTCGGTAGGTTTACAATTTTAACCCTTAAACATTGAAATTACACAAACATTTTTATAAGAGTAAAAATGTTTGCTATAAATATTGTTGGAAATACTTTCGTCACATATTTGGGGAAAAATATTTATGAAAGGGTTTTTTAGAAATACTCTTCAAATATATTCATATTTTAATCGCTTACTCTGAATTGAATTTTCCTTAATTTTATTATAGAATTGCAAAGTACACAAATACGGAATAAAGAGGTTAAGTTTTAATTTAGCCATTCCTAGAGACCGTTTTGTAATTTTGGGGTTTTATATCAATTAAAGTATAGATCAGAGAGTAAAGTAGATAGAGAGATTTTGGTGTCTCGTTTCTAAGGAATAAAATAAAATGATATTCGTTTCATTTAATTTTTGCTGTATTGCTTTAATTCCCAAAACTATATAAAATAAAGTTTTCAAAAAAAACATTTTCAAAAAAATATATGATCCTAGCCCAGGAACTAAAACTTTATACATAAAGTGACAACCTTAACTTTTGGATTGATATAGTTGACATAATAAACGACTATTGCAGAGTAAGGAAAATTAAGTGCAAACGCTTGAAAAAAACTATGATTTCAAATTTCCATCATCTTGTTCTTAAAAATAAATATTACATTTTACATTATTTAATACATACACGTGGCACGAAAAAAGTTGTTATTACCTTGGGTTAAGTTTATATGGCGGTACTTTATGATGTAACTTTGCATCATAAAAAAACAAAATCTTGCTCGCTGTTCTCACTAATGTAACATGCTACGGCGAAACACTATCGAAATGAAATAAGTTTTTAGTAAGAAAGCTTTTGCTCGTAAATTACAAAAACAAAAGCTCAGCGAAAAAACATTTCTAGTGAGTTTTTATTCTTATTCTGATGAAACCTCACAAATTTTTGTTATTTTGTCGATAACAGAGAGTTTCATAACCAGCAGTGATCTTGCAGGTCGACCAGAATTTTCACGAAGAATAAGATGGATTACTTATCTACACGATTGATTTCTGACTATAAAACATTATAGTTTTTTTGCCTTAGTCAAAAATTATTGAAAAATATTAGGCAAAGTTTAGTAATACTTTTTAGTGCTTTTCAGTAGAAAAACTTACTTGTATATATTCTATATTTATAAATCTCTGCTAAATTGCTGTCTCAAATTAGAATAATTACCAATGACAGGATGAATGATAATTAATTATCCTTTTAGACTAGAATATGATTTTTGAAAATAAAAGAGTTTTCGGTCTAGAGTTTTCTGTTTCTGATTATTATGCGTAAATTTTGCTATAGTAAACAGTACTAGCTTAAAATTGCAATATTTCCGTTCATATCTATCGGAGCAGGTGATCCTTCTTATTTTCTTTATGTGGTAGCGTCTAAACGTTTACGTTTCATTTATGCTTCTCTGAATTCACAAATATATATGAACAATTTACTGAACTATACTTCATAATTTTCCTACATTTTACTTTTACATTATACCAGAGTAATTATATCAAATTGCCTATTGTTTTTTTATAACTTAATTTTAAATAATATTTTCCCGTATGATGATCAGTTTATTTAACAACAGAAATCTATAGAAAATATCAATAAGTTTCACGTGATTGAAAATTCTTTTTTTTAATTTTCTTTCAATACAGTAAATGTACCTAGTAATGAGTATAAGATAAATTAGTAAAATAGTTTCCCGTTCATTATATTTTTGTAATTTTTTCACATGTCAATAAAATACCGAAAATATTTTGGACGAGCATGACATGTATATGCTACAGTCCAGCTCGCATTGAAGCAGCTCCAAATTAGCATCTAATTCCGATACTACTATACCTGCGTACTAAATCAAGGTCTATTCCCACATCTTTATCAAATCGATTATATTTAAAACAATTATAACCTTTATTTAGGAAACTTGTTTATGATTATGGGATATGAAAGTTAGAGATTTATATTAGTATTATCTACATTTGCTGATGTATTTTGAAACGTTTTACAGTGCTGCATTTATTCCCAAGCGAGCCGATGAGTAACTTGTTTTTCCTAACTTTACCGTTACTGATCTCATTAATTTTGTGATTGTGGAAAGTAAGCAGGTATGTTCTATTTTGATTTAAAGAAATAATTTGAGCGGATCGAAAATGATATTCTACTAATATAATTATTGGGGTTTACCTATCATTCCAGCTAAATTTTTCGCTAATTAGTTTCGGGCTCGAAAACAATATGTTTTGTTTGTCAACTTCAAATCATGGTTTTTATGACTCCATCTAGAGTCAGTCAAGGTAGTAATTTTAGCTATACTCTGTTTATCGTTATGTTCGATGACTTGTCTCAGTTGTTAGCAGTACTCATTGCCTTCGTTTGCCGATGATTCAAAACTCTTCTTAGGGGTTGTAAATTAAATTATTGTGACTATTTCAAGAAAGTATGTACAATGGGCTACATTTTAATGAGAGCAAATGGGCAATGATGACTTAGTTCAGCCTATTTGCTTACTATTTTTGTGCAATTATTAGTTAAATGGATTTATTTCAACTCTCTAGTTCCCATTATTCTCAAAACGAATATAGTCATCTGGTCTATGTATGAAGTAGCTTATTACAATATACCGTTATTATTCTTATTCGTTATCCCTAAATTTCGTGATGGGGATGGTGCGGTCTAATCCTCTTCAATTCCGATAACAATTACTTTTTGACATAAATTTTCTTTTAAATATTAAATAATTGTAAAATAGGAAGAAATGCAGTTTAGCACCAATATATATTTTGCTCTATGGTTATTGAATTAAAGGATATGTAAAAAGAAAGGCGTATTTTTTACCCATAATTACCCACCGCAGTTATATTATCACAAAAAATTTATTTAAAAATGAGTTGCTACACGTTTTTTCCACTATTTTCCTTTATAATTATTTTTTAAAATATAACGTTATTTTACATTTTATAATAAGGAAAAAGTACGAATACACTAGAAATAAATACAAGAATAATATTCCACGTTGAGTTTAAAATGAAGTTCAGTAGCTGTTAGAGCTAGTAATTTAATTGAAGAACAATATATTAGGCGCATAACATACTGTTTGAATTTTGATTACCTATGGCTGTCATTCATTTTATCGAAAAGTGCGCTGCTTTGTCTGCGCAGACAATCCAAATGAAATCATGTGAATGGTGTTTCATTTCTATATACCGCCTAGTTTTGAGGTACGAGAGTGTTATGGTATTTGCATCCATAATTACCATAATTTATTTATTACATAATTAAGAATAAAAAAAGTCGTAAAAAATTTTCGACTCTTCGATTTTACGTAAATAAAGGTTGCTAATTACTTATTTAATGGTTAAATATTAATTGATTATTTAATTTTTGTGTTAAATGAACCATATATTTATGCGTAGGATATCTACCTAACTAAAAAATATTTTCCAACCCAATATACAAAAGTATGTGGAAAATTTTAATTCATATTTTGTTCTTTTTAGCTACTTCATTTTTGACAAATATTTCTCCTAGGCCATTTAGGTTGTTTAGTTTAAGATAATTATATCGACTATATCAGAAGCACGTATGTTGACCACAAACACGGGATGAAGAGCATTCATAGCACTGGTGGCTATTCTATAATTGATAAACCTGTGTGGGAGGACCCTGTTGAAATATATCTGGCATGCAATTCAAAAACGATCTTTTCATGCTACGTCATTGTTTAAGGCTGCCCGTTAATATTTTCCACAACCTGTGAAATTCACTTAACATATCTAGCAAAACAATGACTGTTATGATTATTTGTTACATTTTATTTTCCGTATGTGAAAATCATCTTCCTTTATTTTCTACCGCGTAAAATTAGTATTGCCTATATTAATTATCACTCCATTCGCATAATGTTATGATGTCTTTTTAAGTTAATATATTTTGATAAGAGAATATTATAAGACAACGAATCCTTTATATATGAACCCAAATTCTACTTGACTATTTCAATATATCTAGTAGCTTCAGATTCTTAGAAATATACGTAGGGAATTAATTTTTCATTAATTTTTCATGTGTCTTTGTAAACATCTTACCTATCCGAGTCTTAAAATTTGATGTTATATATTGTTGATAATTATAGATTAATTTTAAATACATAAAGAGAAATATCTATCATATTACATTTATAATTTTGATTATTTATGTAACGATTTCCATTAATGTTTGTGTTGGAAATTTTCCACAAATAATTCTAAAGTAGAATTGGTTTTATGAAGGTTTTACTAGGCGAGTCTCATATTTGAAACTGAATGCTTTTGCTCGCTCATTTCTTAGTCCATGAAGTTATTTAACAGAAAATGTTCTTTAAACAAAAATAATCCCACAGGGGTCAGTCCAAAATCGGAAATTTTCGTAAATATCTCTATTTCTTCTGCGATGATACATACCAGAATCTGAAAAAATGGTTTTATGTATATTCATGTGCGATATATGTACACACACACACATATATACATATATATATATATATATATATATATATATATATATATATATATATATATATATATGTATATATATAGAGACATTTTACATAAGAAGCTGCAATAACTTTATAATTTTGGAATCCATTTAAGTCATCCTTTCGAATAATCCTTACACACATACATGCAGTTAAAAGAAAAACGTATTTGCTGTTAAGTATTTAAAATATTAAGTACGCTATTCAATATGCCATTTCATTTTATCGAATTCCATGTGTCTACTTCAAAATATATCTGCGGAAAACAGAAATGGCAGGCAGACATGTGAATACTTGAGGTAGTGAAAGTGACATGTGAGATCATTTTGGGGTATGAAACCCCCACCCACAAAGTTAACATAAAGGCTTTTATGATCACATGTAACACACAAATATAATTAGCTATTCGGTATATATAAAATAAATCAATACCAAATACTAACTTACAATACTACAAATAAGGCTATGTCATACGCTACTAGGATTTCTTCAGATTGCATCGAAATAAGCTTAATAAAATCAACCAGGGAATTCTCTCTCGCTGTAAGTAAACACACTGTAATTAATTTTCGCAAAACTCTCTCATTTAAAACTTATTGTAATTTCGCTCGTCAAGCTTCTCACGTTATTTTATCGTGGAGAGAATTTAATATCCAATTTCGTTCAGATAATGATTAAATTAATTTTTATGACACTATTTTTTTAAATCTAAGTTAATATATATATATATGTATATATATATATATATTAATACTCTATCTCTTGAATATTTACAAAAAACTTTCATAGTTACCAGATTTCAGGAAATATTTATGCATATAAATTTATTGGCTTTAATTTAATTAATTTTATTTTGTAGGTTAGTTTCAAGAAACTAGTAGAGTAACTAAAAAGTAGATGAAAAAACTCATTTATATTTCCTTGTGTTTTTAAATGTAAATTTTCGAATATAATTTATTATGTTTATGCAAGTTTCCGAAACCTTTACGAAAATCTTTTTAATACTTGAAACCAAAAAATACTTCACGAATAAATTGTGACCAATACAAAATAACTAACATAAATAATACGCAATAAACCGCTTGGTCTCATGCAAAGAGTAGATTACAATCACGTGCCAAACAAAGCCATAAATACAACGCAGTCGAGCCAATCCAATAGACCCATGCGATTCTGGTGATTGAAAGTCATTGAAAATTGCCAACATCCGTTGAGATTAATATAATTCGAAATCGAACGCTTATAACGATATGCAGAAATAATTAATACTTGAAAATAAAAATTTAATACAATCAAATTCTTAACGTGCTGTTACAATACAAAGAACTAATGAAATTTAAAGTGACAAGAGCAATAATGATAAAAAGTTATAAATTGAACATTTAATGCCAACATTTTCTACCAGCATTCATACGTTCTCTATTATACTTATTTTTGAAGCGTTATTTTTTCCGTTCCCTTTCTGCACAATATTTTATTAGTTTTTCACTATCGGCTTATTTTTAACGATTAACTTTTTCACGTTTCTGTTTTAACTAAATATCTATTTCCAATTTTTTCAATTCATATTTGCTGTCTCGTGGCCTACAAACCTTCATGTACTTACGATTTTGCATATTAACGTTTATTTAATTTCCTTTTTTCATGAATTATCATTTATTGGATAAAAATATCAAAGTAAATTTAGAAAAAAATTACAAAAAAATTGCGAAAACAAATAATTTACTTACAAACTAACTGCATTCGCAACGTCGTATAAGCAAACCAGTGGAAATTATACAGAAGTCGTTTGTTACAGGTATACTCCTAGTTTTGGACCGCGTTCGAAACAAAGAGAAAAAGAACACATTGAAAAAACTTCAAATATAAGTAGTTTTTCGATGCATAAAGATTAGTATAGTTGCTAACACGGGAGAGGGTGATATCGAGCCAGCTATGCGCAAACCAGCTGGTAGTGGGATCAATGCCCGCTGAGCTGGGTGTAATAAAAAGGAGAGTCGTAAATATTCATAATTTAATTAAATATTTGTAATAAAAGTAAAGACAGAGATGTCAAATAACAAATATGTTTTCAAAAGTAGTATATAGTATAATACTAAACCTACCAAATTAATTAAATTTCAAACATCGACAACTGATTCAAATTTTAAACATATCAAAGAAGCAAAGCGAGCTTATGTTGAATACAAAAGATACAATTATTTTATGTTGATAATTTTATGTTGAATACATAAGATACATTAAGAAATTTTATGTGTCAAAGACAACTTTAACGTATTTTCATACATAGGCTCTGTATTTGTAAAATTGCTATGGGTTGTGTAATTATGCACGTCTGTTTTACTAAAATAATGTAAATTAATTTCTGAAGCAATGAAATCCGCATATGGAGATATGCGGATTTCATTGCAATGAAATAAAAAATAAAATGTGACTTCAAGTTTATATAATTTTTTAGCAACTCAAGTGGGTCAATAGTTTTAAGTGAGGCAAATAAATATATACACAAAAATAGAATAAAATTCAAAACATTACCTCAGTGCATTTTATCACTTATCTCGTATATATTTTTGTAAATTTAATATTTTTTTATAAGAAAAAGGAAAATTTACAATTATATTATATGTATGGATATCATTTAAGAAATATATTTTACAAACTATATTATTTTATTTTTTTAATAACTAAATTTTTCACTTAAAATTTTTATAAGTCAAAAAATAACTTTGAATAAATATAACTATTTATGAAACCTGGTATTTTTTTATTTTAAATTTTACGGCTCGATAAGGAACATTAGTCCAAAAAAGTAACATAACACTCTATTAAGTAATTAAGTAATAACTAAATATAAAACTAAACTAATGTACATATTATATATTCAAATTATGTTTATGAAATTTAGTGACATTAAAACTTAAAATATTGAAAATATTTAAATATTTGTTTAATTTATTGACGTAATTTAGTATTTTAAAATCAAAGCAAGAAAAGTGGTATGTGATTATTTCACAAAATTATCTTATGATATCTCGAAAAGAGTATTATTGTTCTTTAAAAAAAGCAAGCTCTTTGGATTTTCGGTATGAGAACCAGATTTTACACCCTCGTTCTTTTGCTATATTATACCTCATCGCTCATGTCGCTTGTCTAATGACATCGCGTAAGTAATGTTTACTTACATCTATGGAAGAGGAAAAAGTTTCATTATATTTAAAATAAATTTGCAACATGATTCTAAAGTACATATAAGGCACTACGTATACTAGCTTATGTAACCAGCTCTCATACTTTTATGAACGATAATGTCTTTGCTAACCAACCGACGATATTGGAAAAATCTTATATTTGTTATCCATATTCGGTGAGTAGAATAAAAAATGTCTTGAGTTTTAACTTAAACCCACGGTTATGCTTGTTTCATTCAGGCCCTTATAAAAGTTGAATATTTAAATTAAAGATATGTCCAGTTTTTTATAACAAAATGACCAAAATGAAATTGCTACTATATAAATATTTATGTAAGCTGTATAAAATTACGCTGTTTGCTCTGTTGGCTCTGTACAAAGTTTTTCACAGAAATTACCTATACTCTATATTACTATCAAGCATACTCATTCATCCAAATGCCGGCATTTTTAAGTAGCTTCTTCATTACTAATTGTACTTGATTAATCTAGTCCAGTAAAATGGTACGAAGCTAATATTTCATTGGGCAACTTTGACATTGTTATATACTTTCTAAAAGATAAATTCCTCATCAATGTAATACTGAATTCATTTTATCGATCATCCTATTTATGGTATATGTCGTTTAAACCGTAAACTTTGTATGTCTTTGCTGTTCTTGTTTAGATCTTTTGTATTTAATCAACGCCTGAAAAATAATGCGATTTTCTCGATTCGGCTACTTTCCAATCTTATACTCAAGAAATGAAAATATAATTTAATGTATATTCACGACTAAATGAAACTACGTGAGGTAATATACTTCTACTTTATTTAAATTCATAACCACGACCTAGGTTTCGTTGTATGGCAATATCTTCAGATGAGCAATTCCTAAAGATTATTGTCATTCTTTACAAGATTTTTCTTTGCGTGAATTTTAATTATCCAATATTTATTAAGCGATTCATTCTTTAAAATATATATTTGTTTTATTTACGAAAACAAGGTAACACAATAAAATATTACTTAATAACATTAAATTATTCTATTCGAATTGACATTCCGTAAACAGCACTGTGCCCTTAAGTTATTTAAATTCATAATTTATAACAAAAAAAATACATTAGAGTTTCTTTGTCTATTTATTCCTTGCATGGCATATCTTACAGACTACACAGAGCAGCTTTACATGGAAGGATATTTAACTCTATGCATTTGGACATTATGTGAACAATAAGTAATTGACCACGGATGTGCACATCGCTTCATTTACAATTACTGGATGCTTCTCTATAAATATTGCGATGATTTAATGCTTGGTAAATGGTAATTTGACGTCATAAAATTTGTTAATATGAACAAACTATTGAAGAAATCTGATACTTAAATAGTTAAATCGATATCTTAATTACAAGTTATCAACACTCTATGCATAAATATAAATTCATTGATCAGATAAGAATAATCTTAGCCCAATAAAGTGTCTAGCGCCTGACTGAAGATTAATTTGTAAGCTGTTGCCGAAATCGATACCCATTTCGGCTGTTGCCCCCACCGTGGCTTAGAATACTTGCAGTAAGCACCTTATACAAATTGTTATTTTTTTCAATAACAAACGATTTTATTTGTTATCTATTTACTGATATGAATGAATACTAATAACAACAACAGAAAACACAGTCTTTACTCAATCTGGCTAAATGATATTAATCGGCAATTGTTATCAACAGGAATCGATCTCGTACAGGAAATCGTCAATGTGTAAGATGCTAATGATTTTTTCTCGCTTTCGTAAATCAGTATAGCATTTTTATAGCACTAAAACCATTGAGATAATCCTATGTGTATTTTATTTGAAATAAACTAATCATCAAATTAATACAATGTGTTAAACAGTTCCTTTAACTAAAATGTTGTCCTCTTTCCGCTTATGCCTAAAATATCAAAAATTTAGCAATTAAATTTAAACAGCTTGATATAAGCTAGAAACATAAGTTTATCACGATTTCTCAGTCTACTGGCACTTTCATCAATATAGATTTACCAGCACTAAACAATTTTTGACTAGCAGCGCCAGTGAAAAGAACTGATAAATATTTGTTTACTATTTTTTGTATATAAATGTTAGTACTCGAAGAAGTACTCATAAATGTCAGCATTCCTCGGAAGCAAAAGTTGTTTTAAATAATATGTTAGATGATCTTCGAAAAGCGAAAATTATTCGGGGTCTATTGTTTTTGGGAATCTACGGTATACAGTCTTTTTTTACATTTCTTTCAAAAATATTTACAACATAATGTAAACAGTTTTGAAAAAAATCGCCGTAATAACGCCAAGTTTCAGCGTTTGTATTAGCAATTTAATTATCAGTTCAATACTTGGTTTTGAGTCGAGGATCGATCAAAGTTGGGATGGATGGGTATAAAATATTTCTGGCACAAAAATTAATTTTGTTGACAGATTCACACATGCGGTTTTTTTTGGTGACTGATATTTTCAGGACTTTGATCTTTCGGAGCAAGTTTTGTGTTTAAAAAGACATTTATAGCTACGATTAGAGGTATAGGAGTAGAATGTGCAGAAATGAACTGATGACCGTTCCGATGTATTTCAACCCTCTTGTATCAAAGCATGTTGGGGTAAAATACACGTTTCTTGAATTTTTTTGATATAATGCGTCTTCTTGAAATATACTATAGTTCTGCGACATTTATTCTCATCACCCATTTTGCGCTTCCCTTAAAAAGAGCACCATATCTTACGAGTTGCAGAGTGCGAACCACACGTCCAATGCGAGCACATTTTCCGAAAACCGTTATCTAAAATTGTTGCGAATAGAGATGTGGGTCTTTCTTTTCATGTCGTATTCCTTGTTTGTTTGATAAGGTTTTGCCGCGTTACTTTGTCCTTTATGAATTTTTGGGAAATTTGCAGCTAGCATAACTTTTCTTCTTTTTGACCTCTCGGTGAAATGTGTTGCAAAACTCAATATAGAATAGAGTTATATTAGTTATACCACACATATATTATAAACTTAATATATTGGGTCTCCTTAATAAGCAGTATCATTTTTTTTACTTTACTTCTTTATTTTATTAGAAAAATATTTCTAATGGTCGCGAAAATTGCATTAAAGGCAACCACTAGAAATATTTTTCTAGTTTATTTCTTTACTTTGATGGACTAGTAGGACTAGTTAATAAATTAACCGAAAACCTTCACCATTAATGATATATGGTAGCATATCAATAATTATAAGTCAATAATACATGCACCGTGAGGATACTTTTTTTAATAATTTCGGGCACATTTAATTCCTAAATATCGCTTTTATCGTCGTACTGCTATTCCACGTCCTCCATTTTTAAAAAATTATTTTAATGTTAGGAACCTCATGTAATCCGAGTATCTTGACTGACTTATCTCTAACCCCAAAAAAGTGAAAGCATTGTAACACTCATAGTGAACATACATGCAATACAGGAAGGAGAGTGACGTAATTAAGGTAATTTTACACAGACGAAACTTTCGGAAACTGTTTATGACATCATATGAAGAATCAATGAACCGAGAAATGCATCAAAGTTCAATTCCGAGAAAGGTTATTCATGATTTCCTTCATGATAAAACATGTATATCTTATGAATGTTCTACTTAAAGAATCACATGAAATCTTAAATTACCACTACATACTAAGGCGGCTACGTAAATTTTCACACACATACGCATATTTTTTTGCACCGCCGTAGGGATTTCATTTGATGAGTGTATGAATAATTTTCATATATTACCTAATAACTTGGTATCTTTGAATATGATAGGTAGAAACAATATTTTTATTATTATTTTTCCCTTTCTATCATAAGAATTTTAATAAAAAAAAATAATAAAGAAGTACGCGTGCATAGACTTATTATTACTTACTGAAATTGCCCGCTTTTATTCCCTTATTATTCGCGTCGTACGTAACATTTAACACGTGGCTTGTATCTCTTGGCTGGATCAACTTTTTTTAAATCTAAACATTTTTGGAGCTATACCGATATTATATGAATCCAAGTATAACCTAGTGAAATAATCTGACCAAATTATAATAGGTTCATGGAATCTTAGGAAGAATTATTTAATTTTTCACATATTTTGAGACATTTGTTCCTTTCATTTTTCATCAATAAGGGCTCTAAGTCTAATCTAGTGAAATAATCTGATCAAATTATAACAAGTTCATGGAATCTTAGGAGAAATTATTTAATTTTTCATATATTTTGAGACATTAGTTTCTTTCATTTTTCATCAATGAGGGCTCTAATGCCACCGACACATAATCTAGTGTCACTGTTTTTGATTCCATTGGTAACTTTGAAACCAAACTTGTGTAGGGCCAGAGTTCTTTTAAATGAGATCAGTAGCCTTAATGTTATGCGTTTTGAGGTAAGACGTCTTGCTTAATATATTTTCCCTGACAGCGTAATGCAAATTTTTATATGGGAAATAGGTGATTTACGAAATTCACTTTATAATGCAAAGATCCGTCGTGATAACGTGAAATTTATTGATTTTCCGACTCAATTCCAGCGTAAATAATTTGTTTCAAGACTTCCTTTATTTCTAGCTCCGAGATCAAACAACAAATGTTTAAAAAGTGAAAACGGTATCCTTCAACCTTTTTCTATTATCGACATCCTTGTTTAACTTTGTGTTTCGAATGGATTACACGCTTCAGTTGCGCTTATTGCGCTGCATAGTCCGGCCGTCCTCCGCTCGAGCGAAATAATTTCATAAAGTAATATTCAAAGGACTTTCAATATTTAATTAATTATATATATATATATATATATATATGTATATATATATATACATATATATATATATATATATATATATATATATTCTTTATCATATTAATAAATGTCACAAAAATTGTTGATTTATACTTTTTTATTCAATTGAGTGCATAAAAACACTTAATAACCGTGTGGAAACGAAATCCAGCTCTCCGCCCGCTCACCAACCAAATTTGGTGATCCATGATGATATTTACATTTGAAGCCGAATTCCCAACAGATGTACTACCAAATTTATCTTGAGAGTACAAAAATATGTATATTAGGCTTTAAAGAAGACGTTTCTATTTCTAGCAATATTGAAATAACAGTAACGTAATCAATGTAACATGACATGTTTATTAAATAGTCATTACGATATCTATGCCCATCTACAAACGTATATCTTATTTGCACCATGCTTCAAATATTGAAATGATATTTTTATATAATATTATAAAGATAGATAGGAAATTTTATAATGAAGTGGGATGATAAATTTTAATTTCGTACGAACCATTTTGATTTGAGAATTAATTTTTTTTTATTTTATTCAATGTAGGCATGAAATTTGTACGTTTTATCTAAACGTTCACTTTGTGCACGCGAACTGCAAATCATGTATTGAAATATGAAATTTAATTGATAATTAAAAATGTTCATATTGTATATATATGCTAAATGCTAAAGGTAAGTTACGAGTAATTGTTTATAAGGCATTGCGCGCCACTGGTTCCATAATGTAAACAATATAGTAATAGGTTACGTGTCATATCTCGACAACCGCTTAAAGTGAATAAGTAAGAAAAATTATGAGCCTATGACGAAATAGGGAGTATGTTAAGTGACGATAAGGCACATTATAATTGTCCTGCATTCATTTTAAAATATTTCAGCTACTAAGTAGGTTTATATCTTAACTTTTACGTGTCGTATGCTAACAGAACGAGATTCACATTAGATTCACAAATTTTTGGTTATTCTTTGACAAAACACCGAAGGTTTTATTTCCAATTTTTCATTAAATATTCACGCAAATATATCAACAACAATTCTGAAAATTGCACATTATGTTTTAGAATGATATAATTCAGTAATCAAAAATACCTAATATGAAAATTGCTACATTTTTATCAAAACATGTTTTCAACATCCAATCATTTTACACAACACGAAGTATTATTATCTCCTTAAGATTCTTCGTGTATCCGCTCATATGAGTGATGTATCCGACTGTATGTTGGTTATGGTCCTTTTCCTTAAAAATCACCCGACAAAGAGGTCTTTTTTAATGTAATATAAGTTATTTTAAAGAAATTTCAGAAGATATTTACAAAAATCTGTCTCTCCCCTCCTAACGTCTCTAAAACTTCTTAAGTCCAAATTATGAAAATATACCATTACTGGAAGTTTATCTGAAGGTTCCCTAAAAATTCCATTGGTATTTCTAAATTTTGAATAAATATATTTAAGGGCAAAAAATAATATTAATAAATGTCAATAGATTAATGGAAATACTTTGCATCTTTAAATATTTACATGTGCCCAAATGAGGGCGTATCCTTCGTAGCAGGACTTCTACTCTTAAATAAAAGGTTTTTTAAAAGAATACGCTATTACCAATTTACTGTGATTGATAATACAAGTAACCAAACCATGACTTAACGGAAATGTAAAAAATAAAACAGAATTTAAAGACATCACATTTTGGAAAATAATACTTAATACGATCGAGTTTCAAGAAGACTTAAATGTTTAATAATTGGCAAAATCTTGCCTTTACAACGACCTCTAGACGATATTACAAGCGACGTTGTTCAAGTATAATTTCTCATCGGAGTTTTTTGGTATTTAGCTATTATACGGGAAATTAATTGTTTTCTTACGAAGTAGTTTTTAATTATTCATAGTTTAAAATTTAATTACTAGGAATATAATCTACAATTTAGCCACTTCTTTTTTCTAATTATAAATACATTTTTGTTGAATCTTCATTGCAGAAAATAATAAAACTTAATTATTACCAAACTTTTAATTAAATTTTGCACTAAAAAGCATTAATGATAAGTCAAGCAATTTTTTTTTAATCTTTACCCTCTAAACTGCATGTATACTTAGGTTCTTCAGCTGTTCCATATTATATGTTTTATATTATACGTTATATATTATATATAAATCAAGATAACAATTAATGCGGGTTTAAAGTAATACAAAAATTTAAAAGGAGGAAAATTTCAAAGAAATCGCGTTATATTTAAAAAGAAAATGTTTTCACGTCTTTAAGTTAGAACAAAGATCAAATCGAGCATAAATTTACATGTTATGAGTAAAAAAGGGATGAATTTTATGACTTATCGGCTTCATAGTTGTCTATTCACTCAGAATAAATACTTGAAAATATAACAGTATATCAGAAAGAAATAAATAAAACCACTCTAAATAATGTTGTGATGAAGTAAAATATTTTATAACGACAAAATATTATGTCACTACGATGAAATACTCTGTCGAAGTGAAGAACCATTGGTTTGATAAGTTTAGTATTATTTATGTTACCTAAGCATCTAATAAACCTACCAATTTTGTTTTCTGGCGGTTTTTGGATTGTTATAGAATCTTCTCAAATGTTTTCTAGTTGGGCACTCCTTTTGTTTCATTTATGTCATTTACTGAGAACAAACAGGATGTAAAAATTTTGCGAAGAGAACTTAAGTGATTAATAATTGGGAAAATATTGTCTTATATATATGTATATATATATATATATATATATAAATATATGTATATATATATATATATATGTATATATACATTGTCCAGTTTCAAGTTAAAGTGCTCTTGCTTCATTAATTTTATTTTGGGGCGAAAAATGAACGAAGTTACACGTAATATATGGAAAACAGAGAGTGAAAGTATAATTTTCCATGACAACCATCAACGAAGAACATTTTTTATTTCTTTGATAAGGATTATTAGATAGGGTTACCCCTCATATAAAATTTAAAGAAATAAAGCTTTATTGAAACTGGGCCCAGGTCAATTTTATGTTATCTTTCAAATCTGCTCTTACACTGCAATTGAAAAACGATCTCATGTTTTAAAGAAAAAATGGAATATTATGTTTGAGTATTGCATGACCTGCCACTGATGAATTGAGGTGCCGAATTCATTATTAAAATATGCTACAGCAGCTTAGAAGGTCCAAATGAATATATTATGTTTGTTTAATATCAATTTCGCAGTCGAATTAAATGTTTCTACAGATTTGTAATCGGTTTATATTAGAAATAAGAACTTTAAATAGAAGGTGCGAAATTACTCTAGGTTCACTTTTAATCTCTGTAAGTTATTTATGACTTTAATAACGAGATAAAACTTATAATCTGCACCACAATTACTATTAGACAAAAGTGTAAATGTTTGTAATAAAATCTATAAAACTATTGACAATTTAATTACTGTTGAACTGTATTTTGTACGGATTTTAGATGCTGATATAAACTTGCTTTCGTGTGTAATTTTAAAATAATAAATAATTTTAGTTTCATACTGTCAATGCTTACAAAGAAAATACACGATGAAGTGCATGTCGATACCTGTCGGTTATATATGTACCATTATACGATATACATATGTATTTACATACCGGCCAGTATAGGGCGTAGGTATTTAAATATATAATCTTCATCTTTTGATTATAACAAAAATTAATTAAGATAGTTAACTCACAGTTAGTTCTGAAAGTTCTCATAAATAGCTTTTTGCAAGAATGATAACAAACAAAAAGTTTGTAAACTTAAACTTTTCGCAATTTATTTGGACTGCACACTTTAATTGACAACAATTTCTCAATTAACAATAATTATGATGACATCCTATTCTCTCGCTCTATTTTCGATTGATTCAAGCCCAGTCGTAGTAAATTGAGACTTCAAGCCCAGTCGTACTAAATTTAGCGATAAACTGAGTGACGAAAGTCCCTTAAAAACGACTTTAGATAATATTAATGCTATGCAGCCCATGATGAGGACTAACAAGAAAATCTATTAGCTGATTTAGATGAATTTGGACATTGGTAGGAGTCAAACTTAGTAAATCCTTCATTAACATTTTTGCATGAGGAAGCTCGGTAAGAATATCTTCAATATTTGCTCAAAACTCAAAAACATTAATGTCGCAAAATCCTCAACAGAATTCATTCATTTGCTATATTTTATAATATCACCAATGACTAAAGCTGAATATACGTTTATGAACCATAACTAAGAGACAGTCTGCGCAAATGAGGTTTCCTTTCGAAAAGTTGTCAACAAAGACGCGAAGAGGAACTTGCCATCGATCTATCAGATCTTTTTGCAATAATGCTTTACGAGTCTAGAAAATAGATACTTGTCAGTACAGTAAATTCGGGGTATAGCATTGCAATTTTAGCATTATATGTCCAGCAAAAGCAAAATTTTATAAACCTATCAATGAATGAAAAGTCGAGTGCGATGTTATAATTAGTGGTTTATGCGCCGTATAAGAAAAATATTTAACAAATTGGACAATAACATTAGAAGTTTAGTTGTATTGGGACATTAAACTTTTTTGACAAATTTTTTTTCCCAACCGTGCACCACAATCGTTTATCCAAAGATTATGAGCCCTCCTGTGTTTTCTGATATATAATTTGATTATTTTCATAAGAAATCATGACAGTCACTGCTCAAATATTCTGATTTCTAGAATTAGAAATTTATTATATGAAGAAAATTTTGCAGGAAAATAATTTAAAAATAACCCTGAGCTAAATAGTAAGATCGAGAATAATTTGATCCCTCCAGCTCCCGTTGAGTATTGCGACTACGTATTAACGCGACTAAGAATTACGATCAACATTTACATAATTTTATAGATTTTTAAAATATTTGGTAATTATAGCTAATGTTCTGCATCTTAATTTACGACATAAAACTAGTATTCCTATTTTACGATGTCTTTATTCATTATAACGCCATTTCAATCGTTTTTGCCAAATATCCGTCAAACACGTAATGAGAGTATCATTATTGAAAGCCTGAGGGGAGGAATGAGAGTATTTTATTCTTTTAGATTATAATGTTTACTCTTTTGCATAAAAAAAGGGCAGTTTTGATTTTGTCATATTATTAACAAAATACTATTTATTAAGAGTTTATATTAATTGTAATTGTTACTGGCATTATAGTGTATTCTGGCACATAAAAACGAACGTTCTAAATTTGAAATTGGTTCTTTTTGAATGAAAATTTTCTTTCACTGACACAAACGTATTTTTTGGCCGTGAATAAACCAACTCTTATTAAGTTCTTTTTTATTTTTTACTTTTTTTATTTTAACGAATAAATTTTAATTAAGTTTCTGCTATTTGCTACATTAGTTCACTTCTGTTTGCTGTTCTCAATATGGTTGAAAAAAATGATAAGAGCAAGTAAAATTATTGCGCTGCTTGAAGAAGGTTGTAACCAATTTTATGTGTCTCAGCAGTATAATGTGAGCAATTCCACCATTCAAAGGACCTGGCAACGATACCAAGAAACGGGCTCCGTCAGTAGAAGGCCCGTTTATGTAAGAAAACGGTGCACTGAGCCACGGGACGACCGCTACATAGTCAGTCAAGCGCTATGAAATCGTCAAGTTACCTACGTGGATCTCAAACAGAACTTTGTGGAAGTCAGAGGTACACGAGTAAGTCTATGGATAGTCAGAAGGAGACTTCAGGTCGTTCATATACGCAGTTATCACCCAGCTCGGGACCTTGCTCCGTGAGCATCGAGTTGCCAGATTGAGATTTGCTCAAAATGTTTCGTCATGGACTCAATAAGACTGGAATAGTATTTTAAGCTCGTATATCAATTACTGGTGAGCATCAACGTTGGCGAGTCTTACGAAAACCTGGAGAACGCTTCGCAGAAGTGTGCTTTGAGGAAATCACCCCTCGTGGTGGAGGCTCCGTAATGTTTTAGGCTGGTATTAACTCAGATGACCGTACCGAGTTAGTTTTTATTGAAATTGGCACACTTAATGCGCAAAGGTACATAACAGAGGTTTTTATTCCTCATGCCCAACCCGTATTAACAGCAATTAGACTCGAGTCCATTTTTATGGAAGACGACGCTCGCGCCCACCGCTCTAGAGACGTTGATGCGGATATGCAGGAGACCGGAATTCGTCGGTTAGACTGGCCAGCTAGAAGTCCTGACCTCAGTCTGACAGAACACATATGGAATAATCTCAAAGGACGCGTCAGAGCCGTAAAACCAGCTCCAGAAAACATTCGGACCCTTGACAATGTGATCGTCGCTGAATGGGAACGTATTCCTCAGGAAATGATAAAAAACGTTGTCGAAAGCATGCCTATCAAATTAATCGCATTGGTTTAATTAGTGGTGGCCATATTCGTTACTAAATTTTCCAATTTTATGTTAAAATAATAAAAAATATTGAAAAATAAACTTTAGCCATTTTTAATGTACTATTATGAAAACTCTCTGTGTGCTCGCCTGTGGACTTTACATCGTTTTTTTTTATTTATTCGCATTTTTAATGACTAAAGTAGATGAAAACGATATTTAAATAATAAATAACAATATTCTCATCATTTTGCCATATAAAATGCATCCAATAATAATAAAAAAACTCTGATATGGTTTATACCTAGAAGTGCCCGTTTTTTTTTTGCAAAAGAGTTTATTAATGTTATAGCGTGTGAGATAAATATATTATAAACATGAAGACTTGTTTAGTATCTTTTGTCTTTCTGAAATAAAAATAGATGTGTCATAACTTTTTTTTAAATAATTTCGTGTGGTTACTAAATTTTATTTCCTTCCTAATGGCTACATCTATTTGAATTGAAACTCCATTAATTAAAACGTTGCTTTAAATTTTTAGAGCTAACCCTAAATACAAGCTCCGTTGAAATATTTTTATTGGCATTTTTTCAGTGTATCATGAATTTCGAATTTTTAACAAAATAAGAAACAAAATAAATGGAATTCAAAACAATATAAGAATAAAAATACCCATGTCTTATTTAAACATGACGTGAAGTTTTGAAGCCAATTTTCTTCATTACGCTATGCTAACAAGATCCTTCCTCACATTTAATTCTTTAGTAGCAAGTACAAATTACTACAAGCTCAAGCTTGGCTGTTTCTATGTTAAGTATCAAAACATTATCGTTAAGTCGTAAGTGGCTTCTAAATGTGTTTGCTTAACATAGCGTTGCCACTAATAGCTTAAGTAAGATCTTAGCTTGGTACTAAGATATAATCTTAAATTATATTGAAAGATACATCTTTGTTAGTTCTGGCAGTAATGTACGAAATATGTAATACCACAATATATTAATTTGTACCTCCAATATAGTAAATTGTTATAATAATTTTATCGCAAATATTTCAGAAATAATTTCACAGAGGGATGTAATATATTTGAAATTAATCTAGCCGCCCTAATCTTCTCATTGCAAGGTATTTGGACATCATTTGGTCAGAATCAAATTTCGAATGATATTTGTTTGCTAGTATTACATAATCGTTTCTAAGACTATAGATAAATAGGGCCGTAGTGAGTTTGTTCATCTTTGACGACGCCATGTACCGTAGATTTCCTGATTTGATTCCCAATCGATATCGAGCGTGGTTGGAATGACGTGTTTAATCTAGTTTAAATGCCACAGACTAGTGACGGAAAGCAACGCCATTGGTGCAAACAGCTAAGCATGTATCGCCAAACGCCTGTTAAGCATGGGGATTATGGGTATTGACTCTAATGATTGGCACATTCCGTGAAGTCTAAGTCTAGCTGTGAAAGGAGACAGGCTGTTGATGATGATTTATTTATTGAAACTTGACACAAAGAAACGGCAAGACTAATGTCAATGTCAGGCTATTAAGCACAAGTAGAACTTGAGTTATAAAGATTTCTTATGCATGTAGGCACTAATAGACATTTAACTACACATGGTATTTCTGTCAAATTATTTACAAATTCAATATTGATGACATTAACATGTTACCTACTACGTGTTCCACAGGCGTAAAAATATAAGAGACCAGGATAATAGCTATTATTATGGAGTAATCCTTTTAAAGTAGATGAGTATGCTAAATTTAAAATGTGTGTATCGCACGGCTATGTTTGTATCAGCTTTGCATAGAGAAAAACGAAAATATGTTGGCAATTTTCCGAAATACCTAAAGTCGTAATGCATATTTAATAAATTGTAACATGCAGAATAATCGCTGTTGTTTTCCTACAACGTTTGCGTGGGATTCTGAAGGCCCATGTTTTTTTTCAATTATTTTAGAACGAGTAGTTCCTGAAATAAGAGGGGAGGAGAATAGCTTTAATGGCACACTTTTAGTCTTTCTTTGAAGATATAATACCTAAACTTAAAAAGTATAGAATATAATTAAGGCTAGTTTTTTAAAACTGTACCCCAAAAAATAAGTGACATATAAACAATTTGTACTTAATTTGCATCACCATAACTTCTAAATAATTTTTTTTTAAATTTTTTAGTCGGATATGTGCGAGTCAATGTGTTTTATTACTGTGCTAAAATTCAAGTCCCTACGTTAGGCGGTTTGTGAGAAAAATAGTAGTGAACGATGTACGGACGGACATATGAGTAATCTTGTAGTAGTTTCGTTTTTCGTCTTGCAGTAAAAATCGTAAATATGACGTTTATAATGTTTTGGTAAAATCTATATAATGACTTATTTTCCATCCTTTTACTATTTTCTCCAAAACTTTGATTTTATCTTCATGCAATTTCATTACCAATATCTAAAACGAAATATAAAATGCAAATTGGAAAAATCAATACTCGTGTCTATGTATATTTTTAAGTCCTGATATAAGTCGTAAAATATGATGTTTAAAACATGGAACACCACAAGAAATACGAATTGTTTACGTTTATTATTTTAACTGGCATCAAACTATTAGTTTAAAGTTAGAAATTTTCCCGAAATCATTGATAAGACTTTTGTAAGTTAAACTTACTGACTCGCCTTACAAAATTATTTATGATACCGAAAATGTTTCCTATTTCCATAAAATGATTATTAAGTTTGCAATACTTCGTTAAAAAAAATTGTAGTAAACGAAACTCAACATTATTCTTATTTTTTTATTCATTTGTAAATATTCGCGTTGCGTTTAAAAAAAAATATTTTCGTTATTAAATGAATCTTATTGATGAAAAAAAAATAATTAAGAAAAAGTCAATTTAACACTGTGGCGCACGCTAGTAGTGGTACGGACTTACCAAATTTTATGTACATGATTTAACAAAACATCAATATATTGATAACATTTAAAAAATAAATTAAACCGGACCATGTGTCGACCAAAAACGTTTAAACATTTTTAAGGTATTAATATAACTTAACTCAAATAAATTTATTAGGAAACTTTTACCAAATGCTAATTGATGTGGAAAATTAGAGGGCGGGCGCGTATGGGAAAAATGCCCTTCACTTTGAAACCCAATATTTCACAAACTAAAATAAAAAGCGAAATATAGTGAGTAGCACCTCAATATAATTTCGAAAAAGGATTATATATTAATTGATATCTCTAAGTAAAATGCTTACTTGCACAATTTAGCTTATGTAGGTTTATAATTGTAATAATTACAAAGGTGTTAACAAACAGAGGCGGAAAGAAAGGAGACGCACGTGATATAAATACAATAAAAATATACAGTATAAATTTTTGGACAAATTTTAAGCAGAAAAACTTACTCCATCTCCGGTAGAGTATATATAAACTGCCGTTTATATCTACAAGAAAATAAAGGGCTTGCTTGTTTAGGGCATTATGTGCAAACACTTTACAATAATTTTCAAGGAGCAGTGAAGTATATTTTAATATGATCAAATAATTATGTTTAGCTAGGAGTAGATATTTGCAAAAGTGTCAACTCTTCTTCTAAAACAAGAGTAATAAACAGATTTTAATTATACTGGCATTTATAAATATTACTTTTCGACCCGACTTTATGGGTATTTTAATATGTTTTTGGCCAAAGAAAGAAACTAAACTTTATGGGTTGGAAATAGAAACGGCCATACAAGAAAGCTGTATAACCATTGTAATGGGCAGATAGATATCAAAATGTGACATGAGCAATGGCTTGGGGTACTTAAATGTACAACTCCAAAACGTGAGTAAAACGGGAGCAATTAAATTGACTGGCAGTGACAATTTTCTATGCCAAACATGTCACTAAGAAAGGCGAGCTACAAATTTCAGGAAAGCGTTATTTTGTTTTAATTAAAGATGGCGCTACGAGTTATTGCTATGTTTATTTTTCGAAGCACAAAGATGAAGGACTTCAGTGTTCCATGAAATATAATTCAATAGTAAATAGCCAATTCCGGCATTATTTGCACGTTCTACACACTGATAACGGTATTGAATATGTAATTAATGAATTTAAAAATTTCCTTTAAAATATTAATGTAAGACATGGGCATGCCCCGTCTGCCCCAAAATAGAATAGTGGGGCTAAGAAAAAGCTGCATACAATAATGGCAGGTAAAAGTCAATCTTTATTTGAAAGACATACCCGTAAATTTATGGGCTGAAGATGTCAGCAGTGCTATTTATCTGTCAAATAGAAGCTGAACTATTCGAACTATTAATATAACAGCCTGTGAGTTCTGGTGGGATATGAGCAGGAAAACTGTGACCAAAATATCTGGTACATCAAGAGACGTGAGGTTTGAGACGCGACGTGATGAAGATCTCTTGACATATGAAAGATACATATGTCAAATGAGTGAGCTCAGCAGTATAATCAAAGAAAGACAAACATTTTGTTGAGATAAACATTAATAGACAGGGTGTATAAATGAAGACTAGCTCGTATTGTTACTACAGATGAACCTGAAGTGTCTTCAGATGTAAGTATAAATATTTCTGAGGATAATTATGCTACTTATAATCCACCAAGGATTATACTAATGGAAGAACGTAGCAATGTGACTCGAAGACCTCAGACAAATTTGGAAATGAATTTAACTTAGGTGGATATACCAAGTACCCAAGAACATGTAATAACTGATATTAACCAACAGAATTGGAAGAAAACTATTGAAAAGCTTATTTCCCATAAGGATAATAATAACTAAACGATAACAGACAGAACAGGAAAAAAGCCCATTACAATCCAATGAGTTTTCTGTTTCAAATGAAATAAGAAAAGAAAGACAGAGAGAGAAAAAGGGAAAAAGCTCGCCTATATGCCCCGGCGTTTTCGAAAACAAAATGATATTGACTATAAGGAAATATTCTCACCAATTACTAAATATTACTCTATCAGGTTGGTATTGAGTATAGCAGTAAGGAATAATTTAGAGATAGAATAGTTTGATATTAAAACTGCCTTCCTGTGTCTGGAGATTTACACAGAACCACCAGAGAGTGTTAAATTCGATTCATCCAAAATATCTATGCGTTCTCAATCAGTCTTTTTGCTATTGAAATAAAAGGTTTACATCATTTCTTACTAAATATGGCTTTAAACTATGTCAATCAGAAAATTATATTCTTGTGATTCACTTTAATGAAAACAAAATACTCTTAATAATTTATGTCGATGATGGATTATTGTCATTCAAGTATAACAAGATTTTATTTATATTATTGAAGGACTTAATGGTTTAGTTTAAGAATTGTTTGGTACCTAGATAAATAAAACATATAGTTGTGTATTTATAACCAAAAAAACTACATTGAAAATATCTGAAGCTAAGAGCTGTAGTACACCAGTAGATGTAAATACTATTATATATTGTCTAAAATTAAAAATGAACTGTTAGTAATTATCCACATAGGGAAGCCGTGAGAGCATTGTTATTTTTGTCCTCGGTGTCAAGGCCAGATTTAAATTATGCAGTAAATTTAGTAAGTGGATATGTCAGTAATTCGGGAGCTATTCATATACATATTGTGAAAAGAATATTTTTTTTTGAAGTATGTAAATTTATGACAATTTTAAATGAGAGCAATAAAAAACTGATTAGGTAGTCAGATTCTGTCTTTGCAGATGATTTAAGTTCTTGAAAACCCGATACTGAACCTTAATTTTTAATGAATGGTGGACCTGTTACTTGGGCAAATCGAAAACAAAATACAATAGCATTATCAACGAGAGAATCGGGGTATATGGCTGCTAGTGATACAGCGAAAGAGATATTGTGGCTTAAACAATTTTTACTAGATATATACTAACCACAAAATTCTGTAAAACTGAGACTTAGACCATCACAATAGAATTAAATTGATACATAATCCAGTATTTCCTAAGAAAATTGAGCATACTGACATGCGTTATAATTATATTAAAGGCAAGTTTGAGGAATGTGTTGAAGGCGTTGAAAGTTCGTATCAATTGGCTGATTTTCTTACCAAAGCTTTACTGCTTAACAAATTTAATTTAAAAAAATATAGTATTATGAAATTTTTTATATATCAATGAAATGTTTCATTTTTCATAAATAACTTCTAAATTTATGTCGCAATATTGGACAGGATAAATTTGAAGGTGACCAAAATATCGAGTTTGCTCATAAGTTATATAATATTATCGATTTCTTGTCTCCATCTAATTGGCACTGAATATATGCCTTATAAAATTCAAAAAGACGTGCGAGGTCGTTTTGGAGATGTTCTTTATCGCCGAATTTCTTTTTAACCCAAATGGTTACTTAGAGCCCTTAATAAATAATAGTCAGAGAGCACAATGTTCGTGGAATATGGTAAATGAGTGAGTACAACCCAGCCGAGCTCTGTTAAGTTATCTCGAGTAGGTTTTGCAACATGTGGTCAAGCATTATCATGTAGAAAATAAACTCGTTCCTGTTAACTACTCAATTTGTCCAATTGTTCACAGTAAATATCTGCATTAATTGTAGATCCCTCTGGAAGCTACTCCCAATGAATAATGCCCTTGAGATTCCAACAGCACCTGGGCACCACTCTTTTTGGCGCTTATTTCTAGTTTGAATATTAAAACTCCACTTCCTCCGACAACCAGCCATTGACATTTACATGTTTGGTTAACGTATGTTATCTTTTAATCGCCAGTTACTAAATTATTCAGGCAGTCGAAGTTAGGTTTCAATATCAATAAGCGTTGTCAAGTATCAACTCTGCACAGAAGTTATAGTGATGACAACTCGTGGGGTATCCACACACCGTATTTTGAAACTTTTCCCAATTCATAAAATGCCAATTAACAAGCCGTCAGTCGAGGATTCTCCTCAATTAGGCGTTGTAATCGTTGAACGTCCAATTCAATAGGATGGCCGGTACGGGGTTCGTCCCCAAAATCGTAGTCCTCATTCTTGTAAACTTTTCGGAAACCAATCTTTACCATCGCGTAAGACACCGTAGACTCGCCCATCGCATGACATATTATTTGTGGCATTCATTGTTTGCATCAAGACCCAGACGAAATGTTGTAAAGTAATAGAATTCGTTTACGATTTAAATCCATTATCATTCAATTGAGCTTCAGCTCTGACTGTTGTCAACTGACTGCACTTTGGCTTATTTATACCCTACAGTAAAACCTTCTAGAAGCTTTGAGAATCTTTCCAGGAAACTATCAAAGTTGTAGCTTAAAACCTAATATTTAAACCGATTTTTATTTTCTAGCCATTAGACGGCGCTGCTTTATTAAAATAATGTAGTGGCTGCAATGTTAAAGTTGCTTACGTTTATGTAGAAATATTTATTCAATTTAATATTTTATTGCCTAAAATCTAATTAAGGCATTTATATGTAATATAAATTGTTCCTCAAACAAATTATATTATAAATCAATTTGTATGGTTTTAATCTGCGTATACGGTAATATACGTCTAGACAAAAGTTAATTAATTTTTCATCGTCTGGAATTTTGATAGATGAAACAATTTTAATGAAGTTTCTATTGGTAGATTCTGATGAGTCTGGGATAATATAAAGGCTATATTTTATCGATGTGGATCAACTCAAGAGAAGATATGGCAATTTAAAATCTCAATAGAAAATGTGCGTGGGTGCGTGCGTGCGCATGTATGTGTGTAATTATTTTGATGAAAACGTGTATTAATTATTGTTGTTATAATGAATAATCGATATACATATAAGCACAGACTCGTTGAAGTGGTTTCTATGTGGCATTAATGAAAAACTGAGTACAAAAACTTAGTTCAACTATTTATAACGCAAATATATACCATAAAGGTAATATTATGATACGCTGCATGTATTAAATATAAGTAAAAAAAAGGGATAAATTAAGTCCAAATATCATAATAGGAAGCCATAAATTTGTTGAGAAGTTTACTAAAAAAATTATATCATATTGTGGTGTTTAAATGATGAGAGTCGGAAACTAATGCCTATATTTCATAAGAAGACAACTCACATAGACATAAGAAGACACAACAACAACAATGTTAATTAGTAACGTGCGGTACAATTAATTGAAGTTTTCACATTAATTTTGAGAGATAAACAAAATAATAAGAAGAAAAGTAAAATCGTTAAATATAATGATATTTTAAATTTAGGGATGGTTTTTAGAAAAAAGCTTATTGTATCGTCAAACTTCTCTATGGACTAACTTTATCGTGACGTATCTCAACAAGCAACGCCATGTGGTGAAAAGTAGAGTAAGGCTTCGGTAATGTTGACTGAATATTGACACCTATGCCTTCCTGAACTCAACCGAAACGCCATCCACAGGCATAATCTGCTTACAAAATGCGCACCAGAGATCATACGCTATAAAGACCGCAGCGTGCTGAGGACGTCGCCTTCGCGTATTCGGCTATGATACGAATGCTGAAATCATTTGCGGATCGATAGAATTTACCGAAGCATATATTCCGCGTATGATAGAACGTTATTGCCTTTTATATTTTAAATGGTTTGTAGAAACGTATTTAAAGGTATTAGTAAATATCGTCACTGGCGTGAGAAAAACTTTTCATTTAACTCTAACCATATTTGTAAAAACTGTCCAAATGCATATCGAGACACGCACATATCAAGTTGTCCTAGTTGTATATATCTAAGGACATTGTCGATGCAAATTAACGAAATGATTTTGTAAAGTTTTGTTCAAAATCCTAATAATATCTAGAATTTTATACTCGTGGTCATAAAATTAAACGTGGGCGACATGTTTCACATCCAATTTTAAGTTTGACGATTAAGAAAATAGATTTAAAAATGAAAAATAGTACACTAGTTTTGATATTTATGCATCTATTTAATAGAACTCAACTCGATAACATGTAAAAAAAAATTATCCTTTTCCGTTCATGTTTAATACCGACATTAAAAAATATTAAGATGAGATATTAGATGTACCTTCATGCAAACATTTTGAAGCTTTCAATAACGCAAGACCGAAGGAACTTAAGGATATTATGTAATTTTTCTATGTAATCCAAAGTCCTATATATTTAAATTGAAAAAAAATATAATGAAACATTTTGACAGAATAATGGAAATAACATTTAATTGATTAGTATTAAAATATATTATAGAAAATCGGCATTTACGTTTGTTGTATATCGCATTTTCACAAATTAACGGCCACTAATATTTATAATAATACGGAATAACGTAAACTCTTATTTTATCAATGTGGCCAAATAAATATTTGACTAAGGCGAATAAAATATATACATTACTAAAAAGAAAGTCCGTCCGGAACGCAGTAAGCAATTGCATTCAAGAATAGTGTCTTTTTTAAGCACAATTAATTAAACTCCTCATTATTTATCACTTCTTTTGATATTCATCTGAAAGCATCTTAGTAACGACGAGAAAAGAAACCAATAATTCAGTGATGTCAATGAAAAACAGGTCAAGCAATCAGTGATATCAATAAAAAACAGGTAGCGGAGGAAAAGTTGATTTTCTTCTCAATTTTCATAACATAAGAAGTAATTAAAGGCCAAAGTGCCGCTACCTAATATTTTCCTTATGCGAGGATGGGAATATGTGGCTTCTCCACACATTAATAAACGTGTTCTAACAATGTGTCATTATCTGACGTCAGTAATTATTTTTATAAGGTAATAAATAACGGCCAATAACATTTTCATTCGTTACAACAGTGGCTGAAACGTGGCCATGACATATTAATTAAGAAAAGTAATAATTGCATATGCCTTTGTTATAAATTTAGACTAAAGTGGCCAAAATGTATCTTATATACATTTCTCAATAATGAAAAATAATTTAGCCATATATGCGTCAAAGGATTAAATAAAAAAATTTACTCAGGTTTGGAAATAAGCGTAAGGAAATGTTGACGAATTCAATTTTCAGAAATAAACGTTATGAGCGTGTAATGCTGCGAACTGAAAATAATAGGACTTTAAGGAAAATTGAGGTAAATATATGGGACAAGTAGATTATATAAAAAAATATTATGTTATCTGCAAGTTATGTCCGGCTTTTGAGAAGAAACAAATAAAAGAAAAGTCATACATGAAAATTTTGAAGGCATTCTTATTTAATCACTCATGCATGAGATATTATATACTATTTCTCTGTATTTCAACAAATTGGATAACATGCTTATGTAACTAAAGAAAAGCTAGGTCACTTAACATAAAAAATATTAAAGCTTTCAGCAAATAATTCAATAAAAACGCCCACTTTCCTTAATTTGTCCCTCCGAAGTCCACTCAACCAGTGCCTAATAAAATTTTATTTAAAATTTTTGACGAAAAATCTATCTGATAACATCAAGAGATTTCATGTTTATATTAGATTCATCTTTGTAATATTTTTATTTATATGCTTAATGACAAAGTGTGAAGCATAGGTAGAAAATTATTTATTTGTGCGCAAACTTTATCTTCTTCTAGTTGAGCAGACACCGGCGACTGGGCTATAAATCGCTTTCGTCAGCCGACATCAGACACCGTCACCTGACAAAGTGATAAAGTGACTAGAATTTAATATACTGATATAAAAATATATCAGTTGTGTAAAGAAATGAAAATTTTTAGATCGTAAAATCATTGAAAACTGTAATAATTTGTTAAAAAATTGGGCATTTCTGTCGATTGGAATTCTTTTAAACCGCTCCTGCATAATTTTCATTATTGGTTTGCCGATTTCGCATTTATTCTTTAGTCACAATTTGACATATTTGTGATCAAAAATGTCTACTAAATGTTTCTTCTATAGCCTTCAATTTAATTTTTCAGAAAAATACACGAACTTTTGAAAATATTTCCGAAAATAGTGTGAAAAAATTCAAACCAAAGTGTTTAATCATCAAACGACCGGTATCAAATTAAGAATGTCTGCATATACTAGTGCAAATAAATATATATTAGAGTGTTGATAGCCACATCATTCTTCTATAAAATGTTATATTAACTAAATTTCTTCTTTTTTCCTTAAACCTAGCTATAAATTCGCAACTCTATTACACTGCAAGTCCACGTAGTCACGGAATTCACCTTAAATTTATTTGATGAAGTCAAATTTGCTTATTTAAATTGACTTATTAACCTCCTTCGTTTGGAAAAGCAATTTATTTAATAGAAAACTTTATTATTGTCATAAAATTCATCTGCCAAGGGAGTAGTCAAAATTATAATGGCATAATTTTAAACTATGCCGTATTATATTTTAAACTCGTCAAATAAATTTTTAAAAAATGTAAATGTTTCTTACATTTTGATCCTCTAAAAAGGACGATAAAATGTTTTTTTTCGTGAAATTGAAATCTCTGCAAAGAGACAATTGTTTGACTACTTTTGGTGAGGAATTTAAAAAATTCAAAACATTCATCACAATGAAATATCGAAGAAAGTGGTATTGTGAGGATCTTAAGATGATTTGGCGATGTTAAATTATGAAAAAGTGATAAAATAGATACAAGTGAACAAAAAAGAAGAAATGAACGAACCATAAAGAGAAAATCATTTCGAATAATGCCTAAAAAATAAATACGTAAAAACTGAAAATATAGAGAAGCCAAAAAACGAAAAGCGTTCATAGAAAATTACGAGTATTTTCGGTAAGTTATAAAGTTACAGAGAATTTATAACGAGGTGTATGCGTGTGTGTGTGTGTTTGAATGTGACCATATAGCTACTATGTGTAACATATATACAATTAGATATAATATATGTAGGAGTTCTTTAGGCCACTAGGTTCCTGATAACACTTTACTTACTGATAAAACATTATTTTTATTACCCGTATAAGCAAAATATCGGATATTTCAAAGAAAGATGGATGTTTATAGATATTATGTTCCAAATATGACAGCCTGTTATAATCCACACCTAAATAATATTCTAATCCATGAAGAACCACCTTTACCTATTGTTAAATGTAATGCGATATTGAAAATAAGCGCTTCTATATTATGATATGACATCGCGACGTAAAGTGATATGTGTTTTATTATGATGGTTAGAAGCGAATAAAAGGTAATTATTTATAAAATAATAATAGTTTCCAATCAAACGTTTCGCTGAAAACTGATCGAAGCAAGCGCATGTTATTTTATTCCTGTCTTTGATATTTTCCTAGAAAACCTCCGTAGAATAAACACGAAAAACAAAATTAGTGGCATTATGAAACGTCAAGGTCGAAATGAGAGATACACTAAAGAGACGAGGACACAAATATTTATTTTCTTTTCCCCGTAACTCGAATTTATTTCCCAAGACGGAAAAATACTTCAGAAAATATGTCCAATAATCATATTTTGTTCCTTAGCATGCTAACGTGTGGCGGAATTAATGTGTCATTTAAAAACCTTTCCACCATTCAATTTTAATCATTCTTGACATTGAGAGATAGATACAAATTTATTATTCGTTGGCACAATATTAAAATTTGACTACGTGCTGCACTCCGGATATTCCATTTTTTTCACTTCACAGCAGGAGTAATTATGATATATGCGAGATGGTATGTATGGAAACTGTTAGGAAGACTTCAACAAAAAAAAGGAAAAAATAATATAAGCAAATGGACTGTAAACGTACCGTGAATAATTTTTTCTTTCATAAAAATAGTAGGGAAGAGTATATACAGTTAATAATACGTAAAAGCCTGTCGACTTCAGAAGCTAGCTAATGTGTGCTTTGAGCTGCCAAGTCTCCATCGTACCAATAAGTGAGTAGCTTAAATGCTTTTGACCAAAAATGCTTTTGACTGCAGGGTGGGGTAAAAAGAGTTTTATTCATTGAGTTTGTGACTGGGAACTCTATCAAGCTAATAGCATAATAACGGGTAAGACGTATTGTGAACAATTGAGCAAAGTCACCGCTAAACTTAATTCAAATCAAAGGAAAGTTTATTTTTTGCATGACAATGCTCGACCCACGTAGCAAAAGTAACACGTGAAATACTATTTTCACTTATATAGATTATGCTACATTACCAACGGTGTTCCGCAAATCTTTCGCCATCTAAATATCATATTTTTCGCTCTCTGTCTATTAATTTACTTGGTCAAAAATTGAAAGACGAAAGTCACATCAAAATCGAACTTCGCCGGTTTTTCAGTCAAAGGTTCAAAGATTTCTACAAGAACGGAACTTTAGGATTGATATCATTATTTCCTTCTTGAAATGCATCTGTCTAGTCCTTTTCTTCGATATGGTTGATAATTACAGGATTATGACTAAATACATTCACATGGGACATGGATGATATTCTATATCAAAATCATATTCTCGCGAATCTAGCCGCCAACGCGTTATTCAAGAGACAAGTTTCTTTTCAACCAAACTTGTCTTTACATGGGCTACCAAAGTAAAATCGTTAGCTATTTTTTATCTAAAGTGGCAATGTATTGTAACATGATACTTTTTCTAAAATATATTTCAATCGTTAAAGTGGAAATAATTTTACTCATATTCTCCCTTTCCTAGTACTATATACCTTCAATGATCATAATTTATGTTAGCTCTTTACGCTTGAATAAATTTTAAACATGTTTCTTCTCAGATTATTGCGGACAATCCGGTGAATTTACGCTTTGAATATCATCATAACTACGTTTTGCTATTTATATATTAGTATTTACCACCATGGTTAAAATTGGCTCTGTTTTACGTACCCAGTTTCATAATATTAGGAATCGCAGTATGACATATTACCACGAAACATGTTATTTGAAAAAAAATCGACATAATAAATATATTCACGTCAAGACTATCATTATAATTGTTATAACATGGAAAATACTATAATGTAACTTCAATAATTTCAAAAGCATCAAGGGGATTATTATCTAATTTTACAAATACTGACCCTAATCCAAAGATGAGGTATAGTACTTGCATTTTAGTAATTTAATTTATAGTAATATAAGTTTATGTTCATTTTGTAGAACACGACTACGTATACCTTCTATATTGGGCAATATCTCCGTTGATATTTCAGTAATTCATGTTTGTTTTGGCGGAATGTCTACTCACTTAATTATAGAATATTTGATTTTATGATTTAATTGTTTATTAAGTTTTGAATGCATCTACAACACAACTAAAAGAAGACAAGGTGTGAAAGATATCTTAGTTGATTCGTCGTCATATTGCATATTTTTATATTTATTATGATTAAACTGGCACGAAGAAATAATGATATTCCTCAATTAATACTTTACGTTGGTACTTTACAGGCAGAAAATTTAACATTTGGTGTTCAACAACTCTAAGCTTCAATACATTTCTGTCATGCTGTTGGCAACTTATGCGCCAGTATTCTATTAAGAGTGATATCGATTAAGTCATTAAGCTCACAACATCTACTATATTGCTACAATTTTCGGAGCCTTTCTGATATGGATTTTTATTACCATTAATTTGAAACGCGTTTCACAATATTTGCCAATTTCTCTTTTCTCGATTAGCGTGTATGAAAATTATCTAATATCCACCTCAAAAACACTTATAATTATTATCCTTTTTAAAACCAAACGCAGCATGTTATTTTGACACTCATGTTACTTTAATTTTATGCTTTAAATCGGTGTTTTTACAACCTATGCATATTAACTAAAGAAAGTGTATAATCGAAGGGAGATAATATCTTTATAGTGAATGCTTATAGAAAGTGGAGATATTAGGAATGAAGATACATTCATTTGAGTGAAGTGGAGTGGAGTATTTCACTTTAAAATATTCTGTGTCTCTATAATAGATTTATACCTGAAATACCTCTAATATCTCCTTTCCGATGAAATACTCAAATACCTATTACCTATTTAAGTCACATCGACGATATAAATTATTCATATCTCCAAACCAGCGTGTGAAAAAAGCTTAAAGACGTGTAGAAATAATATTTCTTTACATACATATATATATATATATATATATATATATATATATATATATATATATATATATATATATACATATATATGTATATATATATATATATATATATATATATATATATATATATATATATGTATATATATCCTACACTTATAAACTTCTTTTATACAAGAACTTCGTAAGTATTAAAATATTACCTTTCATTCACTGGTCTAGAGATTTATTTAAATTTCATTTGTTATTGACAAATTATTTTATGGTCTAGAACCTATTTAATACAGCGGATGTACTTTTTACTTCGTGTTTTGCACCTGCTTGTACATACTTGCATCCCAAAATATTTCATGTTTCATTTTACGACAAACGATTGTTTAAATGACATCGGAAAATTGTGCCTTTATATTTATGGAACACTAAAGACTAGAAATGAATCTTAACTAAATTGTATACATTACGTCATTTTGCGTTTAACTTGATATTTTTTTTAATTAAATGAAAATGGATCTTTATTGAAGTCACAGTCAATTTGTTAATTAATGTTAAACATTTTGGACTTAAACATTATATTTACTGTGGCAGAAGTAATGGTTGAAGGCAAAGGATGAAATATAGTTATTTCGAATATATGTTTCATCTTTTTGGATTTTATAATTATTCCCAAGTATATAATTATAGATAAGTACAATTATAGGTAAGAATCAATATACTTTAGACTTAAGATTATGTGTTTTCTTTAAATAAAATGTGATAAGTTATTATGTCGATCCAGTGGTATCAAATGAAAAAAAATTTCTAATTATCTTCCAATAAGGTGTTATCGATATATTTACAGAGCGGTTTTATAAAGTAAATGGTCTAGATTAATCCCCGTCTTACAAAGACAGATATAAACATATTTTTATCCAAGTCAAAATGATTGTAAAATCTTATACAATAACAATATATCTTGAGATTTGAAAAGGTTATGAACATATTTAGGTTTTCTCCTACTTGACAATCATTGACATGATCATTGCTTATCCTGTCCCATATTGTCATTTGGAAACTGAATGACTGACATTATTTCATGTTTAATTCTAACTATATAAAGTATTTATATATAATATTTACATATATAAATTTACTACCTAGGTGCTAATCAAATGCCTTTGTAAATTCAATTTTTATTTCGAGTCACAAATTAAGTCAGAAAAGAGTAGAAGTATAACATAATTCTTTGATAAAAAGAAAATTAATCAGAATATGCTTATTGTAACACATCTATTTTCGTAGTTGTCATATAAACGCATGCCAACATACTGTATTTTTTCTATATACCGTAATAATGTAGACGATAATTTATTGATTTAGAGTTTGGAAAAGAAAAGAAAATATTTCATATTTATTCATTGCCCATTAAGAACCTAATGATTACACGTTTAATTAACTCAAAGCCTTAAATAACATTTAAAAGCAATTATCTCTTAATTGCTCTCTCATCATTAAGTATCTTAATTGCAGCCTAATAAATTACTTACAGCTTTCCTTCATTTTTTTAGGGAAAATAGAAGGAAGCTTGTTTTTATTTGGTTTCACAGGTTTCATTTCACCTTTATAAATTAAAATATCTGTCCTATAATGTACCTAAATAATTTCATTTTCTCTACCTACACGCGATAGATAGCGCACTCATAAACACGAGTTTTCTAATTCAGTGGTTTTATGGGCCTTTCAATTAAACCATGGTAAAAGGCTTTATTTTTTGTATTTTCGTATATGAACTTTTACGAGTGTTGCTAAAGTTTTATAAACATTCTACTGGAACATTTTTTATTAATCTCATAATTTTTAATACGATCGAGCATCTCAACTCTGATTTTAAAACTTTTCATAGTCAGACGGATTTCTACGGTAGCAAATTAAATGTCGTCTCAAACGGCAAACATTTTGATAAAAAGGTTAAACGAAATTGTTAAAGAGATTTTCTTTGTAGCTGAGATTAACGACTCTAGTTAATGTTAATGTTAATTTGAAACATATCAGAAAATCTTCAAATAAAAATGATAAAATGAATTATAACCGAATTGTAGGTTTCCACAAGTTATTCAAAATTTAGTGCGCAGATCTTTTTTTTTTACGTTGCCTTCCAATGAGTGAAAATAAAAGTTCATACTAGAGTGCTTTACCAAAAGTAGAGTAGAACTGATAAGTTTCAGTTCATTGCTATGTTTTTATTTTCCATCAGAATAGGTTCTAAGTAAATATTTTGTTTCTAATAAAAAAGTTAATAAAACTTAAAACTTGTTAAATGATTATATCCGCATAGAGTTTTATTTCTATTTTTAAATTATTTAATTATATAATAATAAACGTAGATTATATAATAATAAACATAGATTTGTTTACTTTCAACATATTTTGATTGTATATTAGTTACATCATTGAGCTTATTTCTAAACTGTATATTTCTCCAAATGGTGTTAAATTACTTAAACGCACTTTAGATATTAAAAATAGTATTATTTTAAGAGCGATTTTAAATTTTAAATTTATTTATGGGAAAATTTAAATTCTATTAATAAATATAGATTCAGTTTAAATACAAATCCATATTTACATCTATTACTTACTTTAATCTACTTTGTATGTAATCTATAAATTAAACAAAATTATGTATTGACCGGTCGTATCTTCTATATATTTCGCAACAGACTAGTTTTGTAACACAGTGGGTAATATTATGGTATTACTATTTGACATTTAAAAAGTGAAACCCTTTCTTTAATTCAGTTACTTTATTAATATTTTTTGTTATATTTATGCCAAAGGTTTTTTAACTACTATTTTATAATGTTATAATTAGCTTTGATATAACTATTATACAATATTTTCATCTCATTACATTTCTTTGACATCAGGCTGTTGAAGAGCGAAGCGGAGATAATTAAGCTGCCATACCATGACGTCAAATATTCTACTAATTGTGTAGTTAAGTATATTTGCATGAGGCAGAACCGTACTATAGCTTAATAATTCGATTAAATGACACTTAACTAGATCTAATAACGTAAAAATAGTTAATCTCCAATCGGCTCTAGAGCTTATAAGACATTTTGAGCTTTTATAAAAAAGAATGTTCAGTTGTATCGGTTTATAATTTGGTATAGTTATAAAATATATTACCTTCATAAACTTTAGTAGGTGAAGCCCAAAAATGTTTTTAAACATAAAATATATAAGCCAAAACCATGTTTGAATTTTTTTCTATATTTTTTACAAGATAAATTTATAAATATGCTAAAATATCTACCAAAATATATGCCTGGTAAAGAATAAAAAATACCGTATCAGCAGCAATTTACCTAAATTTTGTTCAAATTTATTTTAATGATTCTAAATACCATAGTTTTTTGAAAAATGTAAGTAATTTTACGTGCGTAGAAGATAAACTTTGTAATATTCCACGACTTTTTATTCCCTTTAGGCTAAACCCTGTCAACTTAGACATCCGACGTTTTATTCCTTTTAAACGAAAAGTAGCAAAAATAAATTTTGTAAACAAAACATCAATAGAAAAGATACAAACCCAAAAGTAAATTTTCCAACAATATATGTTCACATATTTTCTCAGATAATTAGATTTCATTGTCATTTTTTTTTAGATAATTAGAGACTATTTGAAAAAATCATCTGTCGTCAGTGACAGCATTTCATTACTTTTTATTAGTAGCATAAAACGCTCGTTAGTATATCACAAAGTAAATTATCAGTATATTATTTTTTGTATGACATCCTACGGAATTTTTATTAGGCATGGTTTAGTAATTAAAATTTTATGTGATCTATTCTATCTTTGATGAATTACTGTGTTTTCCTTTAAATTTTAATTGTACTAGGTAAGTGTAAAATTTGTATAATCTTTCAATGTAATACATTCCTATAAGAATAACTCTACATTTAAGTGGAATTTATTTAAATTTTAAGTTGTCATTATGGGTAACAATACTCTTCAAATCGTTATTTATTAACTTATCTTGAAATGAAGTAAATTATACCTCGATACTTTCTTCAGAAGCTGAAACACATAGTTTAGAATTATATTAAACCTTAAAATGACATTCTTAAGTAAACTAAACACCATGTATCTTACGCAACTCGTCTCATACGTTATTTGATTTTCCATTAAGATTCGAGAAGGGAAAGATCGAAACCGACAATAAGGTCGCCACCGTTTTACATTTCGTAGTTTAAACTCTGATGTCGAGTATTCAAAAGTGGAGCAAGATATCAAATCAAGGCTTCAGCATAAAGGAAATGAGATATAAATTTTATCATCAATGTAGATAATATTTTATAAGTATATATATTATATAACTAGCATAAAATCTTGTCAACTTATTGAGATGAATTAAATAAAGTTAATACTAAGGTCGGTACTTTAGATTTTGTTGCGTATATTTGATTATGCATCGAATATGAAATCGGTTTGGAGATGGGGGAAAGTAATCTGCATTTTAAAATTGCTAACTTACCTAATTTTAAAGCGCAGATTGTTAAGTGCAGGTATATTAGAACTAGATGAAACAGCAAAGTGATAGCCTTGCAATTATATTTACCAAAGAAGAACGCTTTTGAAATTTTGTAACGTTAAAAGAGACGCAAGAGATATCATATTTGAGAAAAGTGTCCAAAATATTCATTTAAATTTGTCGGGAATTTTCAAATTCAGAATCGGATAAATACCTTACATCTAAATTTCCTCAAATATCCAAGAAAATTGCAGCGATTTTACCTCCAAAATATAAATTATACTTGACTGTAGGTGACGCAGACCATCAAGTTATAATTTCTGTTATACCTAAGTGTACGGAATTCAGCATTGTAGTGATATAGGCCTTAGATTTGCTATACGGAGCTCAAAGTTTGCTAGTCAAAGAAATAATTTTCACAAATTGATCTGAAATGAACATACATATATATATATATATATATATATATATATATATTTCATATGTTCATATAAACCTCCCCGTTAAAGAAGCTATTGCTAATTTTGCTGAGTTTCACGAAAATGGGTTATCATGTGGAGTCAGAGGCAATATAGGCCCCTAGTGCAAAACCAATTGCATCAATACGGAATTGGAGTAACATTTATTTCATGAGTAACATATATATTTCAGATAAACATCAGCACATCACATAGTTGCAATCGTCTTCAAAAACAAAGAGTAAAGAACCTCATATTTGTAAGATTTATTACATTTTGATGAAAACATTATTATATATTTGTTATATAATTCCATCTGTACAATGAAGATGTAGACTTTAAATTTGTAAATTCATACAAATAACAAACTTCAACTTCGACATATAAATCGATCCAATTTCAGTGTAATTAATGAATTAATAAATACCTGTATGATTAATATGAACTTTATTAACATGAAATATTTAACTTAACTTTATAAAAGTGTACCATGTAGAAAAGTGGATGAAAACTTATTTTCTTTATAAATGTATCAAAAATTATACAAAGTTGTAAAAAGTAATCACAAACAAAATAACTGAAAATAACAAAGTGACTGTGTGAAAGTGATCAGTCAGTTTCAATCATTTCAAAATTCATCCGTTGAAACCTGTCATCCAAACTTTTTTCTTTAATTACAACCTATATTTATTTTTCTATAGTTTAATATAGTTATATAAATAAATTAACATAATAAAATATTTGATACCATTGATTTTTGCCAAGTAATTTTGTAAAACAAGCAATGTCGGAAATTAACTCCTTGATCCTTATGTTGATTAGCCACTTAATCATGGGATCGAAGTAATGTCGTAGATATGTTTTTCACTTAATACTCAATTATATAAATTATTTAAGGCTCATATACCACGAGAGTATTTAAGCTCCTTTCTTAAATTAATGCTTTGTCATATAACGATTCAAAATTTAAAGGTTATGATTTGAATACGATGTTCGTTACTGTTAAAACGTTAGCAGTTATCACATTAGTACTCCGCTCTTAGTTGAGGTTGATTTAAATAGTTATGAGTAAGTCACATCGCTACCAAATCTATCATATTGTTTTACCAGCTGCTCGAAACTTTTACTTTATTCCTTTCTTTCAAAGTCTTGATTTTAAGCATGCTTTTCAAGATTATTTTCTCATTGTTTCCAGTCAAATTTAATAATTTTTTTATTTTCAATGACGGTCTTTAAATGCCCATTCTAAGTACATAAATACTAAAATGTATCAGGAGACACGCGTGTGTAAAACAAAACCCGTTAAGCACGAGCGGTACTCGCAGTACAAGGATTCAATACACACTTAAGTATATAAACAAGTTTAATTATTTACGCGTCTACAATACCTTTATTAAACTGTTCATAAATATTTAAATCATATTTCGCATTTAATTTCAACGTTTTTCCTAATATATTTTTTGCAGACATCAAATAATAATTACTATAATTTCCGGTAAATATTTTTTTAAATTTTAGTAACTCTATTATATTTTTATTATTTTCTTTAGCTGTTTTGGAGTATTAGATTTAAGTTGTGAACATTTTCAAAACTAGCAGTTTTGCAATCCTTAAAATTTGTTCTTTTGAATATTTACTCCAGGTGATTAAGATCAATAAAAAAAACCAACTACAAAAATTGGTTTCTCCGAAATTTGAGACAAATATTTAAAAAGTTTTATATTAATGAGAAATGTGCTAAAGTCGATAGTGCTAAAACTATGCCAAATTTAACGTTTTGCATCAAATAATTTCAGAGAAGTATATACCTTTGAGAGACATGAAGTATGAAAACCTAAAGTAGATTACTTATCTTCCACTTAATTTAATAAAATGTTAGTCAAGAAATCAGTGTTTTTCATCCAGTCTTTCTTCCGTCGGGTTATGGATTTACATCCATTTTTACTAGGACATTTTTAAATTCATACTATAGGACGAATGATGTCACTGTGTTCGGTCTACTTAAATTTGTAATGTGTTGTGAAAGGATTAAGTTTTGGCAACATTCCACAGAGTGAGATGGTTTATGCCCAAATGGTCACAAACAATTTATTAAATTTTTATATCCGTATGTTAATTACCCGGCGTTTATTAAACATATACAAAAAAATTTATGTGGTAAATAATCAGTGTTTTAAAAGATTTCAAAATAATTTTAAAGAAGGAATCAGAAATCAATGATGAATTTAAAAAAATTAAATTTGTTATCGTTGATCAAGATCCAAATTTCAAATAACTTAAATCTGTATCCTCACCTTGGTACATTTCTTCAAACGCCATGGCTAGAACTATCGAGATTATTGTTCGGTTGTTCACTACAACTGCTAGCCTAAAAAGTTAGGATGTAAATATATGAATACCTGGATTGTAAGACCAACAGACTGCGACATGCTAATCTGTACCAACATAAAACATCCCGTCGGGAAAGATTGCATTTAAAATAATATTAGTATAATAAAAAATGTCTGTAAACAATATGGTAAAACCAAAATAAATTTACTCTTCTCCAGTATTCCAACCCTAATGCTCATATTTTATTTTATGGAAATTGTCCATTTTTTTTGGAATTGGAAACAAAGTAACATGTATTGTTCGACATTTCCATAGCTCTCCATTGCATTAATACATTGCATGTACTTACAAATATTAGAATCCACTAGTTTTTGTCTTTGTTTTCTGCATTACAAAATAGTTTAACGTTTCGTAATGTATACATTGATATAAGTAATTAAATGAAATTTCTAGTGTGATTTTATGTTTTTAAAGTATAGATCCTTTGCGTATGGCATATTTTCCTAGGAAATTAGTATACCCGTTAAAACTTATTATGAACACAAAGCATCTTTAAATGAATACATAGCGCTAAATTTTATATCAAGCTCCATCATAGATTTTATATGTACCTATAAATACTTTGAAATTTATTTCACTCATCTAATCACTCAATATGAGATCATATGGTCTCATCCCCTTATTTGACTTTGAGTTCATTCGCAGTTTGCATGTATGTATATATCCAATACTGTTTATTATATCCATAAATAGAATAATGCATTCCTCAACCTTATTTCATCTGTTTAATAATTTTCTAGTTTTAATATTATGTGTCGAAGGGCCACATTATATTAAAACTAAAAAATAATCATCATTCCTCATGGTGAGTATTTTTTTTATTTACAATGAGTGTTTCTCTTATTCAGTCACACACCTTTTTCCGTTTGCTTTAATTTTATGGACGTAAGTAAGATTTACCAGTGAAATAGGCGCACGCGTTTTGATTTAATTTTATGCTAATATTAATAATATCAGAATCTATTAATGAATATATTAATATTTGAATATTAATAGTATCAGAATAAGCTTTCTCCTTAAACTGAAGTTGATTATTTGGAAACAACGATAGTGCTTTAATTGCCATTAAAGTTTAGAAATTAATTTAAAACTCATGGGTGGTCAGAAAGTTGGATATTGAAAGTTGTATATACTTTTGTATATTGAGTAAAAAATCGTTCATTATTTTTCATTATAAAGTTCAGTTTGTTGTTATTTATTGACTGATCTTTATAAACGTTTATGTACTATCCTAATTTTTTTATTCTCTCGCCCATGTATACTATGGATATCAATAAAATAGTTCGCACGTTAAGTAGCCAATATTTATGTAACGAAATATTTCAAATCAACGTCTTTAATCTATCCAGCAAAAGACTTGAAAGTGATGACTTTCTAAACCTTATTCAAATATCTATAAATTATTTAATTACAGGGAACTTTTGAATAAAAAATTTAGTACCATATTTTACTTTGCCATTTGCTAACAAATTACGAAATCGATGACAATACAAATATAATCAGTGAGTGAGGTCTTAATTATGTAAACTGTGTGACGTCGGTCAAAATACCAATATATTCCATTGAAAAAAGAGACATATGTTCTCTCAAAGTATTATAATATTATTTCGTAAATCCCAAATATTATGCTATCTTTGTTAGAAATTTTTAACTTCAGTTTTTAAAACAGATTTCCTTCAGCTGTTTCTAGTATTATAATATTATTTCGTAAATCCCAAATATTATGCTATCTTTGTTAGAAATTTTTAACTTCAGTTTTTAAAACAGATTTCCTTCAGCTGTTTCTAGTATTAACAGCTGAAGGAAATCTGTTTTAATCTAATCTGTTTAAAACTATTTCAATCGACTTAGTATTTCAATGGAGGCTGAATATATAATGTGATCTAATACGCAATGAGGACGTAATCCGGGCTACCTCTGCCTTTATTTCACAGTTGTGAAATAAATGGAATGGCACTCGAAAGGGCAGTTGGTATGAATTTGAATGACAATTTACCATTTAATAGTTATATAATCGAAACTTGGGAAAACGTCTACAGGTTTCTAGGATTTGTAAAGTGACACCCCTCGTTTTCCATGACAATAAGTGTATTTGATTTTGTTTATCTCTCTAATCCTTAGGGTACTTGAAATTAATACAGTCTTGAATTAATTGTCTTCACAGGAAGTAACTTATATATTCAAGTTGGAATATTATAAAAATGTTAATTCAATTTTAAGTAACAAAATGTACGGGTAAAATCTTCATTTTTTTCTTTTATATTTTACAGTAGCATCATCAGGTGTTTTCTTTCTACTTTTCAAATAAATATATTGATACTTCTCAGTCTTGGTATAATAACACGTTCCTGAACATGCACGAATATCCTGCAGCACTCATCCGTTTTTCGTGCACTTATGATAACCACAGCATTCCACAGGCACACAATCTTACTTCCGCAACAGTGATCCTTTTACGAGTGCAATTATGAAGTTGCTCGTTTCTTGATGACCGATAGTTATTATTAATCATTTTGTGTATTTTTCTGTTTTATTGGTTATAATGCACTTTTTGGTACTTGCATACGTTTAACATCTTAAGGAGATTTGTTAGACAGTTTTTTTTAATTAGTGAATAAATCGAATAGTGAATAAATGGAAATACCACGGAAAGATGTCAGCCTGCGGATATTTATTGCGGGCACCGGTTTCATTTCTTTTTACGTTATCTTATTCGATTCTTTGCTCCTCAAACCACTCAACCCTTTCCGATATGCATTTTTTCACAAGAAGGTTATTTTATGTTTCACAACCACATTTCCCTTTCCTAGGTGATCAAAGCCACGGGACAAAAGTTGGTTTACCACACATCCGACACAAGCTGAGCGAAATAAAATACCTTATAATTTTTGTGTTTATTTAAAGCTTTGAATATCCGTTTTTGTAAGCTTCACACTTTATTATCTTATACTTAAACTCATAGTATCAAGTTTATTAATAAAAATCTAGCAAACTAGGTATATGTAATATGAATTAAGTTGTAGTAATCCGCTTTGGTTTCGTTAAGGAATGAAACTTCTATTTATTTAGTTGGAATGAAATTTCTGTTTATTTAATTTTGCAAGATAGCCTGAGCCTAAATTAATACAAATTGCTCACTTTTTTACAGTATAATGTACACACAAATGATGTGGTCTTCTTAAACACTCTATCGTCTTTATGAATACTGCTGTCAAATATTTATTCAGGGTAAATCGTTTTTTTCGTAACTATAATATCCTCGTTTTAGCTGAACGATTTTATTTAGACCTTTATCGTATTTAACGTCTTATTCTCTTCTCTTTTCTACTTAAAATCATTACACGATTCTGCACTTACGGTCAGTGGATTTCACCCTTGCGATAACTACTCACAGTGTTTAAATGAGCAGTTTTATAATTTATTAAGTATTATTTTAGTTTTATTAGTTCTTTTCAGTATAATAAATAAATCAAATAATTGTTGGTAATATTTAACCATTTAACTAATATTTACCAAATTATAATTTGGAAGCCCGATCATATTCCATAAGTAAGAGAGCTTAATTATCAACTGTTTCGATAATACGATAAATACGATAAGTATGATAATTTTATAATAAAGCGAATCGTTATTAATTATGATTGTTTATTTTTATTTCTCTGTGATCTAGTGTAAGAGCTGTAAGTACATTTAACATATTTTATTAATTTTGACAATAAAACATTAATCTCACTGTGAAAATATTAGTAACTACTGTATTTTTCGATGTAATTCTGGGCATTAATATTTATTTATAACTTTCATAGCAACAAAAGTGCAGCCAAATGCGATTTGATATGTAAAAATAATTTGCGACAATATTCTATTCCAATTTTTGCAATGTCTCTGTTCCAAAATATTGAATAATTCTTATGTTCATGCGGTTTACATCGACTGGAATCTGTTCTGTCAGTTGTTATTGCAAAGGAAAGAATAAAAGTAAAAGGATAAATTGACGTATAAACGGTTTTTTTATGTCAGAAAAGCAAAAAAACCTTTAAAATCATTACATACCTAAGTAAGTTAAAAGAAATCATAAATATCACTATCCCAATGGCGACGTTCCTTAGTGTTTTGGATTTCAAGCGATCAGAAATTTATGGTATATATTTAAAAAACATTTGAAAAATTTATACATGTCCTAATTTACGCCGTAACGATTACAAAGTGTTCACTTCGTTTTCATCGATGTTTTTTCTTTTGGTTCTATCGGTGTGTATTTTTTTCTTTTTCTGTATAAAGTTTCCAGATAGTCAAATTTATAATAATTTCAATTTCATAGTTCACCTCTAAACCATTTATTGTATACTTTGGTTTTGGTTGACTGGAAGAGATTGCTTTAGTACCAATAAGTCCGCTGCATATAAAACTGTTTCATTAAAGACTAATAAATGATAAAATAATTGAAAATGGGTCCACAGTGCAATAAAACAATTAAATATTTGTTATTTATTATATTGTTATTTATAATTTCAAAATCTCTACTTTCCGTATTTTACCAGCCCTAATACATTTTAAATTTATTCGTATATATTCGATACAGCGGGAATGAGCTGGAATTAACAAGAATTTTGTTGGAAACCGAAAGACTTAATTTTCAGATTAGTTTCACTTGGATTTCAAATTATATAACAAAATTATGAAATATTTTTAAAATTTTTAATTTACCTACTGGCTTTTACAAATTGACACTTTGTTGTCGGAAAAATACACCACATTGTAAATGAAATATAAGTTTCATAAGCAGCCATATTTTATCCAATTTGATATGGAGAAATTTATCAATTTTTTTACTCAGTAACTAATACAAATACCTGATAAACAATCGGGCTGGGATAGTATACCGGATATTGGAATACTATTTTTATCTAAAGTAGTAAAAAGGAAGGCAAATTAAACGATTCGTGAAGTACTGTGCAATGGGTATTTTATTTAGACCTCTCAACTACCTTGTGGTTTAACGCTTATTTATATTTATAGTAATACTACTATTGAAATATAGTCAGACTGTGTTATGAAATGGTTTTAGTATATTTTTAAAAGAACAGAAATATATTATTACTTTTGAAATTAACAAATGCAAATTAAAATTCATTTCGCTTTAATCTTAACTGCTAATTGAACGCAAAGAATTTACTATTCGTCTTTAGGTAAATTGCTTTTAATAAAATTGATGTTTATTTTTCTTTAATAAAAAAAAATTGAGGAAATTGTTTTCATGTAAGTCAAATATTACAAAGAGGAAACATTTTTATTACATTTTGTAAAAAAAAACAAATAAACAAAATCTAATTACAATTGGTTACACTATCTTGCTGCGATGAAATGCGTACTTTATGAAAGTTTGAGTCTAGTATTTAAATTGCTTTTAATAAAATTAATGTTTATTTTTCTTTAATAAAATAATTAAGGAATTTTTTTTCATTAAGTCCAATATTACAAAGAGGAAACATTTTTATTACATTTTGTAAAACAAAAACAAATAAACAAATTCTTAATACAATTGGTTACATTATCTTGCTGCGATGAAGTGGCGACTTTATGAAAGTTTTAGTCTAGTATTTAGATTGCTTTTATTAAAATTAATGTTTCTTTTCTTTGATAAAAAAAATTATAGAAATTGTTTTCATGTGTGTCAAATATTACAAAGAGGAAATATTTTTATTACATTTTGTAAAAAAAAACATAAACAAAATCTTATTACAATTGGTTACACCATCTTGCTGCGATGAAGAGGCGACTTTATGAAAGTTTGAGTCTAGTATTTAAATTGCTTTTTATTAAATTAATGTTTATTTTTCTTTAATAAAAAAATTAAGGAAATTGTTTTCATGTAAATCATGTAAACATGATAATATTGTTTTCATGTAAAATGAATTTCAACACTTCATTTAGATTTAAAAAAAATATCTATGTGTTTTCAATATACTAAATATGTTGATATTATAATAAAATTTAATAATAGGAATTACAAATATAAATCCGAATGTTGATGTTAGATTGCATTTTAACAGGATTTTTCGACCTTGTGTAATACGTCGCTTAAAATCCCTTTCTTCAAAAATTCAATAGCATTTATGAGCTTACTATTCACAATCCATGAAGTAGAATATTTAATAACAGAAATAATAGTAATAAACCGATTTTAAAACTAATAATAATAAAAAAATTTTAGCAGAACAATCATTGACAGGTCAAACAGTTTTTGATAGGTTATAAAATCGTGCCATGTATTGAAGTTTGAAAATCGGGGTATTGGAGTTACAAAATCGTGCATGGATTGGATTGGAGAAATTTATATAAGTGACCAAATATCAAGTTTACGCCTATGGAAGATGCTGTAGGCAATATATTGAAAAATAAAATCAACACTTGCTAGTCGTAGAAGAGAAATATCAGGTACACTCAAAAAAGCACGTACATTCTATATAGGTCCAGTTAGGAACGAGGTGCACATAGTGCGATTAATAAACTTCCTTACACGTTACTGTATATGTCAGTAAAAAGAGTAAGCTTATCTGTTAGCTCAAATATAAATATAAGTTCGAAATTACTAACTAGAAACGGGATAGAATTCTAAGATGACAAAATTTAAATCTAATTTAAATGCGTATTCACCTCACAAAGCTAAAAGTTATACTCTTGTGAGATGATACGGTATTTTGTAAGTAATATAAAACTGAATATTAAAACTTCCTTCATTTCAGGAAGGCATAATATAAAAATATGTTTATTAGTAGATATAATACAAAAATATAAATAAATTTGTAACGATTAATCACTCAAATTTGTATTAGAGGTACACCTGTGCATTTAAACAGATGTTCCAAAATGCAAAATTGATTTCTGGATAAATGCATTTTTTAATTCATATATCTATGAACACACAATTATCAGTTCTTTACAGAAACTGATCCGAGATCCGAGACCTTAAGCTTCTTATGAGCTGGAATGCCCTTTTTGTGCCATTGCATCGACTCTTGTTTGGACTCAAGCTCAAAGTCATGACCAAGTCATAATCGTTTGTTATCATTCACCCCAAAATTGGCTGATGTTATTCAGCACACAGCTTAAAAAAACTCTATGTTGTATTTGCGGCGGCGTAAGCATTCTCGAGACCAACATTGCACTGACTTTATTCATGCCAAGATGATCGCAAAGGATTCTCAAAATTAGTTTATTTCATATACAAATTAATGCAGAAAGTTATTGGTGGTGGCCACAATCGGCCGTCCTGGATGGGCGTCGCCTTCAATACATTTTTTGTGAACTTCAATCTCTAGCAAGAGATTTTAACAACCACGTCGTATATAAAATAAATTATTTTTGCCAATGATACCGATATTCGAAAATAATAAAATGAGGTACTTCGTTGTAAAGATATTAACGTTTATTTTGTAACTTACACTAGTTAGTTGATAGTTACCAGTAGACGAGTTCTATGACGTAATTTTTATAAACAAATTTTTTGTTCCATGCCCTTCCATACAATTACAAGCCATAAATAGTTCTACTTGATTTTAAAACATTATTTCTCTTATCAGGGCATACCGAGTTTATAGGCAAATTCATATCAACAGTTTCATCTAAGTAACCCATTAAGGAATACGGTTGAAGTCCAAAGTGGTATCTCTAAATAATACTTTTAAAACAAATACAAGTTTTAGAGTTGAATAATGAAACACTAGTGAAAATGCATCTTTGTAGCTGTGTGGTTGTGAATAACGAAGCACTAGTGAAAATTCATCTTAGTAGCCGTGTAGTTGTGAATAACGAAGCACTAGTGAAAATGCATCCAGCTTGCTGTGTGAAACATTTTGCCACCCTGAGCGAAACTGAACTTTTTTATCACTTTTTGATATCTTCGAAGACACCCATTTGTACTCAACAACTGTTCCTTTTTCTGGTTTATCAACTACTTCCAATGATTAATATTCTTTAAACGACTTCAGTTCTTCTTCTATAGCCATTTCTAGGACTCTGTGACATTTATGGCGTCCCTGTACACTCAGCTTACTTTCTATACACAGATATGATGACACCGTGGTATATTGGGTTGATCATAAGGCATACAGCCTTTAACGGCACGGTGTACCATGGGGACGTGGGTTCGATTCCCGGCCGCTCATCGAGCGGGTCTGGATTTTTGTTCTGGTTGACTGTGAGGGATTGCTCTCGTAGCAATAAGTCCGTTATATATATATCCACATATATAAATATATATATATATATATATATATATATATATATACATATATATATATACATATATATATATATATATATATATATATATATATATATATATAATTAGATACAGTAAAGTGGATAAAAAAAAACAAATAAATACAACCATGCCTATCATGCTTCCGCCTTTCTTGCCATTGTTACTGGGTTATAAATCTTTGCAAGATTTTTCAACTCACTCTTGGGACCAGTATCAAAAATGTTATCTGAAGAATTGTTTGAACTTCATCTTGTACATAAATACTGTGATAAGGTCTTGCTGTAGATTCCGATTGATCAGAATCTACATTTTCATTTTCAAAACTGTCATGCTCCACTGTAATATCTGATGTCGGCGGTGGTACTTCTTCCACACTAACCCGTAATATATCAGATTCATTATTTGACTCAATAGTAGCAACACCTCGGCTGGTATTTAGTAAAGCAGTACTTTAATGCCCTTTTCTTTCAATAGATGGGTCATCACTGTACTACTGAAAATACGTATGTGGCTGACAACTGGATTCCTGCTTATCCAGTCCTAAAAAGCGATTAATGGTTTAACATAGAAGCCAACGATCTATTTCTGATGTGTTCAGCCGCATATACTACATCAGCAAAAAAATTTTTTTACTAAACAAGCATCAAAATGTAAATTAATAGCTCTTTCAACAACTATACGATTTAGTCGCTCACATAACTAATTTTTTTTCGGTGTATGTGGATTGTTACGCTGATATCCAAATGTCAGATTGCTAAAAAAATTTTCATTTCTTTTGAACAAATTCCTTTTTCGTTCCTTAGATCTTTGACAGTTGCATTCTTCGGTTTTGAAATTATCAATTTTAACTCTTAAAATATATACATAATTGACTTTTATTTTTAAAGAAATATGCAAATTAGGTTCTACTTAGTCGCTAACAAGAAAGAAAAAAATACCTGGATAGTCCGATAGACTTTACTTCCATTAAAACTTAAAGTAAACTTGCGTCTCAATCCACATATTTAGGTTTACATCTATATTAATTATGAAATACGACATTGAAACAAAATTTTGTTAATTTTTCTGTGGGTCATTAATTAATTACGCATACACTTTGTTTTCATTAATTAAATAATATGAAAAATGCAGCATTTTTTGCTGCTTGTTTTCTCTATTTGCGTGGTAATATTATAAATCTATCTTCATTTAGGTTATAATAGAAAATGCAGACTCATAATATAATTTTTTAAAGTCTTTTTTATCACTTTTATTCATTGTATATAGGGTCGCAATGTATTTAAATATATTATTTAATTAGGAAGTTGTAATCCACAATAGGTGCATTTTTTTCCATTCCTGTCTGTGCTAGCTCAATAGGTACATATAAATTAAAAAACATATAGATAGACAATATTTTTTTAAATTATACGTACATTTTAGTAAATTTAATTGATACCGTCCTTCTTTTGAACCGAGCTACTAATCCGCTGTTCGTTTCGCCACGTCAACGAAGGTTAATGCATGTTAATAATAACTTGACTTATTTTCTACAGTTAATTTTTTTCCTTTAAACTAAGCTATTGTAATAGAATTATAAGTAACTTTTTATGTGACAAAAAAGTGTTGTAAACATAAAGGTTCCCCTGAAACAAAATTAAAAATAAATTTTGATTCTTATCCATCCTTTACAAGTGTAATATAGCTTCGCAGACTATCGACTATGTTGAACCTATTAATAGAAATTTACACTGTATTATTACGGATTATTGAATAAAATTAAGATTTGAGTGTTGCCATGATTCGGTCGAATCATTCACGTGCCTAGCGGTATGTACCTCGAAAATTAGTTGGGGAATATGGACTTAAAATAAAAGTATACACATTAGCTTTGTAACAGAATTGCCTTGTTACATTTATATAACGACCTAGTAACACATTAGCTTTGTTACATTCAAATGACATAATATTTGTGTTAACTTTATTAAGAGAAAGTTACGATGGAATAAATGGTGACCCTATTCCTTCTCCGTTTAAAGCGGGTAACTGAATACATTGACGATATAAGCATTATTATGCACATTAAATGGCACATAAAAGTAGACAATTGGATATCATATCATTTTCGATGATTCTAAATATTTATAATTTATTATCATTATCCTTTTCACTTTCATGTTATTAAGTAATTCCAAAAACATTTTTCTAATTAAATTTTCTTTTTACGTGCTACGTTACATTTTAATCACAACTGTAGATTGATGTGATACCGTATAATATATTTCAAAACAAAAATTAATTTTCGTATTATTAATTAATTCGCGGCGTGAATAACGTTACGATAGTTATAACACAGGAAATAATTTTACTTAAGTTCATGAATTTCAGTGGCAGCAAAGAGATTGATACTCATATCTAATCTCATAAATTGCACTAAGTTAGTGTGGTAAGAAGATAAGGTAGATTATATTCATAATAGTATTTTGTTTCTAAGTGATCGTAGTTAACTTTATCTTGGCAGAACATTACAGATATCCAAGAATATTTTCATAGATAGCTCAGTCATATACGTTTGTTTTATTAGACTGTTAGTACATTTAATCTGATTATAATAGATAACATCTGATTTGAAGGTTTTTTTCTCTACATTTTATTACGAATGCATCTGCAAATACACATTTCTAACAAATTTTTACTTTAAATTAATACTTTATAGTAGGAAGGTTTAGAATGTTAAGCCTGATTGGCTGCAACCTTCACTATATTCCAGTCATTATGTAAGCAGCTTACGTTCTTGTACTCTGTCTTGAGGTGTCATTGATTAAAAGTGCTAAGCGCGCAACGTTGCTTAGTTGAATACATTGTTTTTACTTGCTATTCGAAAACTATTTATTATTGATTTTTCTTAGATTACTTTACTTAATTTGCAACGTGACCCACTCTTAAAGATCATTTTATAATTTTTATTTTCTTTATTACTCTAACACCTGTTATGGGCATAGAAATTATTTCATTAGTATCTTATTCGTGGCCAATAAAACACTAATCATACTTACCTAAACCCCGTACAAATTGTTACTTTATATTGTGTTTAAAATAAACATTTTTGTTAATATGTAGATACGATATATTTGCTAAAGTAAAACTATATAACGGATGCTTTTAGTAAATGTAGATTTCATAAATTAATTTTCTTTCGTTTGAGTGGCGAAAAATAGCCGGTAACTTTTGCCTTTCCACTTCAACCATCTAATGTATTCAACATAAAATATTCCATACATACATAACAAATTACTTCATGAAATGCATATAAAATAACTATTAAAATAAAGCACTCACATATCTATCCCCTTTTTAGATAACATCAGGGTGATATGAATTATTCATGACGCCAGCCCAAAAAACATGAAATGAAAGGGCGTTGAACGTGTTGTACGCTTTTTTTAGGGAAAAATACAAAAGGTATATTTTTAATTACCACTTTATATTGTATATCCCGTTTTTATACTTACAATAACTTAATAAGTGATAAAATTTCACCATTTACCTACTAATTAAGATATTACTTTAAACTTAGTTTATTAACGGTACATTGTATTGTTGCATAGTCTTTTAATATTTTACTGTTGGGATTGTACTTTCATTCTGCTTAATATTTACTGGCATCACGAAATGTTTCACATCTTATTTATCTGAAAATTATTTTATATTCACATTTTTATATATCCACCATATTTACGGAATACAAGAGACTATAAATCAATGAGCCTGAACTGCAGCCCTCTTCTCATTACATATTAATCTTGAAATTAGTGAAATAAAATTGAAACGAATTATTCTACTAAACGATAAACTATAAAGACTTTGCTAGATTCACTATGACAGAGCTGATGGCTACCGGTTAGAGATAAAATATAAATTTAATTAAATAATTTTCACGCGTTTGTGTAACATTAGTCCCAAGCATATTTGAAGTATTGTAGGATATATTGAAGTATTACATGCTTGGGACTAATGTGTAACATTAGTCCCAAGCATATTTGAAGTATTATATTATATATATATTTGATATATATATATATATTTGATTTTTTCAGATAAAAATGCCTGTACCAAGACCTTATCAATATGCATAGTTATGGAGCATCTTTACAAAGCACGTGAGTTGAGGCAATTCTCGTTTAACATACAAGGTTATATACATATATATATATATATATATATATATATATATATATATATATATATATATATATATATATATATATGTGTGTGTGTGTGTATGTATTTTCCAGTTAAATATATAAATATATATATATATATATATATGTATATATATATACGATGAAATTGTTATAAAATCACATATAACCTTCTCTTACAACCTTCTCTTACTTGATAATCATTGACTTGATCAGTAATTATCTCTTGTGTGTTCACATGGATAATAAACGACTGTATTAACTCCAAATTTACTTATTTGATATAAATTAACTTCAAATTTACTTATCTTTGCTAATATCCCACCTGAAGATGTTGTAATACAATGAAACCTAGGTCGTGGTAAAGAAATTAAAGAAAGTTGAAATAATACTACATCACGTAGTTTCATTTAATTGCATTTAATTGTGTTCAAATTTACTTCTAACGAAAGTGTGAAACAGGAAACAGTATCACACGCACACACACACACACACACACACACACATATATATATATATATATATATATATATATATATATATATATCCGTTTTTTCGCCTGAGGCAGTGATACAAATCATCAATAAGAATAATTATTTTCAAAGTTATTTTAAAATATTACGTGTGTTTTAAAATCATTACGGAAATAACTTATATTAAATGTATTGAGTAAATTATAAAATCAAAATAATTAACGGACAATTTAAACATTCTTTGTCCCAAACAGCCATACATCCGTCATTATGATGGCGGCGGTTGTGTACATCTTCAAATGAAAGCTTTAAGTACACACACACACATATACACGTACAAGTTTTTATTACGGCTGATTTTAACGAATATTAGTGGAAATTGACACATTAAAGTGTAGCAGCCAATGTCGTGTCCAATGAAGTATTTTATTAAGCGTCTATTAATGCAAAGGGCCTAAACATAATTTAGATGAAATTTTCTTTAAACTACAATATAAATATTCAGTATTTTGATCAGACTAACAGTTAACGCTAGTGAATCGACGTAGTTTCTATTAATTTTCGTTAAAGAAAATAGAACGAAATTCCTGTTTATTTAGTTTCTCAAGTTTCATTTAATTTAAGTCAGGAAAAGCTATTTTCTTTTCGTCGAATGACAACGTTTCAAGAATGATATAATTCGCCTAGAGATAAAGTATCGTCATTATTTAGCAAAACACTAACTTAGATTTAGTATATTTATTTTGTTCCAAATCTTGTCAACTAATTTCAAACATGTAAATTAATTATTAGTTGTTGTAATTGTTTATCTCGTCTTGTGTTATACTTAGTAAGATATCGCGAATTTTGTTATATTTGTCAAATCGTTTAGTGCATAAATATGTTAGTTAATATTCGGTAACGTATCAGCCGCTGGTACATTGTGACACCATCGCTGTGATCTGGCTACCTCAAGGGCATGACCGTTTGAGTTTTATAATTTCTTGATTTCACGAAGTAATTAATTTTTCTCTGCAAGCAAACGACAAATAAATTAAAAATGCCCGTGACCGTGCCATACCTGTTGATAACGACTCCTTTTTATGGTTAACCGTTTTCATGATCAGATTCATATAAAAAAGTAGATAATTTTAATAACTGAGTTATCTGTCAATTTTCAATTACAAAGACATGATGTGGATATTTTTGAAGTTATACTTTTTCAGGCGCGTTATGAAAAAATGATGAGAGTGAAATTTTAAGATTCGTCACACAAAAGTTACAGTATGAAGTTGCAGGGGTTGCAGTCTCGAAACAAAAGCTATTGGCACCATCGTTGCCTCTGTTCACTGTTTTCATATTCATAGTATTTATCCACATGCTTCTAGTATCTACATTCACACACGTGTTTGAGTTTCATATAAGTGCGATTTATATATGTGCTGATAAATTATATTCAGTAGTGATTTAAATTCAATATTTTGATTAATATATTTACTATTCTTAAATATTAGTGAAAAAATTGTGTTTATAGACTTTTTCAAGTGCTCCAATATAATTGAGGTTATCTATCCGTATGTATTATTTAATGATGCCAAAGAAGTATAACTTCTCACGCGCGTACATAAGTACACGCACCTTTCTTTTTTTAGTTCTAGGCAGTTAAGTCATAGCTTGCTTGTTATCTGTATAATTTTTTTAATGTAATTTCTTAGAAAGTTTTTAATTTCTAATATGATCAGTCATCACCACCTTATTATTAAAATGATAAAATATTATATTTAATTAGAGATATTTTCGTGAATGTTTTGAAATTTGTATGAGGCGTATTTAGATATACGACTCCCCATGTTACCTTTTGCTGAACGGAAATAAAATTGGATATTAGAATTGTTTCCCAAAAATTGAAGAGTGGTCCTTTAGATTTTATTTTGTTCCTATATTTTGGTAACATTCATAAATTTCAGTTCATTTTTAGATATGATTTGCCGTTAGAACATTTTCTAAATGAATATTTTACCAATATTTGTTGGTTTCAAAGGGTCTAACAAAATTTACATCAAAATAATAGTTAATTATTATATTTTGCCATGAATTTTTTTAAATGTTCTTATATCCTATACATTGTTCATTGTAGAATTTCTTACTTTTTTCGATCGTCAATGCGATTGAACTAAAATATTTGCATAATAAAAAATTTCCTGTTTTATTGCCTAGTAAAATTTCCTAAAAAAAGAGAAGAAATACACCTATTTATACATATATATATATATATATATATATATATATATATATATATATATACATGTATATATATATATATATGTGTGGATGTGTGTGTGTGTGTATAAAGGTTCCGTTATATAAGTGATTCAGAGAAACGGTTGACATCATCAATGTATTAATAAAAATTAATTAAAGATAAATAAGACCCGTAATAATGACAGCATAATTAAATGACTTCTATTTATTATCTTCTAAATTATGCCTTTATATATAAGTTGCGAAGTGGTGTTAAACAGTTGAAATATATAAAATATTAAGTCTTATTTGAAAAAAGTTTAATCATTTTAAATTAATACCAGAAAAATATGAATTATAATGGAACACATAAATGCCTTTTATATGTAAATCAGTATTTACTTCCTCTTTGCATGTAAACATATTTTATAATAATAAGTGAAATAAGTGAAAAAATATGAAATGTTGAAAAGTTCTAAACTTTCACACGTTTCTTAATAGATTAGTTACGAAACACAGTGGATAATATTAGACTGTAAAATTATTTCATATGAAATAACGTAGATTTTTCCGTCGTTACATTACTCTTCTCAGCTTCAAAATTAATAACATTACTTTTAACGAAACTATCAAAGTAGTTTCTAAAAAATATTTTCTATACCTGAATCTAAAATAACATAAGAAGGAAAAATAAACTTAATTGGTTTCTTTTAAATTATTTTTGTTTATTGTTTCTTCCTTTGTGATTTTAATCAAAACATTTTAAAAAGCAATAGTTTCTTTTATTTACGGCCTTTTTTCCAGTCATTTCATTCCAATTGACCATTGGCTACGAAGAAATTATATAGAAATAATTAAACGGTCATCCCATGATATCGGGCATGTTTCTCTCAAGTACAATTGCGTAAGGCGTAAGTTCGACATAACAACTGGAAAATTCGGTGTAAATTTCACTTGATAAAAGAGCTTTATAGGACAAATCGAGTTTCTGGAAAAAAGTTTATTCATTATATTAATATATTAAAATAATATTTCCTACATTTCATATCAGTGCATATCCTCACATATGCGGCGGCTCTTGACATAAATTATGTAGGAAATATTTGCAATTAATCAATATATTAAACTATTTGGATCCCAATAATAATGTTCTTTGTTTTGTAATATGTTACTTGGACACAATATCTATGTAAGATACATAGTATAGTATTCATATTATATTACTCATAGGCTTCAATCAAGATAAAATAATCGATGAACAAATATTAACGTACTCGTGGCTGCTCAGAAGGCTTTACATCGAGCCAAAACTTTTTCGATTTTTCAAAAATGTTTGAAAAAATACTGAAAGTGAAAGTAATTGATGCCACTGCTACACGCGAACTGTCATAGATATTGTCGTATAACAACTGAAACATTTTTAACTTCAACTTTATACTTCTTAAAAAATATTCTTAATTATCACTAAGTAATTACCCACCTCAATAATTTTGAATTATTTTGAAATATTTGAGTTCGTTTAATTTTTTAAAATATTATCAGTTATTTCACGCTTGTCTGCACGCTTATTTTTAATTTCAACTCCAGCCAACTTAAATGCCTCACTTACATCTTGTTAACTGTTAATATAAATGAGCAAAATAAATACAAAAAAAACAAAAATTGTAAGGAAGGAAAAGCAAAAAATACTGTTCACAAAGACATGTCAGATAAATACTTATATATACACATAATATAGATATATTTTCTAAACAACTCTTATATAAATCATACAAACATTTAAGTCATAAAGGAACTTGCTCTAGAAGTGGATAATTAACCTGTTCATATGTCATAGGATTAAATTGATTTATATTGACAACTGCGTTATTCACATCATATTGCAATTAACTTGACATCTGGAAGGAACTTGTGAAACGATTTCTTTATTTTTAAGTCAAAACAATTCAACATAAAACTAGTTCTAAAATTATAATTGTAAAGTCCCTAATTAGCTCTTAGAGTATTTCACTTTTTTTCAATATTTTTCATAATTCAATCGAATTTTAAAGTTACTTACATCACTTACGTTTCAGTACTATTACTCATAATATTGACTGTTTCGAATCATGTTTCGAATCAGCTTTCTAACTTTTTTGAGGTTTGTTGAACTTTAACAAGACATGAACAAGATTTTGACAAAAATGTTTAAGTAATTTTTACTGGTTTAGCTTTTTAATCAAAACAAAGAACATGTTTTGCTTTGTTTTAAATTTAAATTACTCTTGTAATTAAGTGCGTTTCACTTGCACGCTAATTAATTTATTCTAACAAAATATTGCGTGATTCTAAATTGCCACTCACATTTACAAACTCAAATAAACATATCGCTGTAACTTAGTATCACAAAATGTAAATTTTGGTAAAATTATTTATATATATATATATATATATATATATATATATATATATATATATATATATTTATATATATATATATATATATATAATATAAAAGATTATCTTTGCCAATATCCCACCTGAAGATGTTGTAATACAACGAAACCTAGGTCGTGGTTAAAGAAATTTAAAGAAAGTAGAAATAATACTACATCACGTAGTTTCATTTATTTGTGAAAATTGTATTATATTAAAATCTTTAATTCAGTTTCCATCTCTATTTTCATTCTCTATATCTGCTGTTTATGTTTGAGTTTGTGTAACCATTCGCTAAACTATAGCATATAGATTAAGCTTTTGTTGTTTAAATTGATTATAGGATGTAAAATATAACGTCAATATAAGCATAACTACATTGAGAGATATTTTCCGAAAAGAAAGGTTTCGTTGTGTCTTATTTTTTTGATATTTTGTTGAATTGTAGATTCTTTCAGGACGCCAAGCTCAGAAAATATTTTTCTATTTTTTCCAAGAATATTTGAAATTAAAATGATAAAATTATTTGACCTCATATTTTATTTTTCTCGTGTCATAACAAATCAATTGTCGATCGTATCATTGCCAATCATTGTTGCTGAAACTGATGTTGCATATTGCCATATGTATACATGGAAATATTTGAAATTTGGGAAAGAAAAACTCTAAAAACATGTTTTACTGATTTTTCTGATGTTTTTCTAACTACAAAACCATTTTAATACACTACTTAAATTCCGCGTTACTTGCCCAATATACGCTGCATAATCTAATTCGTGACATTATAAATTATTTTTACGTTTAGCTTACCTAACTAAGCTTATCATCCGCCCAAGTCTTTTATCCGGTAATGAAAAGTAAACTTTGCCACGAAAATATTTACTAACACATCTAATTTAAAAACGTAAAAATCTACGTAAAAGCCTATATATTCAAATGAGTCACTGCCTTAGCGCTACGGCCTTATCAAATTATTCCAATAAGAGGAAGGTGGACGAAAAACGGGACGTGAAAGTGAAATAAGATTTACAAGGTGAAAGTGAATATTCTTGTTATAGTTGTTATGATATCGGTATTTAAAAATGTTTACGTTTTTTGGTCTCCTAGTATGACAGTAAAGTAGGAAGGCGACGTAATAATTAAACTTTATTTAAATGGAAATTTCTCGTGAAATATATAGCATATATTATGACCAGCAAAATTTATCAGAATTTATCAGTACATATGAATAGAAAGAAATATTGTCGTATTTCTTATTTCGATTTAAACAAAAAATTTGCTTCGTCGTTTAAAATATTTCAAATTCTTCAGTGAATTTGTGACTGACATATTGTCAAATTGCTAATCCGAACTATAAATTATCTTTGTCCTTTCTTTATCTCATTTTATTCATATTAGACAGTTTAAACTCTCTTTATGTCAAAATCATTATTAAACATGCGTGTGTTTAACCAAGCATGTGACTTAGCTAAGTACAAACCAACAGATAGATTGTGTTTAAATTTGATACTTTTATCTTTACACCTTTTTTATATAAACAGTGGAAGGAATTTTGAATGATATAAAAATATTAAATCCACATTTTCAAAAGACTGGTAATAATTTAGCTTCTTCTTTTATGGTAGAATTAATTTTGTTCTCTAAGAATTACCTTCCTGATCTATTTCATTATTCACTCCCGCTCTATTACCCACCCCACATTTATTCCATTTAATTTTTTAAAAATTTCTGCGGATGTTCTGTCGTCAAACTATATTTTGTCGAGATTTCGTTCCCTCCTTATGTGGTATACAAGAAATATTTCGTAAAAAGATAATAAAAAGAACATTTGTTTATTTATAGGGTAAATAAAACAATACTCAAGAGACTACTATTATAATGTGAATATAAAATTCCACACCGTAGCTTATAAGATTTCTTATTTTAAAGAAAGATTAAGAGCGATTTAGTATTTATAATATGGAAGAACTTACTGGTAATGCGCTACGCATTATGAATATTAAATCTAAACTTCACCGGGAAAATATTTACCAATGTAACGTGATGTGAATGCTTATCCGAGTGATCCATGTAACATTTATACTAAACAATTCCCACACAATGATTACCAAAAGTGCTGTTGACAGACTGATCAAAAAGCATTGGATATTTGGATTTATATAGTCTCCTTTTGACCCGACATGAAGAGAACCACTTTATTTATTACTTTCTTTCATACTTATCGGGAAACATCTTCCGCAAGTAAAAGACGAGAATCGACATCAATAATTTAGATTAATGTGATGTCACACAATGATGCGGAGCGGGAAACAGATCGTAGGGACGATGAGAGAAAATTGTTTTTTTTTTCTTTCAATTCATTTTATTCATTTAGGGCAAAATGAATTCGAGAGAAACGATTCTTTAGAAATATTTGCAGGAAGCATGTTGAAAAATGTGGAAAATCTAATATTTTCTTTACATACATATAACAATATGTGTTTTTTCCAAATATTAATAAATATGACGATATGTTACTATTTCATGTCATAGTACCTATGTCGAGAAAGCGATAACAGTCCGTAACATTTTCATGTTTTACGTTATTAAATTATATTATTGACGATATTTAAGACGAGTAATAAATAAAATGTTTCTTCCTTTTTACCAAATTATACCGTTGCAATAAATGAAATATATGTGTGGTATAGTTATATATCTTTACATGCAATTTGTATTGAGAAAAATTGATTTAGTGACATATATAACAAATAATTAAATATAAAGACAGCTCCTCGTTTCGAAATATAAGAAAAATATAAGGAAGGATTCATAAGGAAATATTCCTAATGAATTTTATTTTCAAAACAAAATATTGCAGTGTATGTTACAGCATATGATGTTGCAAATTGAAAATTACGGCGATTTTTAGGTAAATTAAAAAAAATATGTAAGATGTATAGATGAAATGTAAATAAAAATATTATAATAATTCAAAATTAGGATCACAATTTTTAAGGGTTAAAAGGGACTGGAAATTTTAAAGACGTTCTCATTTGGAGATGATACCAATCTTCAAAATACTTAATTTTCTATATATAAAATTTAGGTTGTTAACTGAATCGCTTATTTATGTAGCTCAAGAAAAAATCTTTTAAATATGGAAACGTTAAAAGTTTAAGCAAAGTGAAGCAATAAAAAGCAGAAATAAAGATATTATAACATATCCTTTAATAAAAGATTCACTAAAGTTGTCCGAACTTCTTTATTTCTGCTCCAGAAGTTAAGTAATCAACCAGTTTTTTTATTTTAAATTTCATTAAGACTTTTAAACAAGAGATGTGTCTGTTAAGAGGGATCGTTACTAAATCTATATTAAATTCATCAGTAATATTATTTTTGTTCATATACATTATTTTGATGTGTAAAATATTATTTTTATGCTCATTACCTACTAGAAAATTATTTGTAGGCAAATATTCTCCCACTCTAGTTGAGTGTTGACACCAACACTGACATTTCAATATTTCCAACAGGAATTCTAAATTCTAGTTTCATATTTTAATGTAAAAATACATAGATAAGTTATGGGTATCCGTTGAAAATCTTTTTGGTATGGTAAAGTTAATCTAATTTTCGTACTCAGTGGTTTCTGAATGTAAATGTGTGATGCCCAAAATCTCCCTTCACTGTTTATTATCTCTATAAAACTGTGAGACTTGTAACTAAAATATTATTGCTACACAATTCTCTACATATTTGGGTAAATAATTTTGCATGGCCTTCACGAGAAGAAATGTTTAGTAACTTATTTATTATGGATCCCATAATTTCATTTTATATACATATATAGTTATAAAATTGTTGTTAATAGTGGGTGTAATTAAATATTTTTTTATTTACATCAATATTAATGAAATGCATTTATTAAAATATTTATATTACACCATCTAGCGGATAATTATGAAACTTTATATTTAAAGTGATTACTCATAAAAGAAACACAATTTGCATTCAAGCAATAAATCATTTTCTTAAACTTTTAGAGTTAAGCAATATAGCTTGAAAATTTTATTGCGAATAATGACCAAGCTTTCAAGACATTCATCCACAAATTTTCATTCAAATACGTGAAAAGGCATAGCGTGAAAAAATATCCGCAGACCAAAGATGAAAATTGAAATAAGTGGAACTTTAAGAAATTAAAACTGTAGGGAAAGACAACCTGAAAATTTGTGAAGACAAGTATTTATTTTCTTTTTACATTAATGCGAATTTATTTTTTAAAGAGAAAAATTTCCTGAGGATATGCATACATCAAATGATAAAATATTTACTTTGTGGCCGAACAAATGTGTGACGAATGTACAATTGTAGCCCTTACGACTTTAAATTTTAGTGTAATTATATATAAATATCGGTAGAATTTTTTAATTCGTTTGTATTTTATAAGCTATTGCCTTTTATCTTTGAAATGGTGAACAACTAGAAATTAAAGTAGTAAATTGTTATTAAATTTACTTAGAATTCATTTGCTATTTAATAGAGTACCTTATTTTAACGGTATTATTTATGCATTTGTACTTATGATGAAGTTCTAGATTATTAAGATGTAACGTAAAATATATAACTTGTTTTATACATAAAATGTCTAACCTATTTTATAGCATTCAAATTTCAAATTAAACTTTCGCACCCAGGGGTTTGACTAAAGGCGCAAATTATACTATAATTGTTTTAAAGTACTTATTTTACAAAGTGAAAGTACTTTCAAAAGGTGAATATGTAGTCGTAACAGAATATAAAGGTATAAATTCAAATTCGTATTAATTAATTTAAATAGGTATAAAATATATTTCCTTCAAAAACATAACTTCTAATTAAAAAAAATTAAATAAAAAAGGAAACATACCCATCAGAAATAGGCTACCATTAATACCGTTTTATGCTAGAAGTATTCTTTGAATTGCAACTTAAATCCTGTTAACTGATTTGTCAAGTACATTAATTAAGCATTTTTATTAGAGAGACGTTTTAGGCGACGTATAAAGCTTTATATTTAAAAAAAAATTTTGACATATATATTAAAAAAAATAATTTCGCGATTTGAAAATTATGCTAGCTGAAAGAACTTTACCAAGACGTAAATACAACATTGCATTTTAATTTCAATGTCTTCCCTCTTTCATTAGAAAATTATGTAAAACTACAGCAATAGGAATTTTTAAATTGGTGTACAAAAAATACCTCGGCAAAGAAAACTTTAATAATATATAAGACAAGTAACGAAAAAAAGATAATCCGGGTAATAGGATTTTCATATCCTCACAAAATATAATAACTAAAACATGAAATAAATATAACGATTCTAAATGTAAACAGGAAAATGTATCTAAATTCAAGAATGCAAATATGAATAGTGACGAAATATTGCTCTAGGAAACAATAGCGTTAACAATTTCACGAATATAAAAAATGTCGTCACGTGATGATAACTAATATTTTAAATGCGAAAGAAGTTTATTTTTTCTACTTTCACGCCACAACTTCCCAAAAAAATGTAATGAAATTTAGAGTACAAATCATAAAAGTCATAAGACCACATTCATCCCAAAATACAGTTTACAATTCCTAAAAATTAATAACTCTTTGGGGATAAGACCGCATCCTTTTTTTTCTTTTCACGCTATTTGTTTAATTATTCGTATCTATTTAGTCATAACAAATACTGACACCTAGTATTTTTTACAAAAAATATTGATATAATAAAAAGAAGTCTTAAAAGAATTCTCTGGGTCTCTCAATGAAAAAAAAAGAATGTGCGTAATTTAAACTTATTGAAAAAAAACACAAATTATGTTATTTTGCTATACTTTTCATTATTCAGGTAAGATTGATTTAAATTGAAATGTTATATGACCTGAACTGAAGATCTCCGTGTAAGGGTCGACCAAAAAACATCGAAAATACGAATGTTAAAGCCACGGTATCACAACGCTCATCAATTTACTTCCCTTGATCCTTAGGTTTTCTAGCTTTATTCTCGTATATCAGGCATTAAAAAACAATGTGCAATAACTAGAGAAAAAACATATCCTTCGAATCAAAGATAATAATCGATTTCCATTTAGTTTTAGATATATTTTCAAACTTGTTGCAACTGTAACATAATATCTGAAATGCTTATAACTGTCAAATTTAATGTGGTAACAAAATATCGAATCGTAAACATCGAATTAGTCGCCACATTTTTCTCCTTATAATTGCAGCATACACAGTATTAACAATACCGATTCGAAAATTGTATCACAGAGGATAACTCTAAAATCCGTTATTATTTATTGTTTGTAACAGAAAGGTGGAAAAGGATGAACTACATAAAATATGTATTATTGTTTCAAGCATTTAAGTATTTAAATGAGCTTCATGTATATTCTGTTCCATAAGTTAGCTAAACATGAATAGCGAAACATTATTCGTGACACTTGACACGAGATAACACAAAGTCATAGCAAATAAACACAATTCAGGTTAAAATAAACTATATAATATCCATAAACCATTATTAAATTTATTTATTTCTAAAAAAACTATCGTTCAATGATCGGAAACAAAAAAAAACGCGTAACGTCTCTTCAATCATTTTTTCTTTTTAAAAGTTTTGAACAGGTTGCCGCGTATACTTAACTGCGCCTTTTATAAAGAAACATTAAAAACAAAAATGTCAAAATTTTATGTGACGGCGGATATAATGCAGATGACTAAAAATTGTTCATAAAATCGAAGAAAGGAAGAAATTTTTCTCCTTCTAAACTGTCAAAATTCGATCCTCAATATTAAAAATGAAGGAAAAGGGTGATCATAAAATGAAAGACACCAGAATAAATAGGTAGGACATTGTCTTTTTGCGCCGGTATAAAAAAGAGTAGATTGTAATTTCGGGATGGAGAAGAAGATTGTAATTTCGACCATGATTACCTAACAAGGGAGGATTTCGAAACAAACATAATGGAGAACTTTTGCAAAATTTACTGTAAGGTGTATGGCTAAAACAATATTTAATTAATAACAAAATTTGAGATTATTATTGAATTATAATTGTTTTTCAAGCTATTGATAAAAAACGTAATTTCTTTAGTTTTTAAATAAAAGTAAATTTTCGGTTTTTTTTCTAATAAAATAAAGTGTGGTGAAATACTTACTTTTCCTGTAATGTTAATTATGCAACTTTTGGAAACGTTTTTAACCAAAGATAAAGAGTAATTTTTTTTTTTTTAAATTTTGATATGACATCAATGTACATTGACTTAGTTTTTAGACAAACCTTTTGAAGTATTTTTTTTTAAATTTAAATTAATTAATTTGCTACTTTTCCTGTAATGTTAATTTTACAATTTTTGAGACCGAATTTTACCAAAACTAAAAGGTAAATAATGTTTAAATGGTAAAATAAATTAGGTAGTTACACTTTGAATAATATATCTAAAGTTCGGCGAATTTCGTCGACAACGCGTTTTGCATAACTATCTTTATATAGGGGTCCAAATACAATATATGCAACTCCGCTATTACGATAAGCTTATTAGATTATTCTGATGCAATTACCTCAAATGAGGCTGCTATGCATAAAAAGTATAAAAAATGTAAATACATTTCTACCGAGTACTGCAATATAACGATAAACATATTATAAACCGAGCGAACCATTTCTATCCTTCTATTTTTATTTACAAACTACGAAATAGAATAACCCAAAGAAAACCAATATTAAAACCATTGAACAATATGTGGCGATAAATAGATTAGAACATTAAACAGGTCAACTCTTAATCAGCGATGGAAAAGCACCTAGTGCTTTAAAACCACTTTGTAACTGTCACTTAACCAACGATAGTAATGTAGTTTGGTGAGTTCAGTATAATAAAAAAAATTATACTTTCTACTACGAAACTTTACTTTCGGCTACGAAATAGCTACTGGTTTAGTCCATGCCATCTACAATAATACGGCTCATTGAGGTTATATTCTGAAAAACAAAATTCAAAACTTAGCTACATTGTTTATGTAATAATCTACATTTAAGTCAATATTGTCAAGTTGCTACTAGTCTTTTGGGCTCATATAATATTCAATTATTTTAAACGACCCTAAATTTAAAGCCCAATTATTTTTTATTACATTCTTCGTTTTGTAAAATCATAACAATTACTAAACTAATCAAATAACAAATTAGACAAAAATATCAAAAATGAAAAATCCAAACTAAGTCCTGAATGAGCGTTTATTCATGCACTAAACGAGAACAAAGCGACATACGAATATTCGTCAGTTAAATTAGTTTTCTGTTATTAAAACAGAATTATTTCTCATCATATAACAATAAATACAAGCCACCGATAATTAAGCAGAATTAAATATGTTTTTCCATTCCAGCAGATATCACAACAAAAGTTGTCACAACAAATATTATCACCCGAAATTACAATCTACTCTTTTTTATACCGGCACAAAAAGACAATGTCCTACCTATTTATTCTGGTGTCATTCATTTTATGATCACTGTCTTACGCAAACGTGATACAATTGCAACCCAGTGCACATTAAATTAATGAAATGAAATGATAATCGAATTGTATGATGATAAAATAAGTGACCTTGAATATGAATTTAAAACCTGCACAATTCTAATTTCATGTCAGGTAAAATATATTCGCGATATCGAGCTTTTTCGGAAAAAAAGGTTTAAATTCCTTCTTAAAACCTTAACCTTACGAATAATCATTTATTACAATAGGGTAATAAATGATTATTGATATTTATGGAACTCTGCCATATCGTCAGAATTCCAATAATAGCCTATACGTCACGAACATTTGCAATCACATTAGTTATTTAAAGTTTTAGTACGATTTCCTTCCTTACACGAACCTTCAATATCACGAAAATTGGGGACAAAGTTATAAATGTAGATATTGAAACATAGCTAGGATTTATGCTTTAGTTGTGTAGTAAATGCAAATTTTAGTCACAATTTAAATAATTTCTTTACTCTTATTCCAATATTATTGTAATTTCTAATGCTGTGAATTATCAAGTTTCCTGCAATTCGAACAGCAGTAAAGAGAAAGTTATTTATTTCAGTACAGTACCGGTTATTAATTTCAGTACAACACACATAATGGCGGAAACTTGTTATTTATTTGAGCAGTCAAATTGTTAAACACATAGTGTTTCGTGGTATTTAAAGTGATCGAATATACGAAATATTATTTCTCTCATCTCAAGCTCATTATCTATTTGACTATTTATACTTTTGTAGTAATGATCACATTGGTATTAATATTAAAAATACATTTTTGCACTAATAATATTTTTCAAGACTATATTATTTTAAGAAATGCGGTTAAATATTATTCTTTTTATTGTTAGTATTTGTGTTCTCTCGCGTAAATTTAATCTTTTAGTAAAGTTCATTTTCATCATTCCATCCATTCCATCCATTGAGTAAAGTTTGAGTGAAAGTGAAAATTAATGAAAAGGTAATTCAAAGATTGTATCGATTATATAACTGAAATTTTTTATTTATAATGAAAAAGTAGTGTATGAAAGGGTTTTTTGTAATAAGAAAACGAATTTAAAAACATAGAAAAGAAAAAATATATAATTTTATTGAAAATACTGATTGATAAAATAAAAGTAGATAAAAATAAGTTAGTATTTATCTAAATAAAATGCAAGAAACATTTTTATTCTCAGTAGAAAAATTAGGATATAAAATTATAAAATTGCATAAATTAGGATTTATGATAAATTATTGTATATAGCTAGTAAAGTACCTCTCAAAAACTAATGTTTAAAGGAAAGTTGCAGATAAATAAATATATACTATCTTATTTGTAGCTAATTTTAGTCAATCAGTGTGGGAAGATTTTTTGGCATAAAAGTACAGTTTTTTCTTATCTGTGTTATTTGGAGAATCGAACCTCAATGACGAAGAGGTGGGTAGACATGGCTTAGGCTTTATCCGGGAGCGACTATCAAGATAAATTTAGGATTAACGATTCCTTTGTTTTAACGTAATTAGTGAATGTCTTTCAAGGTTAACCGGGTTATTCTTGACTCTTCTGCCCAGGTATTCCTGACTATTCTACCTACTTTTAAGCCAGATAATCCTTTAATCTTTGAAAACTTTGATTGTGATAAATGTTTACACGGATAAATCGTGCCAACTATAATTTCTTCTTCAAGACATGACCTTTTTAGGTAATGTAATTATTTATAACCGTTGCTCAAACAAAAAAAATTAAGACTTCATTCTAAACATATTAGAATAATATATAAATAGCTGCTATAATGTAGATGATAAGTAAGATATTGAAAACCCCTTTATATGTGGAATAGTACCTTTTCTTAAACTCTTTCAGTCACGATTGGTGCAAGGAGCAACCAATTATTTTTACTCAAAATATAGTTAAACTAGAGTACTAAATTTTATGTGAGCTTATTTCTATATACAGAATTGCAAATTGTTACAAAAAACTGTCAGAAAAGGACAACTACCTAAAATTTAAATTGCAGCAAAATTGAGAAAATAACCAGATATGTGTATGTAAAAAGTATGTTTCGAAATATAGGCAAAGGAGTATTAAATTTTCATAATGTCATATCCATAAACGACCCTAAGTGGTACCACAATCAAGAAGAAAATTAGCGCCACCTTTAAATTTCAAACGAGAAGAGGGAATGGAAAAGATGGAGTAGTATTTCATTCCTTAGTTATAAAAAATGGATTTGGTGAAAAAAGAGGTTCCAAATTTCTTATTAGGTTACTTACAAACTCTAATAATTTCTACAAAGACTTTTTGTTAAAGTCAAAGTCAAAGTGTCTTTTTCTTATGTAATTCATCAGGGTTCAAGACAAATGCATCTTCTAAATCCAATTGACTATATCCATCTGACGTTGAAGGATGTGCTCTTCTAAATTGATTACTATTGTAAGAAATCTAGATCCTCTACAAGAGTTAAGACTTTTATACAATAATTTAAAAGGGTTTAAAATAAAATAAATTTACTAAAGTGAAAGCATGAAACATAACTGATATAGGGAGCATGGCATCTTCTGAAGAGTGAAACAAGCCTACCCACTTACCGTTCAAAGATAATTCAAAATAAGAATTTATATTCTTATCCAAATTTAAAATAAAGGAAAGTTACTTTGGTGGTCATCTCGTAAATTTCCGAGGTAATATTGAATTTTGGAACAGAAAAATATTACCCTGATACTCATATGTGTTGACAAAGTGCGCGCGTGCGTGCGTACCCGCGTGCGTGCGTGCGAACCCGCGCCTGCGCGTTTATTTGTGTGTGTGTGTATAAACATTTTTACCTGTTTTTATAAAACAAATCTTCGAATTTGTTTCTTACAAATCACTTATATTTTATTCGGAAATGATAAGGGACACAATATCTCAGACAACTTTTCTAGGATGCCCAATTTTTAACCGATTTAAATAAAAAGGAAATTTTCAATTCGATTGTATTTTTCATGCATATTTCTGTTATAGAATTCCTCAACCTGAACAGCACAGATACCATGATTGAGATTGGATGATGTAGGTTTAATGATCACCCTAAAAGATACGACTAATGATGACGTAAATTTATGATTTACCAAAGTCGGGGTAAAAAAAAACATAAGTATCTACTATTTTAAATTATTATTGTGATTCTCTTGCAGACATTCCATCATCGACGTTCGGGTTCCAACTTCTCAGTACTTATTCGGTGAAGACATTGCCAAACTAAATCGTGAGATATGAGGACCTGCTAATTTTAAATTTTCTACCACGGGTCTCAAGCGGAGACTCTGACTTGAACTTCGAGTTACTATAACGATATATATGTATATATATATATATATATATATATATATATATATATATGTATATACATATATATATACATATACATATATATATATCTATATATATATATATATATATATATACATACATATATATATATATATATATATATATATATATATATATATATATGAGTAGTACGAACTGTTTGGCACAAATATACCAAATTAAATGATAATTTTTCATTGGAAGACTCAAGTGTAGCGAGATAAAAAATTGGTTAGAATTTGATCACGAGGATTGAAGATGTAAACACTCAATAAATATAATTCCTCAAAAATTAAAACCGCACTTTGCCATGATCTGGTTTGGGGTGTAGTTATAATCTGATTCTAGAGTCATTAAAGTTTTGATACGGCTAAGGCCGATATAAAACTTCACTTTAGCAAAATCAGTGTACAATGATGAAGCTGGGAAATAGTGAGAGGATTTTTTTACAGCAGAGGAGTGAACTGATTTTGAAGTTTGGATCCGTTTCACTTGTCTTGATATAAGCAAGAATATAACGAAATAAAAAAAGATATATTGGTTTGTGTACCACAATAAAATTTATATCCATGGAAAAAAATTAAAATACGAGGAAATAAGTAAGGTATTAATAGGCAGATAGGTGAGTAAGCAAGTCTATAAAAAATGCACGAAATTACTAAACATTCGCACGTAGGTAGGTAGTTAAGTAAGTATAAAAATTAATATAAAAAAAGATGTGTCAACTATAATATTAGTATGCAAGTAAGTACGTATATATATATATATATATATACAAAACTGAAGGAACTAGGATATTAGTACACAAATATACATAATGTGTATAGGCATATAAATAATATTTTAAGCACTGATTGCGATGAAGCCAAAATGGGGAATATGATGAAATCATGTGTCCATATGTATGCCTGTTTGTATTCATGTGTGTGTATATATTTACGTATATATGTTTGAATGTACTTAGAAGATATGTAAATGTCACATATATCTGTCCCGATTTCGATACGTGAGATATTATTGATACTGATTACTCTCGTAACAATAAGTCGGCCATATGTATACATTAAATACATTAAATTTGATTAACAAATAAATTAAATAAGTAAAAATTTGCAAAATACTTTTGTTGTGTACAACAAAACTTCAAAGTAAATACTTTTCATTTCATTATTTTACACTTTTCAGTGGCGTATACGTGCTCTTCATTTGGTAGTTATTTCAGAACGGTTATTTTTTTTAAAGGTTTATATGTATATGTATATGTATATATATATATATATATATATATATATATATATATACATATAAATATATTTACATATTCTGATCGTAGTATTAATATCTGATACTATGTAAAAACAGATATGAAAATCGCAGCTATTTCGTGCTAAGCTTTTGCTACAAGTGTCACTATAGTAAAAAAGCAAAAACTATATTGATTACTTTTACCGAACTTTGAAGTAAACTGAACTAGATACTTTATTTCTTCCTGTGTTGATTTAATGCTTGCTCTCAAATTAGGTATGAATTATCTTCATTTTTCTTTCAGAATACACTTTCTTAACTGAAAACTATTAAACTGCTAATGATTAACTCTAGCTGTTGGCTTAGTTTTGCAAGACAGTTTGTGCTTAAGATAAAATTTTTTTATATGTAGATAACGATTATTTTATATATCTAACATTCCAAAAAATAATCACTCTGGCGATCTAAATTGACATTATCATTTGGTAAAACGCTAACTCTTATTTATTATATTTGTTGCTTTCAAGACTGTAAATTTTTTTAATTAATTCTTCAAGTCCCAAATGTCCCCAACTACATTTTTTCTGCAACTTATATAACATTTGGCAGTTGTTCAACCATTAAGGTTTTTGATTGAGCACTTGTTTGGAATTAAAGTTTTTGGTGCAGCAGCTTCGCAGTTTTTAGTCATTGCTTTTTGTAACGATCAAAGAAGCTACTTCATATCTTTATCTTCTTCCAACATTTCATTCTTGTTTATTAAATTGAAGTGGTTCCCTTGGTTCACACTGGTTTAGATTTGTCAATTAGATTTGTGTCGATTTTGCTAGAGATCGCACATTAAAAATTGGTAAGAAATTATATTTTTCCCTAAGATTATTTTTTAAATTTCTTTCATTATTACTTTAGTATATTACGAAGACAAAGAAAATATCGTTGTACAACAAAGAGCAATTTTTCGCAAACAATTTTTCTTTTAATCTATAGAAAAAATACAGGATGCCATGTAGCAAATTTTGTCTTTTTTTATATATTTCAGCATATTAAATGCGATTCGATCGCTAATATATGCTATCAGGTCCTAATTATAAAAAAATTACTGATATCAATAATACTTGTATCAAAGTCGAGATAATAATTATACTGAAAAAAGATTTACTACATATAAATATATATAAATATATATATCGTGAATATATATAAATATATATATGGAAATAAAAATATTTCTCAATTTCTTGAGTGTTATCTTAAACTAGTACAATATTTTTTTAATATTATGGTTTTTCCTTACAAGATCTTTTTACAAAGAACAAGAGACCGTGTGCTATCACTCCGTATTAAAGATAAGTTTTAAACTCTTTACAAACCAGACATATTTTTTGTAATCTTCAACCTCTAGCAACTTTTTTATAATGTTCTTGAAAACATAGTCGTATATAAACTTAATTATTTACTTCATCAATTACAAGATAACAAACCATTAAGAATGACTGTTTTACAATTGAATTTGTTTTTATTCGTACATTCCATGTTTGTACACAAGGAGAATGCGATATCTTTAAATAATGTAATAAAGTAAGATCCAATATATCGTGAGCTTTTAAAAACGAAGCTTTAGAATATTTAAGAAAATTTAAAAATATTTTTATGTTCCTATATGTGCGCAGAATATCTGTATATCAATACTTATGCTATTTTTGACACATAAGCTACAGTGGTCACAACAAAAAAATTTAAAAATTCTTTTCAACCAGAGTTACTAACATGTTCGAGGAACTAACATGTTCGGTTTGCCACGCCAATCAAGATTAATCCATATCAAAAATAACTTGACTTGCTTTCAATAATTTTTGTTTTCTTTCTAAATTAAGTCACGGTAATAGAATGATTTTTTTGTGACGTGGAAAATATTGTAAACATGACGGCTTCCCTGAAATTAATTTCAATATACGAACTAAAAATTAATTTAAATCTTATCCAACTTTTACAAGTTATAAAGAACTTCATATACTGTCTCCCACATTGAACCTATTGATAAAAATCTACACTGGAGTAAATAGTAAGGCTTTTCATTTTTAGTTTAAAGCAGGTAATCAGATAAAATTACGATTTAAGTTTTATCTTGACTCAGCCGTATTTTATACGTGCCAAGTGGTATTTACTACGAAGACTTGCTAGGGAATATACTTAAAATAAAAATATACAAGGCAGACCATATTACTTAACAAACATTATGTCATTGTATGTAAGTTATACACATTATTATACACATAATGATATAATATTTGCGTAAACCCTATTAATTGAATTTTACGATGAAGTATATGCTAAGTCTTTTCCTTATCAGTTTAAAGTGGGTAACTGGATACGATAAGGATAATTTGAGCCCAAATTTTTATTGGCACATAAAAAGTGATAGTTAAGCAGAGTGAATGTCAAATTATCTTTGATGATTTTAAATATTTATGAAATATTATCAATATGTTACCAATATTTTATCAACATTAATTTTCAAGTTTTTAAATATTTCATAAAAATATCTTTCAAAATAAATTAGATTTCTTTATATACTACGTTATATTTCAAAGTAGATTAATATGTTATCATATTATATATTTTAAAATGAAAGTACGTTTTTTAGCATACATCAATTCACGGCTGGGATAACGTTACGATAGTTAGAACACGGTAAACAATTCGGTGTACGTTCGTGAATTTCAGTGGCAGTAAAGAGATGAATACTCCCATCTAAAATAATTATATCTTATCATAAATTGTGTCATTCACTGGAAGATAAGTTAGTTATATTCACATGAGTAATTTGCCTATTAGTGATAGCAGTTAACTTGGCAAAACATGGCAGATATCGGAGATTATCCAAATAGGTAACTGAATAATCCACTTTAGTTTTAATAGACTCTTAGTTCATTTAACCCGGGTATTCGATATTAATTTCAAGGTGTTTTTTTATGCATTCTATTACGAAGTTATCTCCAGATATATATTTGAAAACTAATATATATTGCACTACAAGAAATATTATCGCAAAAGATTGTCAAATTTAAGTCACCTTTTAGTTTATTCATAAGCTAGTCGCATTTGTTTCTTTCATTTAATTATGTTAAGGCAGTTAAAGCTAGTGCGCAGAAATATTCTCATTTCTCAAATAAATGCTTTAGATTACAAAGGTTCAAAATTTCGAGTCCGTCAGCTGCAACCTCCAATACGTAAGCGGCTCACGCTTCGATACTCTTTCTCTTGAAATGGCATTGATTAAAAGCGTTAAGCTCGCAATTTTGGTAAGTTAACAGATTGTTTAAACCTGCAATTCGAAACCCTTCATTATTAATTTATCTTAGATAACTTTACTTAATTTGAAACGGGACCTACTGCTGAAGATCATTTTTCAATCTTCATCTTCCTTGTTAGCGTAACCCTTGCCGTGTGCCTAGAAATTACTTCAGTAATGCCTTATTTGTTGCCAATAAAAACCACCAAAATTACACAAGGGGATTTTACGACATAACGATAAAAGTGTGAAACTTATCGTATTTTAAATCAATATTCTCATTGAAAAAACTATGTAGATATAATATATTTCCTACATTAAAATAATGACTTTTTAACAGATACTTTTAGAAAATTCATACGCCTTAAATAAGTGGTAATCCATTTGTACATCAAAAAATAGGTTGCAACTTTTGTCAGCTATTTCCACCACTATAAAATAATATAGAATATTCTCTATATTCATAATTATTTAATTCATTAAATATATTTGAATTGGTTATTAAAGTAAACCACTTACGTACTTATCTTTTTAATATTTATATTAGGCTAATGTTACCTTAGCCTAATATAAATTATTCATGATACCACCACAAGTAGCACGATGTAAGAGCATTCAACGATAAGGGAACGCAAAAAACGCAAAAAAAATATTTTTAATTACCACTTTATATTGCATATACCGTTCTTATAGGTTTATTTCAAACAATACCTTATTAAGTAATATAATGTCATCTTTAACTACTGTTTAAGATATTACCTGAAACTTTGTTTATAATCGAAACATTATATGATTGCAGTGTTTTTTTTAAATTTTACTATTAAGTTTGTACTTACATTCTGCTTAGTTTTGATTAGAGAAATACCGATGGCACACCAATATTGAGACCGTGGTATCGCCGACGTAAAAGTTTTCTTCTCTTCTTATCCTGTCTTAAAATATTAATGGACGTTACTTTTTACTGAAATAACTTTTTTTTTGAAGTATTGTATTATTCTTTTCAATCACAAGCATCGTGGGTGTCAGTTTAAAAAATGATAAGGATAATGTCAGTGGCCAGGTTATCTCAAGTGCCCGATCCCTTGGGTCTTCATCATTTCAAAAAGTACTTGATTTTTCTCTATAAGCTAAAGTTATAAAGACTATGTCTAAAAAGCATTATTTTCCTTAATTTCACGTCACATGTATATCCATGCCTTTTTTGGGTCAAATCATCCTTTTTGGAGGTAACTTCCTAAATCTAATTTCATTTTTATGTGTGTTAAGACAAATTTAAGTTTTTATTTTACCAATATTAGATGGTTTCAAAAAACCTAATGAAAATTATAAATCTATGTCAAATAAGAGAATGATTTTATCTTCTTTTTATAAATATTTTTATATACCGCAATTAAATATTTTTCATTGTATAATTTTTTTACTTTTTTCGATTTTCTATTGAACATGTCATCAAATGAAATAAATTTAGTATTTTATTTATAAAATTTATTAATATTTTGGAAACAAAAATATCTCACAATACAAAATTTTTCTTTCTTAATTTTTTTCATTTAGGTTTTTTTTATTATTTTTGTATGAAAGTCTAATTTATCGTATATACAGAAACAAAAAAATATTACGGTTAACATAGACTGCAATAACACAAATTTACTCATAAGCCAAAATACTTTTGTCCGAACTAAAATTAGCTCTGCGATAATTGTTTCATTAATTATACTTTTTGTACGTCATTTATTTGAATAACGATTAAAGTATATTTCATTCTTACTAATATATATCCTATTTCTCATATTTTTCCTTTTTTCATCTTCTATCTTTTACAATAATTTATTCAAAATATACTTAAACTAGCACTCTCTTATTTAATAAATTCACATACTTTTTATTGTGTTTGTATTATTGTATATATATTATTATTCAAAAAAGACTTGAGAGGTGTCAAGGTACACCCGGATGGAACGAAGTTCCTTTCGATTAATTATTGAAGGAATTGTAATAAAATTTTATTTCTTTTAAGTTGTAATAATAATTATTGTTATTATTTTTTATTATTTATTATGTATAAAAAACCTGTATACACTCAACAAAATTAATCGTCGCGACACCACACTGTTCAATGCGAAATAGAAAGACTAAACGATAATAACTGGCTTGCTTTCTATGAGAGAGAGAGAGAGACAGATAGAGAAACACGCGCACGCCGCACGGCTTGCAGCGCGCCCGCTAGCAACTATAGCAAAAAGTGTCGTTACAACTTTTGGTCTTAATTTTTTCCGTCTAGCCCCCTTTCGCAACGCGCGATAAGGAACTTCGTTCCAAAAAAAGTTTATTAACACATCATATTCAAATATTGATTATATTTGGCGTTAATTTTGTAAACATTCATTATTCACAATTAAATGAAACTTCGTGATGTAGTATTATTTCTATTTTCTTTAAGATCTTTACCACGACCTAGGTTTCGTTGTATTACAACATCTACAGGTGGGCTATTAGCAAAGATTGATCTTTCCTAATAACCCACCTGAATATGTTGTAATACAACGAAACCTAGGTCGTGGTAAAAACTAGAAATAATGTAGAAATAATGCTACATCACGTAGTTTCATTTAATTGTGACATCATATTCAATCTATAATGATTGTAAGCGCATGTTGTAGAATGATATGCTATCTATAATAACAAATTTACAGACACTCATAATGGTTTTAAACTAGAAAAGGATTGAACCATCTCCAGTAAATCTCAGTGATGCAGAAACTTTATTAATATTTAAGTTATAAAAAAGTAAATTAAAAAATAAAAAACGACAGTTTTTTTAGCAATGTAGTAACTTATGACGTATATAAATTCCGTAATATTCAGCTTAAGTTACCATAGGATATTGTTGTTAAGGATATCCCGGTAAAGGCATGCCATAAAGATATCGGCAAAAGACATGTCGTCAATATTAGTTGTGAGCAGCACGAGATTATTCGATTACATTTCCCAGACAATACTGTCATATCCGCCTGTTTCGCTGTTTAATCAAATAAGCCGCATTTCATAAATATTATATTAATTCACGAGTGTCAGCCGCCGGATATCTTCGTGTCGCTCCGAATTTCCTCAGGAGCGGTCGCGCCTCCAGGCTGCGTGTCAGCTGGTTTCGAATGTGCTGTAATTTGATTTTCGGTTGGTGACATGCAATGAAAAAGGGGTCGAGAAATTCACTTCTGTTTGTTTCCTGTTCGCAACATATCTCCTGTTCATCTGTATGTTATTTCTAATCATATTAGCGTGGGTAGTGATTGCTGTAGTGACAGTTTAGTTAAACTGAGGGCTATAACGATTGTCAATGATACATATGGTCCAAGAAATTCCTACCTTGTCATCTAAAGATTGATTTGTGAAAAACATATGATAAATAATGGCTCCTTATCGCAATATTTTGTAATATTAATACTCAATTTGACAACAAAACTTTGTAAACCTAATGAGTGAATTAGGACAATGCATTGAGTGTATTACTATATTTATTATTTTATTTTTGATTATTCCAGTATTTATTCCATTTGTTCGTGAAGGCATATACACATATATATATATATATATATATATATATATATATATATATATATATATATATATATATATGTATATATATGTATATATATATATATGTATTTATGTGTGTGTGTATATGGTCACTTCAACCACATGTGCAATTAATCATGTGATTGGACCAATAGTTAAAATTAATTTTTTTTTATATTGTCAAATGTCATGATGACAGATAAATTCCTATTTAAATTTTGGGAAGAAGGTCAAAAAAACATTCTCAGGCCCATAAGATAAACCGTTGTTTAAACCACCGACGGACTCCAAACGACAATTTAATCATAATTTTGTAAGGTCAATGATGCCTTAACTTGGTTGATAATTTAAACTCTAGATTATTTTTATTGACGAACTGAGTTACTGATAGTTCTTTTAGTACTCCTAAAAACATGGCCACCCGGCTACTCACTGGAAATTTTCTTCTAGTAGTTATATTACTTCAGTCGTGTCTCAGAATATAAATATAATTATATTATTATTTAAGAGGTTTATATTATTAGTTGATCGAAACAAAATGAAAATTTGTGTTGCAAATCAGATGAAAAAATTATGTTATAGTTGAGCGGTCTTGATATTAATTTTCAACGCCCATTCGGATGAATTCCACGATAAATTCGGATGAAATTCGACAGTGCACGATTTTCATCCGAATTTATTGAATACGTGAGTACTGTGAGTGTATGTATAATCCACTAGTTTAAATAGCCGATCAATTATATGTTGCTCGCACTGAAATGAATGTTTAAAATGACGAGTGAGAAACTCTAATTTAATTTGTATTATATTTTACTCTCGATTTCAAAATTATTATTTAGTTTTAATGAATGCTGTTAACTTTACGGTTCTTTAATTGGTTATATTTTTACATTTCTTTAATACTTTGACACCAGAAAAATTACCGATAATAGAATATTTAAATATCTTTTTTTCTTACTATTTAATTTAGATATTGTAAGTAATTAAACAATTTCAGGAAGTAGAAAAAAGTATAACTGAAAATTATAGCAACTAATGAGACCGAAGGCAAAACAAATTTTGTTGCAATTAAATATTTTTAGAATTTATTTTTATGCATGTGATCTTAAATTCGTTGCATATATTATAACCATTAGAATCGTCGATATAATAATTTATTTTTAAATCATGATAAATGTTTGTCTATCCCATTCCTTTACCACTTCTCTCTTATTCTATCTTTCTATTTTCTATTCTTTTACACATTCTCCCTTATTCTATCCTCTCTCTCCTATAAATGCAAGGAATAAGATTTATTGGTTTATTAACAAAAATATTTGTGTTATTTATATTTTCATATACAATCCAAAAAAATTATTTTAAAAAAAATTATTTTTAAATAATTTTTTATAGGCAATAATTTTTTTTATGTAATCAGAACAACACATTACAGCTTCTGATCAATCGAATTAGATTTTTGAGGAATTTATAATTTAACAACCTATGTAACAGGAGTCTGAATTAAACATTTAAATAATTTTATGTTTTTAAACTAGCAAAAACCACACTCTTATATCTTATATAAATAAACTCTGGTGATTAAAACCAATTCAGAAAATAAAGCCACATATTGTATTGTTTAAGTGAAATTTGTAAATAAAACGAAGTTGTATATATGTATTATTTTTAAAGGCGATAGAAACTGCTTTCATTTTGGGTGCCGGTATTACGAAAAAGCTTAATCTTCCATTAACTATTTAAAGACTTTAAAGTTTAATATTAAAAATTTATAAATTTAACTTTTAATTAATAAATTTAACTTTTCTACTTCTCATAAACAGTGAGAAATACGATTTTGCTAACTTTTGTTAAAATACGATTAGCAAATCTTTTAAACATTATTGTTGTTATTTACGCTCGGAGACGAATTTTTTTTTCAATAAAATAAAGTAAAATAGGGTCAATAAAGTAAAGTAAAATAAGTAAAGTAGAGATTTAATTTTTTTATGTTACGAAGTAAAACAGATGTATTGACGTAAAATTTATGTACAAATTACTGCTATCAAATAACTTCCGTCGTCACAACTAAAAAGTTTTTTCTTATTTTATGAAAATATTGGGCAAAGGTCTTTGTAATTTTAAATATGTACATTTTCACTAGGAAACATATAGTAATTAAATAGCACCTGTTTCGAATAAAAATAAATTTTATATTAGGTCTTCATAAAATATCCGCACGGAGGTAATATAATTTCTTTAACAAGTATTCAGTATAGATGGGATATGTCCCATACATCGCATACGATAATTTGTGGTAGTTTTTTTATGGAGAACTGGAAGCCAAATCACCAGATTTTGCTTTGATTATTACCAGTGCATAGGCAGATAACGTTATCTGAGGAAAATCGTCACTCATAGATAGCGTTTCAATTTTGAATTCATATTTGCTAAATTTAAAAGCCCGTAAACAAATATATTGAAAATTATTTTAATTTTCATAGATGTTTGTTAAAACTTGAAAATAACTAATATTTCATAAAACAGCTGAAATTGTTCAATCATGGTATTTTGATTAGAAAGAATTTCAAAAATATACTTGGATTTTTAAGTTACTTGATTTTTTTTACTTTAAGGCTGTTTAGATAAATTATAATCTAGAAGGTTGCAACGCTGGACGCCTTACGTTTGCAGGTGACCACTGCTAAAGAGTTGAAAACTAAAAAATACGTACGCAAGGACTAGCAATATATATGTATGTAAATTATTTCATATTCTCTGGCTTACATTTCTTGGCGTGTCAATTGAAGAAATTAATTTCAAAATTTTGGTAAATCTTCCTATCAAATTTTGTTTTTTTATAATAATTAAAGTATATGTTTTATTAGTTAGAAGCGTACCCACTAGTGACCGCACAATTTTTGGTAAAGAACATTTGCAAGGAAATAACTTATTATTTTACCAAGTTCAAAATTGTTGGCTCAATCACATTGTTTTTATTGAAAGTGATATAGATGTAGCATATAAAATTTGTTCTTGAATTTTAGGTATAGCATTCATAACTAAGTTCATAACTATTTTGAAATTACGATATTGTTAATTTTAACTATTGTAACACCTTTTATGCGTATTGCGTATTGTACTAATTTTAAATGTTAATTTAACAAAATCAGCTATAAGCTTATGTTAAATTAATAAGTTTTTCCATATGAAAATAAAAAAAAAATTTTGCGACACTGAAATACATAAAATTGTATGGACACTTGACAAATAACATTCATGTAATAATATTATTTCTTAAATTTTCAAATATATGGTATTTCCCAATGGTAACTAGGGGAATTAAATTACGGCACACACAGAATTTATGCTATATATTTTACCTTCAATACCCTTATATGATGACCTCATATTGATGGCTAAATTTGTAAATAAATTTAATTTTAGGGGATCAATAATATCTAGCGCTACCTGTTTAATGTAGGGTCAGTTCAAGTTATTACTTAAATTATGTTTATATAAATTACTTATAAAAGAGTTTAATGAATGAGGCGGCTTAAAATTATTGTTTAAAAAATGTGGCATATATATTAAATGCTTATTGTTTTGCCACAGCCTCATTCAAAAGTCCCTCATTACAAATTATTACTCCAGTTGTTAATCCTGCATATAAAAATGTTATTATACTTTCTACAAGTATACATATCTAAGTTATTATCTGCCCCACTCGTTAACCAATAATCTATAACTTGTGGAAATTTAATATTTAACCTTGTTATCATACATACTAATATTGATACCGAAACCACGTTTTTCTTTGCGTGATTGTTATCTACAAATCCTGATATCCTGCCGTCTTTCAAATCACATTGAAAATTTTCGATAATTCTAGTTTCTTTGAATGGCAAACTGACTAATGTTTATTACAAATTACATTATATGTATATTACGACATTTTTATCTAAAGCCGCCAATAATAAAACGTTTATTTCTACTTTGAATGAAAAATTATAATATTCTCTATATACTTCTAAATAATGGTAGTTGAATATTCATAAACTTTTGGGAATTGATAAAACAATTTAATGCTAGTCTTTTTCATTTTTGGACCTTGTACGGCTGCGGTTTTTTTTTCTAAAATAATTTCTTCATTCACAATCAATGAAAGCGTAAGAGTCTTTTGATAAAATTAATTTCAACATTTGTTTTAATTTCGAAATTGTTATTATTTTCGATTTAACATATTGTTCAGCTTTCAGCAATTCTCTTATTCAGTTTATGTACCTCAGCGGTTCAAAAGTGTCGTTCGGTGCAGGCATCTTCTTTACAAGCTGGGAACTCATTAGTTTTTTTATACATATGTTATATATAGTTCTTTCTTTTTTTATATATAGTTCTTTCTTTTTTTTTTTGTTATATATAGTTCTTTCTTTTATAGTTCTTTCTTTTTAAAATGCTGAATCTGGCAGAAATTGCTTCTGAAATTGTCCTCCTATAATCATAGAAAAATCACAAGTGTATTAATTAATCTGGATATAAATTGGTTAGTATTAATTATATTTGATATGCAATAAAACCTATGTTACTATTTTTACATTATATAAAAGCTTCGGACTTGGAAAAATAACATAATACACACATGATTTAATTCACGGCAGTCATTAAAATAAAAAATGACGATGTATAGTGTATTATACATTATTTATAATTAGTGAAGTGATTAGTGTGTATCTGTATCCCTATGATGAGAATATTAACAAAAATGTTTTCTCTTTGTTTTTTGAGTGAAGTAACAGTGTACCATTTTGAGCAACGCAACTTTAAAAAACCAAGTTCAAAATACAACATATAAGTATCTACAATAATACATCCATTTTGAAGAAATAGTAGTATTAAAAATTCAAATCATCCGTAAAAAATATTTGCGAGATGAGACAAGAATTTTGTCTCATCTCGCAAATATCGCCATAATCGCAATAATCGCCATATTTTTCTTGCTGTCTTTGCGTAAATACGTAGTAAAAATTGCCAAGAAGGCAAATTATTACTACGTATTTACGCAAAGACAGCAAGAAAAAGTATGGCGGTCTATGGTGCCTGCCGGTGCCGGCGGGCGGCCCGGTTCCTTAACTGCATACACTATAAACGGAAGGAAACTTAAATCGTTTCATATTTTTGGTCTACACATTCCTATCTATAGTTAATATATAATTTTAACTATTTTCTCTTTTATGCATTGTTTGTACGCGCATCACTTAATTTTTACATGTAATTCTCGCCGTACAAAATACGGACATGTATAATAAAAATACGATGTGTTAAAAATAAGAAATAACATTTATAATTTTTTATGATTTCTGAAATTTTTTATTCCTTATTGCATAAAGGTTTCTAGTACATTTAAAGTAATAAAATAAATAAATAATTATTTGGACTTTAGTTTACCAGTTTATCTTGGAAGGGTTGCATCCAACGTCGTTCCGTATCGAGTTGTCGGTTCACTAATGGGGAATATAATTTTAAATTTAATTAGTTTTTAAGACAAAATATAAACAATTGAAATTTTTCATGGTTGAAGTTAAGTTGAACGTATCCACAAATACGTTAGAAACCTAAAACGAATATCTTATCGTTAATAGCATAAAACATTTACTTTTGCAGTTTTGAATAAAACAAAATTAATTTTTTTGGGGTAATAAAAACAATGTGGAAAAAGCGAAATAATTTATAAGTATATGTCATTTATAATTGATGAAAAGTAAGCCATTTTACAGACTTTTTTGTCACATTTATCAGCAAAGCCAACAAGTGGTGCAAGAATCACATGAATACAGAAATAACCTATGGCATCACATTTTATTCCAGCATTATGTCCATTTTCCAGTAAGTATTTATATTTCGAAAATTAGGCAGGAATGTTTGATTTTAGTAAAAATGTCTAACGTTTTTCACTCATTTTTGATATATCAATAGCAATATATTTACACCTTACTTTATAGTTTAACAAATGGTAGTCGAAGAACTTTTTTTAAGGCAATTTTTGAAGTCTTTAAACAATTAAAATGTCACGAGTTGTGATCCTACGACTTTGCTCGACATCTAAGCTTAACTCAGTTCATATAATTTTGGAAGTTGCATCAAATTTCTGTATTTTAAGTTTAATTTTATTTCTGCTTCCAGAAATAGGGCTCAGTGGGTTTTTAAAAACTAGAAATTAATTATATGGTAGTTCCATAAAAATATTAGGTGAATTGTAGAGATACATAAACTGTAGAAGAGTACATTTGAAAGTCAAAGTATTTTCATCCACTATTGACTCCATGTACTAAACCCAAAGCTTTCTTGTAAGTTTATACTTGTATTTTTATGTATGTATATATATATATATATATATATATATATATATATATATACATTAGATAAAACGAAACTTGTGAACCACATTTCTCATTAGTCATGGCAAACCATGCAAAAATTATTTTATCAAAATTTAGGCCATAAAATTTAAGTTAGTAGATCGACGAAATACGTGCGAATGTGTTGCATGGCGCACATGTTTGGGTGTATAAGTGCACGCGCCTGCATTTATGCACGAGTGCGTTTGTAAGTGTTGGAGCATGTAAATGTTTCTCTAATATATCCAGTTCGTATATTTTTCTAATTCTTAAATTGAAAAATAAAAGTTTCGTTTTGAGATTTTATCTTTGCAATACATATTAACGTTCTTTCCGTTACGTGTCAAAATCATCGAGTATTGTCGTACCATTATCAAGGGTTCTGCAATCAAATCACAAAAAAGACCTTTTAATATTTCATTGTGTTTAGATACCCTTTGGTTGATTATAATTAGGAGGGTGTAAAGTTAGATATCCGTAATAAAATTGGCCAGAAAAAGAAAAAAAAAAAACTTTAGGGCAGAAGACTCTAATGAATAATAGAAAATAAATATCAATTGAACATAAATCTATGCTAACGTAGACATGGTCATGAGCAATCGTTGCCACTTTTATTACTTGTCTGTTGCTACATGCTATAATTAGTCATCTAGTAAAAATAAGCTTTTTGGTTGAATTGCCATAAAGTAATAAAATATGATAATGAAGAGGTAATGAAGACGATGTCGCCTGAGGAAAATGAAAGATTAATGAAGGGCGGAAGCTGGGAAAGGTGGGAAAACAGATCTTTATGTGTGTTCCGGAAATCCCTTTATTACTTTTGGGCTCGATACTTACATACCTGTAGATATTTTGCTACTGGTCTCGTCAACACTTCATGTACTATTACCCTGTATTTAATAAAATCGAATTTTAACATAATATTTTCATCTCAAACACAAATAAATATTTAATGAAGGGCTGGAGTGGTTCCAAATGTAACACACATATTCCTGCACTCGCAATTAATTCTGCAACCCCTAATGCAATAGTATTTATTTTATTTATTATAATCATTTAACAATGAAAGCTTAAATGGTTTTGCACTAAGATAATTTGTTAATAAAGGATGAAATTTTGACGAATACCAATGCAACTTGAAATCGTAAAAAGTGCTTAACAAATTATTCACCTTGTATGAAATAAAATATAAATCGAAATATAAAAGTACCAAAGTGTTGTGAAAAATCATTAAATTTTGAAGTAAAATATTTCTTATTTGATTTGGACTGTAGATAATATTTTCCCAAATCAGAGATTTACTTACGTAGAGGTTGTTAAATAAAATATTGTTAACATAAATAGCTTTGACTCTAATTTAAAAAAAAATAGTATAAACAAGAAAATTATGTTTGCCTAAGGATTAAATCATAGGGTACGCATGACTTAATAATTGATTACTTCTGTTTTTCTAAATAACATGACATGTAAATATTGCCGAACGGAAGTTAACAATAAGAGTATTAGTAAGTAATTTTAACCAGTTTCTTAATTATTTGACTAACTTTACATTTTTATCCAAACTCTTTTATTTGTGCCTAAACTTTCTTAGTAAACTTAGCGAAAAAAGAATTTTCTATGGCTTTTAACAAAAGAGAGGTTTGGCATGATTTAAACGAGTTATTTTAAAAGACAGGGCACGGACCACCTTTTAACTGCAAGTGGACTGAAAATAAATAAAAAAGAAAAGAAATAAAATTTAAGCCTTTAAATAGCTTGAAATAAATTAAAAAGTTTCATCTATGAAATGAAAAAATTTAAATGTTTAAAACGGTCTTTCAATCCCTGTATTTGAAGCAACACTGTATGAAACTGTGTAACTAAGTATATTGTTTGCCCATTAAATAGGCTTTTTAATTACAGCCGCCATTCTGGAAGTTCGACATGAATTATTGAATAATCTTCAAATAGAGACTTCTGAAACGGATTCGTCATTGTCCCGTATTTTATAATATACCCTATGTTATAAAATAATTAGTTCAATGTATTAGTGAAGTTTTCGTCCCTGTACTTATAATGTAGCATGTTTGCTTAAAAATGACTTAGAGACATTTCTATTTGAAAGTGGGAATTGAACTTCCTTAAATCATTCATTGAATACTCGGTCTCAGACTGCCACACATTCTCACCCTCGAATTTATTTTAAAGTTCTATCCATGCTGCAGTCACTTCATCAATACACAAATATTTTCTGGGGAATGTCAAGCGTAACTGCTATATTATCCGGTTTTCTGTAAAGGGCCTGCGCTTTTTCCTTTAGCGCCAAATCATTAACTTTAATCGAAATTGATATATTTATAGTAGTTTTATTATTTAAGCATATATGTGACACAGTACACCAGTTTCCCAAAAAGAATTTAGACAGTAATTCTTTTCCACCTGACCTATTTTTTTTTGACTGAGTTGTTTCTTTTTCCGACCGACCTGTTTCTTTTCCGCTACATTAACCGCTTCTGAATCTAGACTAGTGAGCTGCCAAATAGTTTAAGATTGAACGTTTAAAGTGTAATGAAAATTTAAATTATCGCATTTTATCTTTTGGAGGAAGAGTTCAATACAGATTTCATCATTTCCTTAATTATATAGTAATAATGTGGAATCGAAGAAAACTCTTATGCAGTATTTAAACACATTTTCACTTAAATGCATCATAACTTACTCAATAAGGGAATAATATTACTGCACATAAATAAAAAAGATTTCACTTTAACCGACTTACAAGTTCGACGTGTTAATGTCCACATATATATTATAGCGGAACTTCCCAAATGAATTCCCCGGACGGGAATCAAATTACTTGTCGTACACGGTGTCTGCTCCAGAATTAATTATTAAAGCGGAGGAAGTGAACAGAGGTCAGCTTTATCTTATTTTGTGAAGCTTTGCTTGACTAATTGGCAATGTGAGAAGAACAGAGATAGTTGAGTCATTTGTAATCACCGCCGCCTAGCCTCAGCAGCTGTATAGGCGTTTCATTTTTATTAGCACATACTGTTTCGCAGTCAAATTAACGTCTCTAATTAAGATTTATGTGAATAATACAAAAATAACATAATTTTAGTTGTCCGTATGCAAAATATATAATATCCATTTGATTTAATCTCACGAAAATGAATTAAATAATAAATATATTATCCATATAACCAATTAATCGCAAAGAATGTCAGACGGAATATATTTTATACCAGCTCTTCAAATTTTTTTAAAATCTAATTTCCGATTCAATATTGGAGATCTGTAAAATTATAATTTAATTTTTTTGAAATTAATTTTATTTTTTGTAAAATTAGAATTTTATTTTTTATTAGCATTTCACAATTTTTTATATTAAATTATAACCGTCGTGCCATTTTTATGAAATTTGCTTTTAATGCATAAAAAATCAGGTATAAATTCAATACAGTGAAAATAATAATTTTATTGATATTTCTAAGTGATTTTAAAAGACAATTCTTACTGGAAATATCTTTATTTTATTTTTGGTGAAGAATTTTTTACTTTAAATTTATAATTAAATATAATATATTTAACAAACATCTAAGCAAAAATTTTGTTTATAACAATTTACAAAATCTTAAAAAGGTAAATAATTATGACATTTAAAAAATTTTTTTGATATCCAAATTTTTAATTTTTATGGATCTTCCGTTTCTTATTTTTTTAGGCTGATAAACACTGAAATTCTTAAGATTATAGTATTTAATTTAAATACATTTAAATTAAATATTATAAACTTTCGAATAAATTTTTAAAATCGGTAGAATTGAAGATTTTGTTAATTTTAAGTGAGATAGACATCATCTTTTTAAAATTTTGTGATTTGTTATTAATCTCTTTTTTAACTTTTTCCCTTATTATCATCATTTATATTCATATGTTTGTTAAATATGTAACATATAACTAAAAAGTTAAAGCAAATATAGTAAAAAAAGTTACTGTATAAAAAATGGAAGTATTATTGTAATTTTTTTCATTAAGACATTAGTGAAATTTGCATTTTTGGTAAATGGCGCGGGTTTCACAAGTAAACATGACAATAAACGTAAGTAAATTATATTGTCTATGACTCTTTTATAATACTGCATTAAATATTTCTAAAAGCGCCCCTGCAAATATGTTCTTTTGGAAAACTATAATCAAGATTTTGAATTTGACAGCTTTTCAAATATTTCCAACATTTTTACATCCGTTAAGGTTATATCGGGCAATATTTTACATGGTGATATTTTAGCATTATATTATATTTACCGTTCTGTGTATCTAAGTATACGTGGAACCATTTTTGTAGGTGTTCTTCTCATACTTGTCAGGTTTATTTGTAATCAAAGCTTCCATTATCATAATTATCTAGTTCTGTGGATAATTTTCGTTGGACTATAAACACCGTACAAATCCACAAACACCTGTACTAGATTTTAAAAGAATTAACGTATTGAATATATTTGGCGTTAATTTTGTAGAAATTCATTATTCATAATTAAATGAAACTACGTGATGTAGTATTATTTCTATTTTATTTAATTTCTTTACCTAGGTTTCGTTGTATTACAAAATCTTCAGGTGGGATATTAGCAAAGATTTGCTAATATCTTCGCTAATATCCACTTTGCTAATATCTTCGCTAATATAATGATCTTTGCTTATATCCCAGCTGAAGATGTTGTAATACATCGAAACCTAGGTCGTGGTAAAGAAATTAAAGAAAATAGAAATAATACTACATCACGTAGTTTCATTTAATTGAGAATTAACGTAGCTAATTACACTTTTTTCTTTCTTTTCATCGTGATGCCTTGGTTTATATTCTGCTTTCTTTATTTAAGCAATTTTCAAATTATCTAATGTACCATTTCCTAACTCTGTCCTAAACTAAAGGTGAAATATTACTAATATTATTACAGTTTGTTATAAAATAATCTGTAAAAATCATGTACGCCAAATATAACCATATTAGACTATAATCCTATTTATATTCCTTCTCTGTAACTAAAATCGAACACAACATTGAACGAATGAATAAGGAATAACTCGAATGAGGTAATGGACGAATCAAATAAATTATTCCAAAATTCAAGATTTAAAATTCAAGACCATTATTTCAAAATTTAATTTTCAGGTCCGTATAAGCTTTCCATTTAAACATTTACTGTACTTTGTTCGGGAAGCAAAAACAATATTCGCACAAAATAATGACAGGCTTGGCAAAAGGTGCAAAAAGACCAAAAGATGTGAGATTAATAAATATCGACTTTGTGAAATATATTTTGAAAACGTTTGTCTTAATAAATTCTAAGTTTAAGGATCCCGTCATTATCATTGATATAATATGTCATAGCCGAGCCTAATTTTTTTGTTGGCTGTGATTGATTTTGGCACAAACAACTTGATTTTCAAGAATAGCAGAATATAATTATTTTGGATTAAGAAATTAATTAAATTTATGAGGTCACTATAATCACATACAATAAGATAATAATTAATACATAAATCAAAGTGTAATGATGATAGAACACACTAATTTATAAGAAAAATACCATATAACATGTTATAAAAAGAAATTAAGTAGAAAAGCAAATGAACTCCCCATATAAAATGACTGAATATTGTAGTGTTATTCACTAAATCTTCAAACTGTCTACCAGGTCGTGGATTCACAATGCACCCTTCTATACCATCATTTCCATTTAATCAATAACTTGAATCACGTAATAAGCTATTGAGTAATTTTATAGTAATTTAACTAAGGCATTTACGAAATACGTAACAAAGCAAAAATGTTTTCTTCATCTCTCAACTTTTTGCCTAAAGTAATATATTCAAGGTGTGATTTGACTTGTCATTTTTCAACCAAGTAAGGCTGATTTATGCAGAAAGTCGTGGAGACTTTATGGTAATAAATAGGGGAATATTACTGTATTCTAGCAAAAAATGTTCAGATTAATACGAAGTTATATTTTTAAAAAACTCTTGTGAAAATTTCGTTTACTTGCTAATTATGACTATTAAAAATATCTGCTATACTTTTATCAGTTCAGTATCTAGTTCAAAAGTTCATACAAACTTCTAGTATTGTTAACATTCGTAACGGTTTTCAAATTAGTCTATTACCAGAGGAAAAATATTGGCATACTCTAAACAAATCAGTAACATAAATATTATAACATAAATTTGCGAACCCTACTGTGAATCCTATTGTCTAGAAATAAACTCTTATGCACACTAATTTCAGAACGTGTTTTGAACTGAAAACATAGATTATTAAACGAGTTAAAATTTAAGAAATAATTAATTTAAAATAGAGATTAAATATTGCATTGAATTATTATCCAATGAAATACAAGATATAACTATATATGCCATTACCAATATTTTTTAATTATTTTTAAATAAATTAAATTTTATGCAGTTTTTTCCTCCTCCCAATATGTAAATAACCATTATTTATCAGTGTGTTTAGCTAAGTAAAATGAGTGACGCAGTGTTGACATAGGACAACAAAAAAATGAGGATTTAAAAATCTATACTGCAAAATACGAAAAATTTACTTGTTATTTTAAAGGACTATAATACTATTTTTGGAAAAAAAGAAAAATTTCAAAAAGTATTTGGCTTTTTATTTAAATATTTAATTTAAATTAAAATATTTAATTTTTAATTTAGGACCTAAAAATTAAACCTAAAAATTAAACAACTTTTAAATATTTAATAAAATTGAAAATAAATACATTATAGTCAAATTTTCTTTTTCCCTTCATTAATCGTGTATATAATAGTATTTCCGCAGTATTAAATTTATATACAGGTTTAAGATTCACTTTCACCAAGCAAGGAGAAATATTTCATATGTTTTTTACTAATTGATAACCATTCCACCAACTGTATTCACATATACTTCCCCAGATTCATGTTTATGTACTCTAAAACTAGTTTTTGCGACTTCATTTTAGCCCACCGGTACAAAGCTTCGTCAACTTGGTACGCCAGCGATATTCTATGCATTTTAAGATGATGTATCCCATGCTATTTTATTCGAGATTAATCTAAATATTCATAGTTCTGAATTTTTTACGAAACATTATCAAAATTAAATGAAACTACGTGATGTAGTATTATTTCTACTTTCTTTAATTTCTTTACCACGACCTAGGTTTCGTTGTATTACAACATCTTCAGGTGGGATATTAGCAAAGATCTTTGCTAATATCCCTCAGCTAATATCCTAATATTTGCTAGAATCTTTACTAATATCCCACTTGAAGATGTTGTAATACAACGAAATCTAGGTCATGGTAAATAAATTAAAGAAAGTAGAAATAATACTACATCACGTAGTTTCATTTAATTGTGAATAATGAATATCTACAAAATTAACGCCAAATATATTCAATATTTGAAATATTTTAATTTTAATATGGTCCTAGATGCACCAATCTATCCATTGTTCTACGCAAGACTATCAGCTTTAATAATATTCTTTACATCTATGTATTGCATTTTAAAATAATTGTAGGCGACACTTTGGTTAAAACTGGGCGCTTTTAGCAATCGATTTTATTTTATTTTTATATAATAATTAAAACAAATACTTATTATATAAAATAATGAAAGCTTTTTTTAAGGTCATTCTAAATTCATATTAGATAAGCTCTGCCCATCCACTATCTCTTATTAATAGTCAATTAGATAACTTTATCAAAATTCCAACATTTTACATCTTACTAAATAAAGAGTGAACAAAATATACGTTGGTTAGTATTGCAATAATACGAGTCAACGAATTCTGTTGACCCCATTACAAGTAAAAGTAAACGTGTTGTGCGCACCGTGTTCGTCTACTAACGACAACCTAACAGCCTCGACTCATATGCATATATAATATGCCACAGCGCGACCTTAACGATATGTGCTCATAAAGTATAATATAAGAGGAATATTTATAACTAAAACACTTATTTGGTTAACCGTTACTTAGTTGTTAACCGTTACTATGAAATTGACTTGGAAGGATTGAATTTTAAATTAATTAACTTGTAAGTTACATTTGAAGAGTATCATGATCACTACAATGTAACGTTATCTACGCCGTTGCAATATGCTCATTCCATGTATTACTATTACTAAAAATTCATAAAGATAATTTGAATATATAGTAAGTAGTCGATAATAAGATTACAAGGTATTTAAAAATTAAATATGTCTTTCAAACTATCGCATCAAAAGTTTCACAAGCCGTAGTTTGATTAGATGTTAAACTCTTTTATAAAGGAATAAAATAACATTATTTTAACAAATTAATCTACACACGTTTCTTTTTGTTACGTTCACAACAACTTTTACTATGTCCATTAAAATTCAAAGTGAGTAAGTAAATTCAGGAGTTTAAGATATAATTAATGAAAAACGATTACTTTACCTAAAGGGCTATGTTTATGCAAAGCGTTTTGTCTTGAGTTATTAGATTGGTGTTAGACCGGAAAGCTTTGGCTCTTAGGAAAATACGTAATTATTGTAAACATTTCTAATGTGATTTCTTTGTCTTTACTTAAAGGTAAATATTTAACTAAATCATAAATATTTGAAACTTTCTTATTTTAGTCTAATCTGCTTTGCACATTGGCTGACAATGAGTGGCTCTCTTCCGTGGTAACAACTGCACCAATCTTTATATACCCATCCTTTTTTTTCATTTTCTTTGTTCACTTTGTTTCGAGGACGATTCAAAGTTAGGATTAAATAATAAAAAAACAACTATGGCATGTTTTTCATTGATTTTCGCACAAGAAATCGTGGACATATCTAGTTTGCAATTATTCTAGTTAAAATTAGTTTAAATTAAGTATTTACTTACACAAAGTGGAACATAAAATATGAGCAATGATGGGTCGTGAAACAATAGAAATATTGTGAGGAAATTCTAAATAGGCATCCAATTCAATTAAAAACGTAAAATTTAAGAACGGAATATTAAAGGACGACGACAATGTAAAAAGTAACAAAAAATATTTTGGGCAGAAAAAGAGAAGAAAAATCAAATTTTAGGAATTAAATATAATACAGGATATGTGAATGTTTGACGAAAATGTTAGAAGAAATTGTTCCATTTATAGCTTTTCGTTTTTACTACTATTGTCAATTCAAAATTTGTTAATTCTCTATATTTCTATAGTTCGTTGAGTGTAAAGATTTTATTAAAATTTATTTTTTCTCAACAGATGCAGGCTAGTAGGTTAGTTTTAAGATCGTTAATAGTTTCAAGTGGTAATTGATAACAATAAAACCTACTGAAGTATACCAAAGTCGTTTCAATGCCCTCAAATCTAGAGAAATTGTAGTTTTTTAGACCTAATAAAAAAGGAGATATCGTTCTCCATAGTAAATACAATAGAATGTTAGGAATAAATAAGAAACACCAGGCTTATGATGTAATTTATCAATATCCCTTAGCTTGACTTAAAGACAAAGGAGCGTCTGATTAAGACCGTGTTTGCTGCTGAATTATGTACCTACAATATAATAAAGTGTGAAGAAGGCTACTTGCTGTTATTTCGTAGTTTTCTCAATCAATTTTTGGTTTACATGTACACGAAAACAAAAACTGAACAATGCAATTGTATACGTAATAACCAAGAAAGCTGAAAACCGAGGAATACTTTCTCTTGAAGGATGCCATGACAAGAATTGATGGTCAATTTGGAGAGTTTGGAAAGATGGCTGTGCTGCTATCCTAGTTTACTAAAGAACGTCACTATATGAACAAGCAAACTCAAGACTCGATAACATATGTTCATAATTTTGCATAACCAGGTCTATTTATAATATTTGCTTATAACCTGAAATCGTAAGGTATTTAAAGCAATGTCAAAAATGTAACGACACACTAGCTTAGATTTTCTATATACAGTTCCGATTTACGATGAAGCTCGTCACTTAAGGTTGCATATTTGGTACAACCCGGCGTCATAAATGCTTTTTAAAAGTAACAAGTACCGGGCCTTATTCACCTCTTTATTCTACTGTAGAATAAATAGAAAATAAGACCAAAGTCCCTCGGCAAACAATAGGCGCAGAAATACCTATTCTGACTAAGATCCAGCCCTACAATAGATTGTGAAAACAATTATGACTATGTGGGACAGTTAAACTATCGACGATATAGAACTCTTAATAGAAAATCGTCATGCATGGTGAATTGTTCGTCTACCAAAAAATACCCACAAAGCTTTTTAAAGGGAGCAGAGACACAAGAAGATTTGTGCGCATGAAATGAAGATCTTCCAAGGTACCAAGGCTTCTTTAACTCGTTTTACATATAATTATATTGTTTGTCATATGTCACCCGTTATATGAACTTCCCAGGGCAAAAGCGTGAATATCTCAAACACATATAGTATCATCGTTTTAATTTTCCTTCTTCCTTTTGGGTAAACTTCCAATAACCACGTTTTTCATAATTTTAAATTCAGTATTTTCAGAAATAATATAATTTAGCAGAACTCATTTTTACCTTTACACTTATTGTTACTGAATTTTAATTTAATATGTCAAAATATATAGACCACTTTTAAATCTAACCAAAGGTTAACATGCCATTTATTAATACCAAAATTTGGCTTTTATCAATGATTTATATTATAACTAAAAAAATAAAACATAAAAATTGGCTTCTTTTAAAAATTTTATTATAGAATAAGAATTAAAAAAATAAAGAATTCCACGAAACACCTGTCATTACGATATATTATTCTGCAAAATGTGTTTATTAGTAAAACTATGCAATATAGTTTTTTTTAATGATAATTGAACTTATATGAAAAGACTTACAGGGGTACACGCAATCACATTATATATGTTACGCCTTTGAATGGTGTAGTTGGCGACATAGTAGCGATATAATTTCTAAAACGTTTACGGATATTATAGTAGAGCTATTACCTACAAATAAATACTTCAATTTTATATATACCCACTTCTATATAAAATAATCGCAGCGGGAGTTCTACTCGAGTTTATAGTTTTTTTTTCAATGATAATAAAAAAATGTCCCTTTTGTAATATTGAACTTACATGAAAAGCCTTAAAAAGGTATACGCAATCACATTATATACGTTACGCCCGTTATGTGAATGATGTAGTGGGCAATATAGTAGCTGTATAATGTATAAAATGTTTGCGAGTATTATTGTAGAATTATTATCTATAATTAAATATTTCAATTTTATATATACCCACTTCTGCATGCAACCCTCTCAGCGCGAGTCCTACTCGAATTCATAGTTCTCTTTTTTTGCATATCTATGTATTTCAGTAATAAGAGTAGTTTGATATAAAAACCCTCACACAAGTAGCGATTTGAAATATTTAACCAATTTGAAATCAGTTAGAATTACAAAGGTGAGATGATTTAAATGTATATCATGTGTATACTTATATTATAAATATAAAGGTAGACTCAAGTCAGATGTTGTGATATTTTGTCAATAATGTCACACTGAATTTAAAGTATATTTTATTCAAATGGGATATGGCGCTACGACATACTAATATGTAGGTATAATTTATGGGTATAATTGAAGTTGTTTCCATCAATCGCTTTAAATTTATAATAAATTCGAACTTGTTACAAAATATAATGTGTACATAATTTTTCAGTTTTCATTAATAAAAGTTGCAAATTCTGAATGACAAATCTATTACCTATATATAGTTTTATGAAAAGTTTTAATTTTAATCTAGTAAAATGACATAATATTAGAATTATATATAAACATTTGGATTTATGTATAAACACTATTTTGGGTTTTTAGTTAAATAGTATCATTATACAATTTTGCCCAGAATTATATCGATGCGAATAAGGTATAAATAGAAAAGATTTAAAAAAAATTACATTAATAAAATAACGAAAAATATTGATAAGCGGGTAAAAATAGTATTTATAAAGATATTCACAAAATTTCTTTTTTTATGGTCAAAATTTAATAAAGCCAGTAAATTTATTTTGTGCGCATGAAACGTAGATCAACTTATGACAAATTCCTATTTAAAGTTACAAAAACATTTCTTAATTTCTTTGTTGGAATGACTTATAATTAGACTGTTCTAGAACTTTGATTTTAGCCATTGCGGAGATAGAACCCTTAAGTTTTCGGGGAAATTTTCAATAATATTTCAGGAACCATTTCATACGAGACCCCAAAAAATGATTTTGTACCTCTTATAACTTTCTCTTTGCAATTATACTTATCAGAATATATGAAATTAAAAAATATATAAACGCATGTATCATTTGATCCCAATGATATTACAAAATGGATATTTTTAAGTGTTATCTTTTGAAACATACTTCGGTTGATATGCTTTATTGCTGTGCGTCTGAAATTTCCATGTCAACGGTTTTCTGAAAAAGTTTTATTAGGCAGTTGCTGTAATGTCTTTAAAAAAATATATTATGAAATAAAGAGTACATGAAATATAGTTAAATAAAGAACATATGAAATTATACAATATACAGTTTAGAACTGTTGCAAGTTTCTTTTTCAATTGACAGGTTGTCAACTGGAAAATAAACTTCACCTATGAAATTGAAAAAAATAATTTTATTATTATTGCGGATTATTTGTTCGCCATTTTTAAAACCACCACACGAATATTTCGGAGTAACTTTAGATTAATGTCAAGGATATACTTTAAACGGTTTTTGAGAAAGATAGCTGTTTAATAGATAGGCTCAATGAGAGATGAATAAACAAACAAACGAATGGATACAAAATATAAAGATACAATATAGATATATGAGACAGGAAAAGTGAAACAAAAGGTCGGTGTTAGGTACAATATCCTAATAAACTACCTGAAATTAACAGAAGAAATTTTATAAATATATCTAACATATAAAGTTAACTTACTATTCACAATCATTTTACTACTAAATGAAACCAATTTCAAAGTATAAATGATATACAAAACGAGAGAACTGGAATTTCTTCTGATTGCGTCGCAATAATAAAACTCGCCAGGGAATTTTCCCCCACAGTATGTCAACACTGTGTAATAAATTGTCGCAAGGCCCTCTCATTTAAAACTCATTATATTTGCGGACGCCGAGATTTTCACATGATTTACGTATTTGTAAAAGAAAGGTATTTTTTATTATCATGAATAAATTATTTCAATTAATTTTGGCGGCAGTATTTTTTTTAAGTGAAGATATGATATTAAAGTGCATTTTATATATAAGATTCAGGTAAATATTTTTTGCTTATAAATTTAAATTTAAATATGAATGACATTAATTTTATTTTATATGTTACTTTTCAGAAATTGGATTATTACATATTTGGTCCTAAACGCAATCATTTTTTATCATTTTTTAGTCAGACGTGAATTTTCTAATAACATTTATCAAGTTTTTTAATGTTCCAAAATATGGACGAAAAATTAGGAAAATCTCCTTAATTCCTGCAAACGAGATTAACCTCATGAGATTTTTGGGGTGAAATATAAAAATAACGTATGAATGATATAAACTAATGTTAAGCTTGAACAAGCAAATTGTGGTTCTCTGCTAATCGTAACCAATAAAAACAGGTTAAGTTCGCTAGCCTTCAAGCAAGGGACAGTTAACCATCAAGTAGCAAAGAACTATTTCAAGAATTTTTATTGACGGTCAATTTGAGTTTTATAGAACATACTGAATAGTAAATTAATTATGACATAACCAAAAATTATAATATAGGTATTTATACATACTCATTTCCTGAAAGGAATCTTTTTGATTATCTTTCTAGAGTCTTAAATGTAATCGAACTAGCCTTAAACAACTTTCATTTTTCATTTTGTGTATATTCCGTAACGTTATCATTGTATTGAAATATAAGAATTCATAAAAGGAATTGTACATTGACATCGCTGCTATTCCAGTGTAAATTCAAAACTACATATTTTAAAATAAAATATGTCAAGGCGACCCTAATTTCATGCGAAATAGCGGTAATTGGACTACATGTTTTAGTTATGAATATTCGTACGAATGTCGTATTTCATGTGCATATATCCTTAATAAGGCTCGCTGCCACATATTACATGAGATGAGGCTGTTAGGTTATCATTAGTACTAGGACGCGGTGCGCGCCGCGTGGCGACGTCGCTATTAGTCCTAATGGGGTCAACGTAATTTGATGTAGTGGGATTGGTGTTATTATAATACTAGCGTATATTTTGTTTACCCCCTCTTTAGTAAGATATAAAACGTTAAAACCATGACAACGATAGCTTGTTTAATATAAGTGGTAATAAATGAATAGGCCTTGACATTACAGATCCAAACACAATTTTTTGATAATTTAACAGTTTTAGTATAAATTTAAAATCACCTTAAGAAAATGTTCTTTACATTAAGCCTTTATTGAAATGGTTACATAAGTCTGTAATAAATATAATTTTAAACTAAGTATTGCCTATATTTACTTACAAATGCGTCGAATGGACGCACCAAATATTGTCCAATCCAAGTCCCATAGAGAGCAATTGGGAGACTTATCCTCAGAGTTGCACTCTAAGACTGCACTTAAAATGGAAGTATTCGAAGGCTATTTATATGAATATTGAACCAGTCATGATAGAAGCAGGGATAGGTCATCTTATACTGCACGCACAATCGCTTGAGATCTTTACCGGTGGTAAAAAATGAAGTCCTAAAAACTAGCTTCAAAATATGCTTGTGAAAATCTGAGGAGGTATATTTGAATTATATTGGGCAAAAAGTACAGATACAAGTGACAATTACTAACAAAGATAGAATGTAATTCTCTTTATGTAATTCTAAATGACTCTATACGGATTTCACATTGACGATATCCTGTATTAAATTTAAATAAAAATGCATATATATATATATATATTTTACATAAACATTTGGATTTGTTAAATCCATTTATAAAATTAATAATAAGTTTAAATTTAGGTTAGCAAATTTTTAGTAACACCATAACTTACGTTTCTAACTTAAATAATTTTAGTAACTGTACAAGAAAAACTTTAAGTAGTTATTATTTGAATAAGAACTGGAAATATTTCACTGTAAAAAATTAATATAAAGATACATTGAATGTTCTACTGAACATATTGCCTTGCATTGTGTTAGGCGTGTATCAGTTTTATTTTCCTCTAATAGAAAATGACTATCCAGAATAAATTTACTAACTTACTATCTAGAATAAATTAAGCTATAAATAAAATGAAAAACTCAGCCCAATTTATTAGGAGCAGTTTTTCGGCAAGTTATTTCCATGGGAAAAAAATTATGAAGAGAATACGAAGAAAAGGTATGAAGAAAATATAGAGTGGAGATTTGGTTTAATAGTTATTTCTTAAATATTTTTTAATTATTTAAGTACTTAATAGCTTATTATATAATTAAAATAACTAGGTTAATCGTAGATAAATTTTTAAATTCTGATATTCAATGGAATTTGGGGAAAATTATGAATCCCTGGTGATAAATATATTGAAGTTTATCAGAATCACAGCTCAATTCCTAAATATCAATACTGGTTTGATTTTAATATTTTTTTCTCTTCTTTCTAAAATATTAAACACATTCATTTCCCTTTCTGTAGACGTCTTGTAGTATTTTCCTCAAAATTTAAGATTTTGAATTACGCTATCATTTTTCCGTAATATATTTATTCATTCTTAACTACACCAATATAATTTTACAAGTTCGTAAAATTATTAATCTCTTTTAGCTATATTTCAGGTTAAAATGATCAAGACCTTAAAAATAGGGAAATCTTACATGACCTTGCTATTTATATGTAATTGATAATTTAAAAGTTGTTTATTGTCAATATTTAAAAGTTGTTTTTGTTATAAAATTGAGAAGATGAATTGAAGTATCATAAGTGAAAACAAGAAAAAATTAATTTTGCTTATGTAAACTGACATATAGTTTAGGAAGAATAGTCTACGTTAGTCTAGGTGTTAGTAGTCTAGAATAATGGTAAACAAAGAACAACTTCAGGTCAAGAAAATTAGAATAATGATAAAATAGAGTTTTGTTTGAAACTAAACCTGCCCACTAAGAGTAAAATTGTCACGATAAAGAACATGTATGTACTTCAGTACATATAAACATTTACGAGTTCTTAGTATTGCTATTGAAAATATTGACTCACAATATTATTTTAATATCGGGAAAATGTCAAAAACAATGAAATCTTCAATCGTCCGTATAATTTTTCTATAACCTAAGGTAAACTTATAAATCCGCTGTGTCCTAATTTTAACTTAAGAAGATTGGGAGGTAGGAAAACATAAAAATGGTATACACATTACTTGTATTAAATAGTATTCTGTGTATGTGAGTGCATGGGTCTGCGTGTGTTAACGTGCGAGCATGTGTGTGCGTGAGCGTACGCGCGCATATGTATATGTATGGGTGTACACGTGTGTATTTGTGTGTGTGTGTGTGCGGGTGCGAGTAGACGTGTGTGTATATGTATGTGCACTTGTGCGCGGGTGTGTGTGTGTGTGTGTGTGTGTTTTTGTATGTACATATACGTACGTATATTCATTTATAGTCTACCACTGCTTTCATATTTTACTCTTTTTCAATACGATTAATTCCAACATATTTGTTTTTCTAGCAATAAGTGATGCGCACGGAAGACAAAGAACGAACAATTAAATGTAAAAGGAATATATTCATTTACTAGTGTAAATAAACAATCTTGGTTACAGTCAGTGTTCTTTGAAATTACAACCAATTTTGTTGAGCTGCTATGATCCAATTAAAAAAATTAATTTCAGAATTCATACGTCAAACAAAGGTGCAAGTATTAATCACTATGAAAGACTTCAGACAAAGTTTGTTGTCTAAATTTGGGAACAGTTTTTTTTAATATTCTCTGTTAAAGAAAGCTTACGAGATGTTCTCTAACTTCACATGAAATTTCGAAAAAGATCAAGGCATCTGAAAGAAATAAATATATATGCACAAGACACCTCTAGGAGAGAGATAGTCTTTATTATTCATATTTAAAAAGCTTTGCTATTGGAAAATTAATTTCAAATCTATATGCAAATAATATTCGCAACTATATGAAATATTATCGATAAATGATAAATAAATATGCTACTTGAATTGCACCAGAAAATGAGAAAAAAATACGTGCCGAGTTTGTAGTAACTTTAGATTAAACCTAAGAATCAATATAAGAATGAATATAGAACAATCAAGATAGAGAGTGAGAAAGAGATTTCTTACACGAATACTAGCTAGAATTCGAAATTTTTGACCAATAACTTATTCAATACAAATATTTTTATTGTTCTTGAAACCAAAAGGTATTTATGAGTATACATACACATATATATATATATATATATATATATATATATATTTAGTATACATACACATATATATATATATATAGTAGCTGGTAAGTCACTAGACAAAAGATTGAGATTATATTTCAATATTTGTAACCGACTTCATAGATTGAAACAGTTTTGATTAACAGATTTATATAGGGTTTTGAAAGTTTTAATGCTAATTTATCAATTTTATATTTACCATGAACAATTTTGTAGCCTAGACTTTTAAAATTTTAGTTGACTATTTATAAAAACTTAGCTACATGATATTGTGTATGTAAAGTGCAACACATTTTTTTTACTAACACAAGTGTTATTATAATAACAATATTTCGGTAATATAATATTTGCAAAATTAACTATGCTTAACCTCTGGCTTCACTGTGCCCGCATCTTTATCTTATAAAAAATGTACGCTTCCCACTCTCAGTGCCTATACCTCGAAAATGGTTCATCATACAAAAAAAATCCATGTACCCCGATTTTTCTAAAAGTAATTATTGCCCTTAACGACATGCGAGGCATAAGAAGCGAGATATCTGTAGAAAAATTATTTTAGTGACGTTTGAAAAACAACATAACTGGCACACAGAATATATTTTTCCAAAACTTTTTATACTTTGTAATGAATGTTTACAAAGCTAGCTGTTCTTGTTTAGATTATTTATTTATCCCTATGTTTACTTGTCTCTCAAAGAAAAAAATTCATATAACTAAACTTTGAGAGGATTTTATTGGAATTTTTGTTATTCTATGGACATGCCAGCTACAGGAAAAAAGATATTTCCAATTAGCTGATTTTCGTAACCTTTGGACTTAAATATCATGACCAATGAACGCAATATAATATGAGACTTTTTAGTCCATTTTTAGAACGTTAGAGTTGAGACTTTTTAGTCCATTTTTAGAACGTTAGAATATGGGTCTATGCATATTTTCAGCTTTTCTTATTCATTTCATGTTGAATAATTTAACTGTATTTGACTCTAGTATATTTCAAAATTATGTGACACAAACGCAATTGCGAGACTTATGACACGGTCCAACTTTACAAAATGAAAACTCATTCAGCGACTTCTCTGGAGATTCATCAATTAATGGTGGTTCGTTGTTTTCTGCCGAAACGTCTGCGTCTCTTTATAAGAATGAGTCGATGATTTAATGCTACAACATAGTTTAGAATATAACTAACAATTTTATGTAATAATATTTTGAATTTGTTATTATAATTAACACGACATTTGATACGTAACATATGTTACCAAAAATACAAAATTCAGAAGAGTTAAGGGGTTTTTCACATGATTGCTTATTTGGATGATTCTCTTAAGCAAACATTATTTCTTTCCTATAATATGAATTGCAATATTTTGGCGTTAAAATTTAAACAACTTTTTCTGTACAATTTGATATGTTGCCGAATAACTAGTATTAGAAGTGAGATACATGGAAAACAATTTTAGTCATAATAAACTAAAGACCTTCTTGCTTCAGTACTAAGTGTTTTATGATTTTTTTATGATAAATTTTTTTGACGGTGACTTCCACTCTATCTATTCATATATAGTAACTGAGAGGAACGATATAATTATAACTAAAAATGAAGATAAAGTTTAAAAAAAACAAAGATGTGAGAATGTAAAACATTTATATTTTTTTATGATTTGTTTTGCAATTACGCATCAAAAATTTGGAAAAATCATCGACCTCTGTAAGCTATTAACGTTTCGTCTATGCAAGGTATGCAGAACAACTATACAGTTAGCTTTACAGTTTGAAATGAATAATTGAAATAAAAACGAAACTAAGTAAAGTCGATCTGTTGATTTTCGCTCTTCACGGGTTATGGCATCGTCGAATTTCTAGGTAGACCACAGAAAAAGGAAAAGTTTGAGAGTCATTTTTGCCCGAAATACGTTTCTTCCTGTTCCATATGTTGCCCAGAGAGTTTCCGTACTCTCGAGATTTTATATATACACGCTAGCTACCAAAAAAGACAACCGTAAAAATGTTACCGTAAAAATGCCTTTCAAAACCTATATCTATATCCTCATCTGTTAATGCCCCGACATTTTAGATGTCAAATCTGAAAAATAAAACAAAAATCAAAACACTAACAATAAAAAGTAACAATCATAAACGGATTCGTGGGGTACTTACCTAAGTCACAAATTAACGATTGACAGCACTGCGTTCGTTCGCCCACTTGGAGTTTACGCTGAACAGTAAGAATAAACGAAGAGCCAGCGCACTAACTTGAAAGGCGTGTGTCTGATAGTAAAATATTGCCAGTGGGGTACTTTCGGACCCCGTTAAACCGTTTGAGGTTAATAGTCACATATATCTATTAATAAAATGTGTATCTGAAAATTATTTGGCAATAAGATTAATATATAAAAAAAATTTTAACAGTTTGTCAAAAGAAACTTTGAGAAACCATTTGAATAAAATGTTTTTACTTAAAGGCCAACCAGTTTTACCATAACTAACAAAGGATTATTTAGAATCGTGGAAATACATTTTTAAGTTTTGATTCCATAATATCATTATTTGAGGAATGGTAATGAAAATTCGTTTTTTTAAATGGAATTTTATAATTTTTTCTCGTAATTGAAATCACTATAATGTGCAGTCTCCGTTATCACTGCATGAGGAACTTGTGTTGGATATTTTTTTTAATTTTAAAAACGAAAATAATTTGTTTAAAGTACTTAAAAGTTGTATAGGTAACATATCATTTGTTTAATTTTAAAATAACTGTACATATTTTTCTACTTTCTACATTCACAATGTATATATTTTTCACATAGAACTTATTTTTCTAATACAACTTTTGTTTTATTTGTAGCCTAAATTTGAGTATTTTTTGGCATCTCTGGCTGTGATATTCAATTTTTTATTCCAATACGCTCGGATTGACATTTTTTTCAGAGTAAGGTAATGCACCCAAAATGTTGAAAGTTAAACAAATATTTAAGGTTAAAATACATGAGAGGCAATGCCTCATACGAGGCGATGCGTAATCAATTTTGAGACATAAGTTACACTTATAGAATTTAGTCATTCTTAAAAATATGTTTAAGTGGAGACGAGTTCATATATTTCTTACGCAAGATATCTTCATATATTTCTTCTTCAGAAATCAATATACCCGTGGAGATGTTTTCAAATATAGAATTGTATACACTTGGCATTTCTTCTTTCAACGCATGGATTTGTTCCTTTGAGTACCTGCTCCATAGCTCGTATCATCTCCCTATAAAATCATGGCAAATGATGGGCGCTGATAACAAAAAGATGGTAGACGAAGAAACAATTCCAAGCCTGGTGTAAAGATAAACTTAGACTTGATTTTTTTAAATATTTTATTGTTTTCTTCTGCCTTACTGTATTTATAATTTTAATAAAATTTTCTACACTACAGCTGTATATTCCCTATGTTTTTTAACTAGATTGTTCCTTTTATATATTATATTCCACTGAAATCGTTATCTGGGTCATGATACACGACAATTTGAGTAGATTTTTTAACTTACATAATTTTGAGCAACTACTTGTATGGTAGTGGACTACAGTGCAACTGTCGCATTAATAAAATGAGCAAATTTCTACTGGTAAACTAGGGTCCTTGACTTAAGTCCTACCTATTTGATAAAAGATTCAAAGTGTCACACGAGGAAACAAATTCGGGTTTCTATACAATCCACGCAGGTGTACCCCAGGGAAGAATCTTGAAATCTCTCTTCTATGTATTACATATCGCTAATACTACTAGCACAGAAACATCTTGACTGATTATACCACAGTAATTTTAACGGAAGACATGCAAAATAAAGATAACAAACACTTGATAAAATTGGCATATGAATCGCTGATTGAAAAATCAATCTCAACATATCGAAATCCACTCATTACACATTTGCATTACAACGAACAAACGGTGAAGTACAAACTTATCTCAATTTAATTAAGTGCCGCAAGCAGATTAAGCGAAATAAATGCATAGATTTCATTTTGATAACAAGCCGAATTGAAAACAACGTAAAAGTTACATAATCGACTAAAATATTATCAATCTATTGGTTGTTTGGAGGTTAGTTCCAGCTTAACCTTTTCGAGTTGTAGATATCATCCATGAATTAAGAGGCTAAAACGTTATTATGATATGTTGAGTAAACTTATTTGCCTGGGGGCTGAATATTAATACAGTAAACAAACACACGACTTGCTTGAAAATATAATAAAGTATGTGTCATGAATTATAATTAATGAATGATATACTAAAATTTCATCTTACTTATCCTATAAATATGTTTAAGAATTACTTAAATAGATCTTGGGGTAAATTGCATAAATGAAATAGAGAGATAACGATCGGACTTTTTTTTACTTTGCGATAACTTTATGAAAACAAAAATATTATTACAAATATTTCAAATAAGTTCATATATTTCTTGGAAGCTATATGCAATTCAAAATAGTATTTTCTGAGTAACACATTTGTATAAATATAATACAAGTTTTAATTAGATATTTCATGACGCGCTGGTTAAAGTAATTGCCTGTTTTTTGGATAAAACTCATCCAAATAAACATAAAAATATTTCCTGAGTCATTTAATGATGAAATATTATACATCAATAACAAAAAACGTATTTTAAATGAAAGAACTATTTTCACTGGGTTTTCCATAAATTTTGTCTACATAAAGACTCTCCTCGTTCCCCAAATATGTGTACATCGCTAACTTTAATAAAACTATTCATTTTACCTTTACAGAAATTATCTTCTGACAAGTTAACTGCTTATCTACAAATTTTTCCGTGAAATATTTCACGGCGGAGAGGTAAATAATTTGCTAAAATTAATATAGTATACGTGGATAAATTAATATCATTCTTCAATTTCAACTCAATTTGATTCAATGCAATTACCAATTCATGTCCCATACGGCTTTCTTCTGAGTGACATTATATACGGTTTGTTTTAAATGATATAGGGACCAATTTATTTTGAAAATAAGCGAAATCATTCAGTTAATTTCAAAGGTTGCATTAAACCACTGTAGTCAAAATTTATCGACGTTAATATGTTGTCAATATATATTTATCGTCGATAGTCAAAATTTTCGTCGGTAATCATTAGAATTTGTATCAAATATTACTACAGAAAATTAAGTAATAAAACTGAATTTTATGTTAACACTTCACCATTCATTGGTCCATATTTCCTGTGTGTTTTTTTAAACCGTCTAATTTTCTTTTTAACAAATTTTGCAAAATGTGTCTGAGATTTAAATTAATATTAATTTATTTTTTATCGGAACTAAATATTATACGTATTTCATATTATTGTCAAATTACATTTTTAGAATATTATTCTTTTAATACATGACAAATATGTGGACATATTAATATTTTTATATTCCAATTGGTTTATCTCGTTGTAAGATTTAGAGAGATCGTTGATTGAATTATGTCCTAAAAATACTAATTTTTTCTTAATGTATTTTCCACATTCCGAATCTATCAAAAACTTCCAAAATTAACATTCAGTTTTCCGGAATAAAACCACTCTCAAAACTTGAGTTTACATATCCTAACTCACGAAACCGTTACACAATCACTTGCTTTATATCTGAGTGCATAATAGTGTTTCACTAAGTTTTGAACCGTACTACCAGATACAGTAACTTCATGCGAAACGTTTTCCTGCCAGCTTTACAACTACGTAGTTTGGCTCTGGAAAAAGTTAGAAGTCTCACTTTAGCACACGTCGAGAAGAATTCTTCATCAAAAAATGTTACAAAGTGTATCTTTTTTCATTTAGGAATTTGTATCTTTATTGCCAATTTAGACAATCAATTTAGACATTTTTAAGATATACATTCCCTGAAAAAATTAATAAAATTTCAAAATATTATTTCGGTACAAAGAAATAATATTTTTATAGCCAAATTAATACACTATATATTTTTCAAATCTCATGGCTATCCACTGCATAAATCTGATACAAGATCGATTAATGTGTGTCAAGGTGTAAAATGTCTAGAAATGTTTAAATGATGAATAACTTCATACTATGTATATAATATAATACTTTAAAAATAAATAAACAATAAATTTATCGACAGTAGATATTTCATATACTTAACTGCTTGATCACTAATAGTATAATGAACCCAATAAGAGATATGTAATCACTAGCTACGTTTGGAATCCAAATTAATTAAGAGCATATTTCTGTAATACATTCTAGGAGGACTAGCATGTCGATTGACTTGCCTGAATATAGCACTTCATAAATCAATATACACAAATGAATATAGCAATACACAAATCACAGCATTCTACAATTTCCAACTCGACTCTTTACTTACGGTGTGACCGGTTACGTAGGTCACAGCTAATATATATTTGTAGGCAAATTTTGATCAGTATATTCTTATTCTCAGAGTACTAGTAATATCGATCAAAATGAAAGTTATTTTTCGAAAAGCTTTCATTATCATATTAATTATTATTAGACAAGAAGTGTTTACGAAATGTTTATATTTATTCAATATTGTAGTTTTAAGTTTCAATTTTTATTTATTTCTTAAAGTTAGGAAATAGCTCATGTCTTAAATGAAACCGCCGATTTCAATTGTTTTTGAAATATGATACTAAGAACAAAGACCCTTTTTGTGTAATGGAAGTAATTCTAGCTTATTTTACTATTTATTTCATTACACCAGTTGTATGGTATTGACGAGAAATAATATTAAAAATATTGAAGATATTCTACAAATGATTAATTAACTTGTTCCTAAGTATAAAATTCTCTCCAATTTATCACAAACTGTTTCACTGTTAACAAGTTATCACAACTTTTTTTAAAAATCGGCATGTAGTTAGATTTAAATGAATGTAATATTTAATGCGCAAATAAAACTAAAACAGAATGAGTCATTTTTAAGTCAATATTAATATAATCTAAATTCCAAATATAAAACAATACGCACACGCACCCACAGGAGGACACCCCCCCTTCGGGAAGGGGGGGGGGGCAGTCCAAATAATTATGAACTAAATTACAACGGGAATAGCTAAATTTTGCCTAGCGTCACAGCTAGCTAACTTTTTTGCTATCTACCCTTATAGATAGATGATAAAACTTATCACGACTCACACTCAGATTGCCGAACGTTTATTACTTTTAAGATATTAATATTATAAATGTAATACCAACTTCAGGTTAAGAAAGCGAATCTGGTTTTGTTCCTGGAAAGTAAATTTATGATATTCAATTTTAATACATTTAAATTCAGCGACTTCAATAAAATTTCTAAAAAATTCATTAAACGTTAGCTGGAAAGTAGGAGGCTTGAGATTTGATATAATTTCTTTTGTATTTATTTGGGCACTCCGAAAATTCTCAAACCCTTCTTATTCAGAAAAAAAATATAAAAGTTCTAGTCTTATAAGTATATGATAACTGCCCCATCATCTAATTATTCCTCTTATCTAAAATTTCTTTACTCCAAATTTTAGACCGCCACCTCGTTTGAGAAGGAAAATATGAGGAAGGGGAATTTTAATATAAAATGAAAAATTTTAACGACATTAAAATTTAATATATTTATAAATAATTTTTTGCTATTTTTCCTTATTTAAAAGTGGTAAAAATTTAGAAGAATATTTTTTGGTGGCGATGTTTTATACTCACCTTCGGAGTTATAAATTATTTACACTCAAATAATCAGGCGTAATCATCTGATACCAACTTAATACATATGATATTAAAATAAATAACCATTTACTTAGAAATGGCCAGAAATGACTTTTTTTTATCAAAAAAGATCTTTATTTTCTCATAGTGAATGTAAATATTTTCTATATCCTAGTTCATTTAGTGCAGTAATTAATTAACACCACTTTTTCCGTGATATTGAAATTGAAATTCATATACAAGTATTGTAATTCATAAAAAAAACACTTTATGTCACAAATACTTGACTTATTAAAAGTAAAATAACACAGGGCACATAAGCTACCACCATCTAATGAAAATAACACTGTAAAAATTTCTATGTCATATGTGCTTACTAATTAAAAACTTATTTCCGTTAATATAACTTAAAACAATGATAATAAACTTTATATTAGCCTTGTTATTACTTGTTTATTATAGAAACTGGGAAAAATATTCGCAGAAAATATGTCACAATTTGTGTATTAAAGAGCAGGTTGAGTTATTTTCTACATATATGCAGGAAACGGAAAAGTTACATTGATCACACATAAAGATACAGCACGAATGCACGCACGCACGAATTTATATATTACGCACATATATAGTCTTTTTGATTTCTGTAGGCCTAAATACTATTCCTATAAGACAAGTAAATTAAATGCTGTATTTAAAAGTAACATTAAATTTTATAGATGTTCATCCTCTTATAATATAAAGTAAATCAGCTGCCTTTTGAAAAACTCCATCTTCATAAATATAGTCACAAATTCTTATCAAGCAACTAAACTTTAAAATATATTAAAATAAAAAATTACATTTCTAGCTAAATGGCCGTTTCATGTCCTTTGAAAATTATGTAATACAATGTAATATTAACTATTTTTAACTATAGAGCTTTTTACCCATGTGCTAAATATTGACAAAATTATACAATTTTAACTTTTACTTCTCATAATACAAGAATAAAAGTCGAATAAATTAATACTATTAACAATATTCGACCGTAGCAATAGACTTTCAAATTTGAGACAATTTGGTCTATTCTTCTCATATGGTCAATTAGCCAAACAAGCTTTGATAATGCTAGATAAAACTAACATTTCCTCTGCTTCAATAATTAATTCTGGAGCAGACACCGTGTACGACAAGCTACTTGATTTTCCCCTAGAGAATTTATTTCGGGAAGCTGTCATTTAATATATATTGGACTTCAACACGTCGAACGCCGATGTACAATAAACATGGTTTATTTTCTTAGTAAGTAGTTACCATGCAATGAAGTACAAGTTGATTCAAATACGTACCCCATCAGTGTTTTCTTCAGTGCCACGTTATGGTTATAGTATAAAGAAACTATGAAATTGAACTCCTATTTTTTGCAGGTGATATATTTTTTCCGAAGGACGTAAATTTTGTCCATGGAAAACATTTTTATTCATATTAGGCTATTTGGAAGTTATCATAAAATGACTTAGTCTTTCCAAATTTTCATTTTTATTGAAACCAACTTTAACGAAATATCTCTAAATTTTTCAAAGAAAATGTTGTACTTTTTCAAAGCTTTTAAATGAAATAAATTGCAATCTTGAATTTACATTTGTTTTTATAGAGCCTCAGCTCTTTACTAATTTTCTCTATCCTCTAATAAGTCTGTCATTTTTGCTTCATTTCCAGCTTGGGCGATATATGGTCGTATGGATTTTTAACTGTGTGGAGTTTTTCTTGTATGAATCAAACTAAAATTGTCTAGTGAGTATCTGACAAGAATATACCATACATATATTGACATAAAATATATTGACATAAATATATTTTATAGTTTATATTTTTTCTAGTGAAATCTTATTAAAGACAAAAGTATAATACAAGTAATAAATGTGGTTTTTTTAAATCGCCAACTGTTAGTTTTTGTAACAACTTGAATTTACTAGTTCCTGACACGATCAATGGAAAAGATAAAAACATTCAGACTGGTCCCATATCGTAATACTACGTTGATCAACGTAAACCCACGATAAACAGGTGTATTCTTGCGGGCTCTAGACAGGCGAAATAAACTACGCTTCATGCTCTCATGGAACAATCAGGAGCATAAAATGCTCTTTAACTCAAGACTGAAAGATTGGTAACGTAATGATTCAAAAATGTAACATGCCACAAAGGGAATAATTAAGGATAGAAACTATATATTCTTGAATATGTAAATCGATTAAAGTCTTCTAATATTTTCACCAACATGAGAATAGATTTATGTGGAGACCAGATGACCATATTCGTTTCAGAAATGTAAAACTCTACAATGGAATGAATATTGTGAAAATAAAAGGAATGAGGTATGACAAATCCTAATATTAGTAAATCTTCTGACAAGTTTCATTGATATTGTCGTGAAATGTAAGATTAATATCCATAATCACACCAATATCACGTTTATAATTGTACACGTTATTAAACTGACGTCACAACATATAACACAAATGTCCAAGTGCGTGTTTATGTACATACATATGTACATAAACACACACTTGGAGTATGAATATATATATATATATATAAATATACACACACACACATATATATATATATATATATATATATATATATATATCCTTGACTTTTCTAGAACTTAGTATTCAATAACGTGCCTAGAGAATATGGTTTTTGGGTGACATATCATTACTATAATTGCCTATTTCTTTTCGATGAAAAGTAATGACATATGCATGTTATTTCAGTAAAAAAAACATAATGATAAAATCAAATTACAAGTCCCGGATAAACTGATTCTCAAATAAGTCTATTTTTCTTCTTTATAATTTTATTTATAGTAAAATCGTTGATCATTTTGTAATGACCAAATATACATATATTTGCCTTCTTTGTCTGTGTATCTCTACATAAATAAATTCTAGATTCGAAGGAATTATACATGCACACTTATAGTTTTGGATTTAGGTTTATATACACTTTTAAATTGTCTAAATTATTTAGGAAATACTTTATTTATTTTAATGACTTATTTCTTTAAATTTTAATATCATTTTATGTTTCTTTTCTTGTATAGTGGATATTTACAAGTATACCAAGTTTTGTATATTTTGATTTTTAGATCGAGTAAGCCAACAAAATTCATTCGAGCCGTCTATTTTTACATTACTATAATGAATACAAAAAAATATTTTTCATTGCAATCAATAGGATGGATTACGGAAAAAGATATTTTACGCAATATCAGTTCAATGCTAAAAGCAATATTAGATCTAATTAAATATTTGTCGACTTTGAGATTAAAATATTAGGTAAAAACTGAATTTATTTTAAAACGTGGTATTCGCATGTAAAGTGTTGACAAAGATAGTAGCCAAATACTAAAATGTACATAGGTGTTGAGCCCAACAGTAATAAGACGATTTCCGGGTCTCACGTCAAAACCTCCTCTCCCACCTTTCCCAGCTTCCGTCCCTCATTAATCTTGCATTTCCCTCGGGTTAAGATGTCTTCGTAACATTTTCATTATCATATTTTGTTACTTTGCGGCCACTCATATACAATACTTATTTTGATTAGAATGATAATTAAAGCAAGTGGCAATAGACAAGTAATGGATTAGGTTTCCATACGACTATGTCTAAATTAATATCGATTGACATTTAATAAATTTAATGTTTCTACTATTATTTTTTCCACGGCTTCACAGAAATGGATTTTATATTTCTTTTACCTCAAATGCGGTCAAATCGAGCATCTGACCTTACGACTTGTCTATTATTTTTCATCGAACGACCAAAATAGATACCTGAATAAAATAAAAATAAGAGTGCCAAAAATACTTAAGTCGAACAAAGCATCTATGCGTTTACACATTTTTTCCGATAATCTAACCGTAACTCATTTTACTTACCACATAATGCTTTCCAGCACCTTTTTTCAAAAATATGTGCTTAAAAGCGACGGTAATTTTAATTTAAAGTAATATTTTAAACGTTGGCATAAATTTTGGAACTGTAAAGAAATACTCCAAGGTATAGTTTTAATCAAGTATCTATTATTATACGGAATTTGTTATTAAAATTTTGTTTATTACTCTTCTCAATCATTACGTTATATTGTCGTTTATTTTTTCTATAAACAGAGTTCATTCATTTTTATTCCATTACGCATACTAATATTTTTATTAATGATTTAACAGATGACGGGCACGTCAGTGATCTCGAAAGAAATCTTGCGAGATCACTGACGTGCCCGTCATCTGTGAACAAAAGGAGTTTTTTGAGAAATTACTTAATCTCGAAACTATAAATTCAGTATTATAATAAAGTATAAATCCATTGATATCTCAGTGGTTGACATTCAATAATATTTATATGTAAATTTAATGAGAGAAGATAGGAGTAGAACAAATTAAGGTGTCAAAGAACGTACATTTACGAAGGAACCCCAACCTTCATTTACGAAAATAACGAAGCGATGTTATTAGACAACAAGGTTTTTAGAAATTTACGTTGAGTTTGTACGAAAACTGTAACAATTGTTCTATCTGTAAATAGTGTTTGGCACATGCATAATAATATATTTTCCTTTCCGTTTACGAGATATAAAACAATTTACGCTTATCTTTAAAATAATATATAAATGGTGGATTTAGTGAGAGTAGATGATGGTAATATTCAGTACAAATAAAGCAAATATAAAATAAAATAAGATCAGCTGTATTCGTCACTTGGACAAGCGACATAATTGATGGCCACTATAGCAATATCACGTCAGATATACCTTTAATGTAGTACTACTAATTATACAAAGTTCTTGTTTACTACTTTTTGTCCCCTTATTCTGTCCACTAGGTAGAACAGTTTTGTCTCCTAAATATCCTTATAAACATGATATAAACGTAAATACTCCTGTAGTGTTTGTATGTGTGTGCGCGCGTAAACATGAGCATGGGCTTGTGCGTGCGCGTGTACAGCGCGTGCGAGTGTGCGCGCGCAGCATGTGTGCGCGTGCACATGCGTCTGCGCTTGCAAGTGAGCATGCGTGTGCGTTTGCGTGTATGTGTATGTATGTGTGTACATGTGTGTGCGCCTGTGTGTTAGAGTGTATGTGTGCGTGTCTATTTGTGTTTGTAGGAGCGCGGGTGGGTGCGGGTAGGGTGGGTGTGTGCGTGCGCGTATGGGTACTAGCGTGGGTGCGCGAATACGAGCGCGTGAGCCTGCATGTATGTGCGCGTGTAGGCGTATGTACGTGTGTGTATGGGTTTGTATTTATGTGTGCGTGTGTGTGTTTTCAAGACACCAAATTTAGTAGATATATTTAAATTATATTATTAATTATGAAATCTGCATAAATTAATATCACAATGCCGTTTCCAAAAAAAACAATCATGAAAGAAAGAGTGAATCTGGATGTCTTATGTGACAGATGTTATTAATACTCGTGAGAGAAACTTTGTAAGCAAAATCACAATACTTGTGTTATAAATATTCCGAGATCAGAAAACTTCAGGATCGGGTAAAATGTTTCTTTTTACACCATACACATATTTTCAAGACACAAAATTTAGTAGATATATTTGAATTATATTATGTATAAGCGGAAAGAGGATTATAAAATAACGAGAAAGACCACGTTGACTTTTAATTTTCTGTTCTAATTAAGTGAGTGTGTATATCGATACAATACAAACTAAGAAGAATTTATTGAAAATATGAATAAAGTGTAAAATCAACACACCAGTTTGCAACTTAAAAATATGAAATAACTGAGAAATAGAAAACAAGATGAGTTAATGAATACGTTAATATAGACGCCCCCTGGAAATTTTAACGAAATCTAGCGTAGAACTTCGTATAAAAAGTTTTTAAAGTAATTCCTACGTTATATATAAACGAAATACAGAATTCCAGTCAACAGGCACAGCACGTGTAAGCGAGTATTTCTGACAAAACAGTCTACGAATTTAAAATATTATAGGCCTAAGTCGACATCTGAGGAAAATTCTGCGAAAAATTCTATTAAAATAATAGCTGCACTGGAAAAGTGCACCACCTGATATACTAAGGACAAATTCAGATATAAAATCCGACAAAATTTTCTCACAATCATATTTGATACTTCGATGATCATTGCGATGAAAATCTATTAAATAATGAAAAGTTCAAACTCATAGTTATTTTAAATGAATAAGAAGTAATGTTTAAAAATGTAATTTATGTATTCATTAGTATTTTTTCTTTTTTCTATAGACAAGTTCTAGATATCCTTTAAATTAAGTTACTTATATTGATCAATGAACGCTACAACGGAAATCATATCGAACTGAAAAAATCTCACGAACATCTTTTCTAAACAAAATTTTCAAGAATTTTTGTTAATAATATTATACAAAAAAATTGTACTGGTTTTAATAGTAGGTTGTACTATTTATAAAATTGTCATGTGTTTTTAACCTTTCAAATGACGTTTCCTCTTATTCCTGAGATCTCGTTATCTGACATCATCCAAAAATTAAGTATGGTTTACATTTTCATCTACTCTATTTGTTCTCAGCAAGATCACGCCATGTCAAAATTAACTCCCGATACGAGTTTATTCCCTTTAATAATTTGTTTTTTTAGCAGTCAATATATCGTTATATATTGACTGCTAAAAAAACATCACATATCACAATATAAATACTTAATTTTTTATCCATTTTCATTAAATATCTCTAATTCTATGTAAGGAAAGTAGTACCACTTTCCTTACATAAAAGAAATACCGGAGTAAACAAAATAAGTTTTTGCGTTTAATTAATTTAATATAATGAATGCCGATATTAGCGTACGATACAGTGATTTAAAAAAAATCAAAACAAAACATAAAATATCTTATTTTGAATAACAATTTTTATTAAAAATTTATGTTACACTAAATGTAATATAAATATGCACCATTATTATATACTACTTGTCGTCATCTAGGTGCCACTGATAATATGCCTTTTTTTTAATATTCCGGTGACTGATCCAAAAAGCTGCGCAAGGACGTTTTGAAAATCTTCTTTAACGTCGAATTTTTTTTTCACGTAAACGGTTATTTAGAGCCCCGAATAAATAGTAATCAGAGGGCGCAGTGTGCGGCAAATATGGTGGACGAGTGAGTAAAACCCAGCCGAGCTCTTTTGCTAATTTGCCATGAGTACGTTTTGGAAGTTGTGGTCGCGCATTATCATGCATAAAATAAACTCGATCCTGTTGACTACTCTATTTTGTAATCGGTCCATTGTTCACAGTAAATGTCTACATTAATTGTAGATCCCTCTGGAACCAACTTCTAATAAATAATGACATTGACATTCCACCATGAAATTCCCTTGACATTTTTTGGCACTTATTATATTTGGATACTGAAATTTTTGGATACTGAAATTTCTGTTTCTCCTACACCCAACCATTGAAGTTTGGGTATATGGTTAACATATGTAACCCATTTCTCACCGCCAGTTAGTAACTGATTCAAATAGTCGAAGTTTCGTTTCAATATCCGTACCTGTTGGCAAGTATCAACTCAGCACCGAAGGTGATATGATGACAACCCGTGGTGTATCCACACACCGTATTTTGAAACTTTTCCCAATTTGTGCAAATGTTTTTCTATGGTGTGACGTTTGCAGTGTAACTCATCTGTCAATTGATGAGTCGTCAGTCGAGGATCCTCCTCAATGAGGTAATTAGGCTTTGAACGTCCAATTCAGCATGACGTCGGGTACGGGACTCGTCTTCAAGATCGTATTCCTCATACCTGAACTCTCTGAACCAAATATCACCACCACCGTGGACTCGTCTATTACAAGATATATATTATTGTGGCAGTTTTTGCATCGTGACCCAGACGAAATTTGTAAAGTAATAGAATCCGTATTTGACATCGATTTAAATCCTTGACTGATCTAGATTAACTACTTTTTGGCTTTTCTTCGGCTTCGTCAATATATGGTCCACGAAACTTGTCTCTCAAACGCGGTAATTCCATCGATTGATGGATTGTTGGCGACCCACGACAAATCTAAATGTTTTAATGATGCGAGGTAAATGCAATGAAAAAAAATTAACTAATTTTGATCATGTTCTTTGTTAGCAAATAAATATATTATCGACAAATACTTTTTATATCCAAACATATGATATTAATTGCGATGTACTTAGTCAAGCAACATTGCCATTAGCAAACTTTTTTGTACTGACAAATGGTAAATATTAACATTTAAATTTATTGATATGTTCTCAAAAACCAATGATTTGTAAAGGCTTATATTTTTTAACGGTTATTTAAACGATATTATCAATGAATAAAAAGCAGTAAGCAGTGTAACGAGTATGTATTTTGTATTTTAAAAATCATAATATTAACTTACTTTAAATTAAAAAACCAAACAATGAATAATTTATGGCAATTATGTTTGACTTCAATTCAGATTTTGAAAAGTTATTAATATTTATTTGGTTGTAGTTTATAGTATATGTAAATCTACAATTCTTTTCTGTTTTTGAGGATGAAAACATATTAGTTCATTCTATTTAGGACCTAAACGGCTATTTTATACAACTGATTAATTTTAAACAACGGACGAAAATAGAGTCAATATAAGATAGTGTTTCAAATAAGCATAGCCATACCTAAGAAATAACACATATCGCCTAACAATTGAAAACCTGCCGATTCTAAAAGTGTCAGTATTTAAAATTAATTTTAAAACTTGAAATTTTTCATTTTCACCAGTTTAAAAAATATTTATTATTTATAGTTTTTCTTAAAGCCACAGACAATTTTATAAGAAAAACAGCACTGTTAATATTTGATGTACTGCATATTATCGTACATCTAATATTTGTTTAATGTATTTTACTATAGTTTTTTCATACACTTCATTTTACTACACATATCTTTCAAGAAATGTCTATAGCCCTACATGATTATA